>JBBCBC010000013.1:351748-853868 GCA_037126765.1 Stenogyne calaminthoides
AATAATAATAAGAAAACAACCACATAAACTTGCTCAGTCTGGAAGAAATGCCACCCCTGTCAGATTTTTGCAATCTGACACAGAATATATTTGTATATGAATACGAGTGTATGACCATCATGTACACCATTAGTCGATTATTTGTGTCTTTTCTTTCGCAAGGGGAAAGAACGTAATATATATATATATACAACGAAAAGTATGAGGGTTTTTTTTACGGATTTCAGCCATTTTAGGAATTAAGAAACAAAGAATTTTCAAAGATACCATTAACAAAATAAAAGATGTGGGTTTATTAACGACACACACCTCTGCATTTCGCCTTTACCATAAAGCATATAAATAATTAATCGACGCTTTTAACATTTTAAAAAACAATATAACGCCGCATTAATTTGGGCTAATCGCCTCCACACAAATTTTTACCACGATAATAGTCTTGTGTATTTGTTTAGCCATTTATTATTTATTTATGACATTGATCACGCCAGGCTACGCATTAACATTGCCAATTGTATGAAATTCCCCAAAGTTAGCTTGCACAAAATTCACTCTTCTGGGCCTGCATAAACATCACAAATCCTTTTTCCTTACGTTTCTGATATTCTAAACCTAAATTCGCCCTCCGTGAGTCTCCAAGTTGTTTATCAGCATCATGTCCTCATATACTCTTCAACCATCCCTCATCGATGGATCTTGATTTTGTTAATCGGCGGATCTACTTAGAGGCAAGACATAAATCAATTTTTTTTAATGTATTATAGATATTTTTATTTTTTTTAATTTAATATATTTTTAAAATTAGTAAATATCAATTAATATTATATGACATTTTATTTTCAATTTCAATCAATTCAAAGTTCTTAACGCTATTAGTATAAAGCTAATTAATTTTTATTTGCGAAAATTACGATTTATCCGTCAAGGTATTGAGTGAGGCTCAATCGATAAACAAATCTTTAATTTTAATTTATTATATGAATTCAAAAATTTTATTTAATTTAGTACTACTATATACAATTTTTTTCTCAATTAAAACTCAAGTGAATTCTTATAATTTTCGCATGCATATTTATATGTATCACCATTCTTAATTTTTTAAAATAAATTTTATATCTAAAACTGCTGCAAAATTATTTTCGTGACGATACGATATATAATGGTATCATACTTTTTTATATTTCCGTGTCTTACTCGCATAAATTATATTCTACCGATTTCAAGACTTCATCCTCTCAATTCTATTTGCATCTATGCCCTGCCGCCCCTCCTCCTTCAAGTTTTATGATATCATTTCTTTAATTTCGAGCAATTTACACGTTCCTCATATATTTAGAAATCTGATTCATCATCTCTGTCATACGAATAAAATTGTGGTTTTCTCTAACTTACTCTTTCAGCACGTACAAGTATTAGTATCCTACGTTAACAACTCTATTTTGGACCCATGGTGTGATATATTATTTGGACAATAAATTTAAACTTTTGACAAGATTGCAAGCTTTATTGGTTAATTAATAAGATTAATGTTTAATATTTCATTCCAGTGCTATTCATTTTGTTTCAATTATATACTTACAATTTTTTTTCGTCCGTCTAAAATATTCATTTATTTTATATTTTAATAGTATTTATTTTATACACGCTTTACTTAATTTGCATTGTTTTGTTTGGTTAGTGATGAAGACTATATCTTAATTTCAATATTAAGGTTTACTAAATATGTGTGTATTAATTTGTTTCAATCACCATCTATCTTAATTTAATGTTTCAACACTATACTGGAGTGGTTTTTCATATCATATGCTTCTTTAAAGGATTGATCACGTGATTATTTTCCTCGAGAAAGAAAAGTTACTATTTATAATAAGACCGGGTGGATAGGATCCATCGGACTACAAGAAGAGTGGAAGACTTCATTACCGATTTTCGATGCAAATATTTTAGATGCGGATATTTTAATATGGACAAAATTTGAGCGTAATCGGTTTTGTGGGGACTGGTGTTTTTAACCGTATTATTTGTTTCATTATGGAATTGAATTTTCAAAAAAAATAAGAAAATGTCTTAGCCTTGCCGACAAATTCATTTCCATTACAGCGATAATTATGAAACAGTTGTAAACAAAAAATTCATTTTACATAAAATGAACTTTTATTTGTATGTATAATTATTTTATACGGTGTGTGATGAGTAGCAATGCATCTTTATAAAGATTGGATGAACAAAGAAAAATTGCAATGAGAAAATATGAGGGATCATGCCCAGAGCTGCGACACCTTAAGCCCCATGACCCTGCGCATGCCAGAAGCCCAAGTCATTTTTCTCCAAAAAACAGGATATCTTCCAACATAGGATTTTGAGTAAACACATGGTAGTATCTTTCAACGCGTTTTGCCCAGCATCCAAGAGTGATAATCAAAAAATTTCGCCCTCATCTAAAAATCGAATCTGGAGCAGATCGGTAATCAATTCGCTTATTTAATCTCCCTCAACAATAACATCTAAAAATTAACGGGGAATCACTATCCCAAGCTAAAAGCGGGCCGCAAAAAGTGCTATAAAGCAAAGTAAAGGTTGAGTTGGGCAAGTGCTTCCAAGACAATGTATTAAGTGAAAGATGGGCATCCATTTCTGCCGCAAGACAAGAGCATCAATGAAGGTGTCCAGATTCTCCCCTGCATTACTCCATCTATTGAGTGGCCAGTGATGCCAACACGATGATCCCAACACCTAACCTTGTGGAAAATTACATGCACGCATGCGTTCTGATCTATCCCCACTTCCGATCCGGTTACGCAGGAAATAAGCCACCATAAATACATGAGTTATCCCAACTATCAATCTTTTAGCCCGATACTATTTCAAGCTCTGTTAAGTCTTGAAACGACTTGCAGCAGCCCTACTCCTTTCCATCTCATATAATCTTTGCGCACATCACTTTGTGCTTTTGGCCTTGTTCTGGTGCAACATTAATCAACACAGACAATGAAAATGGGTCATCAACAGATCTTTAATAAACAACATCGCATAAAATGATTATCAATGTTAGTCATTCTGATAAAAGTGTATTTTATTGCTGTAAATAGCACAATATTATTGTCCTCATCTAGACAGGAGATGCTAATAATTGTTTCACTAATTTGAGGCTAGTGCCCCAAACAGAAGTCTTCAAATTTCAACTAAATAAAAGACTGACTCATCCAATTGACAAATAAGCTTAAGAAAATCTGGTCCAAAAGCTACTCATTAACTTTAAATTGAATTAACAAAGAAATTCAGATGGTTTAGAAGTCAATAAGGGTCGAAGTAGATGCGTCTTTCCATTCTTCATAGTTGCGGAGACACAAGGGCACTTGGGCCAGGGATCCCCAGCTCTTGAACACGAGGCGCAAAAAATTAATAATTTAAAAGCATAACTAAACATATGTTTATGCTCATTAATTATTTTGATACAGTTTACTTTTTATAAATAGGTCTACCGTGCAAAAATGTAATATTTAACGACTAAAAATACATCCTATAGACAATTATAAATAAATCAACACATATAAAGTTATAAATAACTAAAATTAAATCTCGGGAAAGCGGGCGGGGAAACCATCGATGTTCATGCCAAAAGGTTGAGATAGATCAAGAGGCATAGGGCATGCCTTCTTGCTTGTAGAGGTGCTACCCTTTTCGCCAGACCTGCTTCCCAACAACTATGATTCTTTCATAAACAATCACTAAATAAAGTTTTAGTCGAATACTACTACGAATGAGATTTAGATTGCAAAAGGTGATACCAAAACTTAAACAAAAAAGTAGTCATAATAACACAGCAAATCATTTAATTACTGCAACTTAACACCTTTGAATTGTAATAATTGATTGAATTATTAGATGCCGGTCATAGTCATCCATCTCTTAGAAAACAACTACGAGTTATTTAGATAACAAATTTAACATAATGATCCATAAACCAGCATTACATATTTACAAGTATAATAACATTCTATGGTAACACCAAAAGAAAGCATCCAACAGACAGTAATTCAATAACAGCGTGGAAGCCAAAAAGACTATCATCCATGTAATAGAAACATTGAAGTAAGTAGTTTGTCAAAAATTGAATGAAAAATGAGAATGATAGTAGTGAGAAATGGTAAAGGGTATGGTTATTGTTGGTTGAATATTTGTTGATAAATAGAAATGACTATCATTACCATAAATGGTGTTTGGTTTAATAAAACTTTAAAATAGAAATTACTATTATCATTTTTTGTAATAAAAGAATATATTATAATCTAATAATCCTGAATAATTATAATTATTAATATTTGCGCCTGAAGCCTAAAAAAATAAGAAAAATTATTTAAAAATCATTTAGGGTGAATCACTTTCATTCCCCAGTATTGAGGAATGAATCTATGACTTTGATTCCATAGATTTTAGATATCAACAACTATCGGAGAATCATACCCTCCAACCAAAACAATCCATTTTCATTTCATTCACATTCTCATATTTAAAACTCTCTGCCAAGCACCCCAAGTCAATCTCCTGGGTCCCAATAAAATTGTTAGCAAGTTCAGCAGATAGATACCTGTTGTTGGGATCGTTCATCCTGTATGGCAACTGTCAATCCAGCTGGTACATGAGTAACCCTAACAGCACTGTTTGTAGTATTTATATGCTGTCCTCCTGCTCCACCAGACCTGTATGTATCAATTCTCAGGTTCAAGTTCCAAGGTACATCTACCTGCAAAGTTTTTTTAAATACCCAAGGTAACTCTACACCTAATAAACATGAATGTGTCACTGAGGTTAGTTTGAGCTTGAGCTTATAAGCCTTTAAATAGAAGGTTGGCGAGCTTATAAGCTCTATAAAAGTGTGGGCAAAAATATGTTTAACAATTGAGTAAGATCTTAAAATAAGTTTTTACAGCCCAACTTATTTTTTTCAACCACACCCAACTCCCACACGCCTGCCAGCCCACCCCCACCTCAACATAAAAAATAGAATTATAATTATTTTATATTAAAATTAAAATTAAAAAATATATTTATCCAATTGTTAAACTGGCAAAACTTAATTGGCCAAATACTTAACAACAAATTATAAGCTATTTAAATTTTACATCTTATGTTTGTTAGAGTTTATAAGATGCTAAAATAAGCTTAGTCAAACGCTGCTACCAATAGTAGAAACAAAAACAAACGCTGGAGAGTTGGACTGTTGGTTTTAACTTTCTAATTTCTAGCACTTCAATAATGAGAAGCTCTGGATCATTAAATTGGATTGATTTAACTGATCTTGCCTGTGGAAGTATTGCACAGAAACCGCACTGGTGTGAACACGTCCAGATTTCTCTGTCATTGAACTCGCTACAAAGAAGTGTATTTACATAACTGCAAAATACAGAAGAGAAAAGCAACCCAACGTATAGTAGATTCAGGTAGAGAAAGAAAAAGACCTGCACTCTGTGAATTCCACTCTCAAATTTCTTAATTCTTCCATAAACATCTGAACCAGAGATTGCAGCACTAGCTTCCTGGAGGAGTCATAAACATATTGAAGAAACAATTTGTGAGGCAAATGGAGAAGGCCAATATGCAACACAATGTGAGATGGCACATCTATGGAAGGAAATCTCGATTTCGGGCATATAATCATGTAAGGAGCTTACTGGAGGCCCGGGATACCAGCCCGAGTACAAAAAATGTTTAATCCTTAGGCTGAGGGACACCGCCTATCCCATGTGGAAGGTGGGAAAATCTGTCCAAATACAACATTATAATGATGTCCTCAGATTTGTATTTAAAATGACCAAGCATATCCCATGTGGGAAGGTATTTATGGCATTTCAATAGGTATCTTAATCTAATCCTCAATCCAAACACATAATAGTAATTTTCAAGATAGGATTAAGATGCAATTCTACAATCCAAACATATATCTTGATTCAAACAAATTCGTACCAAATTTATCTAATCAAATCTAACAAATTCTACCAATCCTATCATAACTAATCTATCAAATCATGTGAAAGCAAAAATGTAATTACTCAAAAACGCACCTTTGTATCCTTTTTTTTTTAACAGACTTCTGCCAGTGAGAACTTCAAACTTCCAACCTTGGTCTGCAGTACTTGTCATACCTGATGTATTTGAAGGATAAAGTGTGAAACAGCACTTGAGAGAACAACAAATAAGTATAGCAATAGTAAGTTAGTAACCTACATTTTGAATATCTCCATGGCAAACAAAGAAGTTTCTTCCCAATTCCTGGAGATGAGTAATTATCAAACGATATGAACATACATATAAAGGAAATAAGTTAGTAGTAATTTATAGTATAACCTGCTCAGACTTCCAAGATACAAAGTCACGCTCATCGCCAAGCCATCCTTAGGGCAGCAACGACTTGAGCAACAAAGAGCGAAGGCGTGTCTTCTTGTTCAGAAAGCTCCACCAATTCTAGAGAAGCCATTGCAAGTCTTTGTCTTCCTGGGCATCAGCAATCAACAGTTTCAGGTCTCAATCTCCTGCCAAAACATGTGTGTTATTATTATCTGGGTCTCCAAAGTTATTTACTCCCCATCATTTATACTTCAAAATTACATCTCATCATTATTTTTAACTAAAAATCATCTGTTTTAGTAATGACATATAAAGAACTACAATATTCTCAATCAAAATCACACTATCGCTTTAAATACTACTCCTCCGTCCCAATCAAAACTCATATCACAAGGTGTAAATAACTTTAGGACGGAGGTATAATATACTAGTGTCAGCATAATGAATGAATGAATGAATGTATTACCTGGTTCTTCTTTTTCAAATTAGCCATACCACATCAACTGTATGTTGGAGCTTTTAAGCTCTTGTTGGCGGTGGAATACTCATCGTGGGGGACGCGTCCGGCTGCTGATGAATTATCGAACAGGTGGAAGAAAGCGAAGAATGAGAGGAAAAATACATATTGAATTGAAATTCATCAACCTGGTTGAGAATTGCGTGAGATGAGCATGTCGGTTTTCAATAGCGGAGTTTGTGTTCCATGATGGTGATTAGATCGGAAGAAAGTTGAGGTAATTGGGCTTCGGCGTGAGTATAAATGGCGATTGCACAACTGCTTTGAAATTGAAGGATAAATATTGAAAAAATGACTTTCGGTTGTTTGAATGCAGCAACCATGGCAGCCATTCAGCTCTGGGTAATCTTCCTCCCACTCTCATCATCCTTCATTTCTCCTTTCTCCTTCTCCTTCTTCTTCTTCCCTTAAAAACCAAAAACACTAGTATATCATAGACGGGTTTATTACCTAATTCTCTAACTTGATGATTCACTGTACCCATTATCACTTGTTAATAAAATAATTAATATTGCTTCCAAAAATGTTTTTTATTTAATGTTAGTAAATTAAGGATAAAAGTAAAATTATCCTTCAATTTTTATTATGGTAAATTGATTAACAACATGTTTACTATTTTCAGAAAAAATTAAAAGAAAAGTTTTGATAACGTCAAAAAATTAATACTCCTCCATCTTCAAAGAATTGCGACCCTAAAACAAGATAATGATAAAAAAAAGAATTATTTAGTGTTCCGCCGATTTTTCAAAGGGATTTATGATTTTGTACATGGGTTTAGACAAGTAGATTCTTTACCATTTTATGTATATAATTATCATGACGGGCCAAAGCTTAAGATGAACAAGTACAGATCGAAATAATAATACTTAAAAAATGCTCATAAGCTACCAAAAGCACCTCTTTCAACTTTTTAACTTATATATTTTAAGAGCTTATTTATATTAAAGTGATTAAATTTTTATAAATTCCAACTTTGATCATTTTGAAATTAGTCCCTGATGCTGGAATTTCGATTTTATTCCTAAGCTTTTAAAATTTTGAATTGTCATTTCAATTACATAAGAGTCACCAATCGCAGAATAAACCATCTACGTAATTATTTTATTTTATTTTAATTTCAAAATACCACCTAAACTTTTTTAATCCTAATAATTTTGCCGTGATTTTTTCAAGGCAGGTTTTTTAGATGTAATAGCGATCAAGGCATTTTTGCCATTTTTTGTTTTGATCACTTTGTATCCAATAAACCCACTCTAATTTTGCTATTTTAATATACAAATTATTGTTTTTGTAATTCACAAAAAAATTACAGATTATTAGATTAAAAAAGTTCGGCTTTTAAGCTTCAAAATTAAAGCTTAATAACAAAATAATTATATATATAAGTATAATCGCTTTAAGAATCAATAGAATGAAGTTTGACTAATTAAAATTTTATAAACTTACAGACCAATTTCAAAATTTAAAACTTATATGACCAAATCAAAATAAACGACGGGACTAATTTCAAAAACGGCTAAAGTTATTATGACTATAAAAAATTTAATCCCTTTAATCTTAATATAAAAATTCCTCCTGAGTTTGGACGATCCTCAATGAGATTAAGTTAATTAAGCTTTTTATAAATTCGTAACGCCGTGATTGCTTTTCAAATTGGTCCCGTATGTTTTAACTTTTTTTATTTTGGTCCTCAGATGTTTTAAATCTCTTGAATTGGTCTTTCAATTGCCATACATTAAGCCACCAATCGCAGAATAACTATCTACGTAATTATTTTATTTTTTATTTTAATTTCAAAATACCACCTAAACTTTTTTAATCCTAATAATTTTACGCCTGGATTTTTAACAAGGTTTTTCTAGGCGTGAATAGTGATTTTCTCGCTGCACTTGCTTTATTTTATTTTTGATCGCCTTTAGATCCAATAAACTAACCTCGATTTGCTTTGTCTTTAATGTACAAATTGTTTTAAACCTCATAAAAAATATACAGCTGAGTTTTTGATTAAAAGTTCATGACGCTTTGAAATTAAAGGAAGAACAAAATAATTACATATATAGCTACACTGGCTTGGTAACCCGTCAGAATGTGAAATGACTACTCAAAATTTTAGTCTATAGACCAATTTCAAATTTTAAATTTTATAGGACTAAATCAAATAGACTCTCAACGAAGAGTTATATGACTATTAGTAATTTAACTTTCACCTAATATAAAATTCCTCCTGAGTTTGACGCCATTCTCACGAGATTTCAAAGTGGATTAAGTTTTTTTACAATTCCGTAATGTCAGACGTTTTGAAATGGGTCCTGTGATGTTTTGACTTTTGATTTTGGTCCTCGTAGTTTTTATAATTAAAACTTGGTCCTTTCACCTACTATAAGGGCCACCAATCGCGAACAACCATCTACGTAATTATTTATTTTAATTTCAAAATACCACCTAAACTTTCTTTTAATCCTAATAATTTTACGCCTGGATTTTACGCTATGTTCTTTTGAAGTGAATAATGATTTTCCTCACAGTATTTTAGTTTTTTTTTTAATTTTTGACCGCTTTTAAATCCAATAACCTAATTCGATTTGCTTTGTCTTTTAATGTACAAATTATTTAAACCTCGTATAAAAAAATCCGCTAAGATTATTATGATTAAAAAGATAACGATCTTCAAATTAAAATGAACAACAAAATAATTATATATAGAATCTGGTCAGAAGAAGTGAAAATGATTAATTTCAATTCTTTTTTTGGAGACTCACATAACCAATTTCAAATTTTTAAAACTTATAAGTGATCAAAAATCAAAAAGTCAAAAACGTATTTTAACAAATTTCAAAACGAAGCCAGTTACAGACTACCAAAATTTAATCCCTTTAATTTAATATAAGAGAAAAAAACACCGCAAATTACTTATACACAATTTGACTATAATCACTTATAATTTCTTACAAATACTCCTTGCTTTGCATACATAATTTTTCCGTCATTAAATATGCATTTTAAATTAGGTAATGAGGTTAATTGAGTTTATTTATCCATTTGTAACCGAAACATATTTATGCATGATAGATCGTCATTTGGCATAAACTTATCAATAGATTTGGATCCTTCACTAGTAGGTAATTTTTACCCTTTTCGAGCTCTCCACTCTTAATTGAGGTCAATGCCTTTAGATTTTGGTCACATCACCCCATTAATAAAATCGCATTCTCTTTCCTAAAAGAATTTTGACCGCTTCTTTCTTCATCTTGTTCGTGATGTGGTTTTCAGAGGAGGTGTAAAGCAACAAGATTGATGATGGACAAATTGTATTGCACACTATTGTACAACCTTTCTCAAAAGGATCATTTGTCTTATTTGTTATACTACTAATAAAAAATTTCATCCGAACTCTAAGTTTCTGCTTTTAAAATTGAAATGGCTCATCTTGCCTTTTTTATTGTACTAAAGAACCTCTTGCAGAACTCATTATTGTCTTGATCTGATTTGCCTGAAATTTAGCTTTGAATGTAGCATTAATGCTCTTTGTTTGGATAGTGAATTTTTTGTTTTTGATCCTGCAAATGCCAGGATGCTTGAATTTTTTATTTTGGTTCTCCAACGAATAGTTGTTGGAAGTAGTACATGATCTATAACTTGAAATAACCGCAAAGGTAAAAAATTCATTCAGGATTTTATCAAATAACTTAGAGCGGGCATGAAAAAAATAGTTGAATTGTTATGAATCCCGAATCCAAGAAGATAACTCCAAAAATCAATCAATACGATTCCAGACACAAACCAATATATTATTATCGTCACCAAATACACTGACATATGCGTTGTGAAATTAAATTACGTTATCATCACCTTCGCAGCAGCATGTTGCTAATTTGATTCTTTTTTATATCAATATTTTATATTTAAATTATTTTGTGAAATAAGACACTTAATCGATGAATATAATGTAGAGAAATGAAAGGGAATTCCAGTTAAAAGATAGATATGAGAGGAAATTGAAATGGCAGAAATGATATAGAACGCGTCTGAATTCAAGAGAGAAATAAGAAGAAAAGTGGCGGTTATTTTTATTATGGAGAGAAATTCTGATTTTATTAAGGAAAATGATATGGCAAAATCTAAGGCATTGATATAATTAAGTGGTTGAGATGAAAAGAAATTTAAGAAATTTATACACCCACTAAAATGGAGAGGATCCTGTCCAATAGATTAGAAGTTGTATATCGACATAAGTCGTTTTTTTAAATGGTAATACTATACGGCCATAATTTTAAAACAACTCAAATGTAATAAATACGGTACAATATTACAAAGAATAACAAAGAAATCATTGACTACCATCAATAAATGACTACTCAGGCATTCAAAGCCAGAGATCTTATTGTGGAGGTTCTCAAGCATACAAAGACAATACTATTCGTAGAAAACTTCCTTCTATGAAAGATGGTGATTCGGGAGAATACGCCATGGAAGATTTCTAATTTTTTCCGAACCCTCTTTTGCTCTTTTGATCTACTTGTAGCTTCTTGGATGATGTTATGTGCTTCGTTTTATGCTACGAAACTTGAGATTTCCTTTGCCTTGTTTAATCCTACGCTGACATCGCTATCGCTTTCGTTCGTCTCCCCCATTGGAATTTTTAGATTGGTTTACTTATAAAGCATTTCCTCGTCGTCTGTGATACTGTTTAAGGACTGTTTTTTGCGTCATATGCCCTTCAGTATCAATCTCATCGTCTTGACCGCTTTGGGTATCATTTGACCATGTAGCAGAATGTTCTTAACGAGCATACAGAATGAATATATCGCCGCGACTTCTCGAGAGCACGCTTGTACCTACCGGGCGTATGCAGCATACTTGTATGGTTCAAGTGCGCTATACACGTGTCCCCTCGACGTACAAATAAATCGAGGTAAAAACATCGATTCCAAATAATCGGGCGCTTTGAACAGGGTAGAAAAAACCGTTCCCCATACACAATCCTAAAAACCGGTGGGCGTAAAAAAAAGAAATATGATGCCTCAATCTAGAATATCGATGGAGAGGTCGACAGAATTGTTCACTCACGTAAAAGGCTCAACATCACTTCACGAAAAATCGCATCACGAAACCATCAATTCAAGATATCATGTACGATCCGACCTACATAACAAAGGCCATCACTTTCTTTGTTGCGAGCACGTAAAGAGAAAATGGGGTATGAGAGCCGCTGTTAAAAGCTCCAAATGATGATGACGGCGACGAAAAACTTTTGATATGCATCAAGTCAAAAAAGAAAGCCGCATAAACGCAGTTGAAAAGAGGTGTGAAGTCACGATGGAGAACAACCCAAGCTTCCGGTGCAATGCCAACGCTTCAAGAGTATTAGAAAAGAACGACATGCAGCATGTATCGCCGAGATCCCAAAGAAATATCATGCAAACACAAAATGACCAAGCGGAACATTATGATCGCCCATCGCATAAACCACCAAGATTCTAAGTGGAACATCATGATCGCCCACATCATGAACTCGTGATCCCCGAAAAAGTCACGGAATCAGATTGACTATTCATCATCGAACGGGTAATCTGGAATCAATACGCGAAGGATCACATGATCTATTCGGTGAATATTTAAATAAATTTAATTCATTAATTATTACTGCATGAATTAACATATATTAATTCAAATAATAATCAAGAACAACATATCACGCATAAAAGCCACGAAAACCTATTTACGCATTTAATCTACGGTTTATGGAACGCACTCCTCTCCTGATGGCAAAGTGACTTCCTACGGACGACTAACCAAAAGGATTTCCTAAGCATTCCTTTTTAGCCCTTTGCTCAACTATCTGCGAAGGAATAATTTGTCACCAACATTCACGGAAAAATAAACTTTGTCGCACCACCTTTGTGGATTTGCTAATTTTCCAAAGACATGGAATTGTACTTGGGAATGAAACAATCATCAAATATTTATAGGAGGAGGTGGTCGAATTTTTCAAGAGAAAATCAATGGGAAAAGACTTTTCTTGATCACCAAGAAATCTCGAATATCTCCTATATTCCTTTTCCCATAAAAATATTCCACAAAAATCCCACCTCCTCAATTACGGATAATTTTCAAAAATGAAGCAAGAATCCAAGATTCGATCTTCTTGGACTTTACGAGATATTCGTATTTCAAGAAAATACATATCTTCCATAATATCTTTTCAAGAAAATCAAGAAAATATTTCTTGCTTCATTATATTCAAAAATTTCTAAAATTCCATATGATAACTGGGTGAGATTTCTTGAATTTAATGAAATAATCTTGTATTCCAAAAATACATATCTTCATTCCATAACAAAATTCAAAGAAAATCTTTCTCCTTTTTATCCATAAATTTCAAATATTTAGGAAAAATTACTAAATAATATTTATTTTATTTTAAATCCACCTTTTCAGCTAATTTGACTATATGTTACTTACTCAGGGGCCTTTTTAGGAGAGACCAGATTCCTTCTAACGGATCTCGAACATCTAATATTGAGCCACAATATAATTCAGTGCCCATAAATATTAATTAATCTCACTACATAATTAATATCAGACTATCCATCTTAACCATATTACCAATATGGTCCCTTGGCCATTATTTTCCGTGTTTAAGATTATCTAGCCCATTAATTAATTCAAGCCACCTAAATAGCTTTCCGTTAATTAATATCTTTTGTCCTGTCAAGGAACGGCTCAACATTATTATCCATACTCTAAACTAATTCCACTTGCAAGATTCGGCATGATAAAGCTTATGAACCTCCCAAGGGGGCAAATGTTAGCCGCATTTCGCATTACTCCATTCTTCGTATTAAATCTTAGCAATCACATGTGACCAATAATATCGCTTTCAAGATAAAAGTATCAATCTCTCCTCGATTCGCTACCTACGACAAGTTAAAGCCAATAGCTACTAACTTAATGCGATCCTATTTAAGGACGAAGATTAAGTTAACAACTAACCAATCGAGGTCTAATTCTTCCTCGTCACCAAGAATTTATCCTCCAGAATCCTATTCAAAGGCATCACTATGCACTAGTGTAATCTCGTCAAGACATGTCGATTATACTAAAAGTACGCTTTTACTTTGTATAATCGAACCTAATTTTCGCATTTATTTACAAATAAATTGTTTATCACTTATGCTTAAATATGATTGAATGTTATATATATTTATCGCATAATCGCTCAATAATTCGTGATGGTGTTACATCAGAAGTTAATTTTAGTGATACCGTATCACGTAAGATTAAATTAATACCTTCAGAACCAAAAGTACGCCATATTCACGCATAGATGGAAATGAACCATCGCGAATGGTTGAGGTGTAAGGCCTTTTATTGGTTTGTCTTGAAAAAGATTACACTAGGCATGACCGATGCAATGAATTGTGACTTGGCTGTGGAGGATACATTCTTCGTAATCTAACAAGAAAGAATTAGGCCCCACTGTTCGTTGTTTTAACCTTCGCCCCTTAAATAAGATCACGGGATTGGTAACTATTGCTTTGACTTCTTATCATGGGCAAGAATCGTATAGATTCAATACTTTTTATCTTTTGGTAATATTATTGGTCATACGTGATTGCTAAGATTTAATATTTAAGAATCGTGTGCAATAAAGACGCTTGATTGACCCTTCTCGAGGTTCATAAGTTTTATCATACCAAATCTTGCAAGTGGAATTAGTTTCCGCATGGATAATAATGTTGAACCGCTTTCGACTCAAGGACAAAGATATTAATTAATGGGAAAGCCTATTTCAAGCGGGTTTCAATTAATTAATTACTGGGCTGTATAATCTTAAACACTGGAAATAATGAGACCGAGCCATATCGATCGAATATGGGTTAAGATGATGGCAATATTAATTATGTAGCGTGATTAATTAATATTTATGGGCTTGAATTATATTGTGGCTCAATATTAGATATTCAAGATCCATTGTATGCAAACTTAATTCTCCTAAAGTGCCCTCGAAAGCAGCCAAAAAATAGTCCAATAACCGAAAAAAGTGTGATTAAAATAAAATAAATATTGTTGCTTATTTTTCCTCTAATTTTCGAAAATTATGGATATGATGGAGAAAGATTTTCTTTGAATTTTGTTATGGAACAAGATATGTATTCTCGAATACAAGATTATCTCATTAAATCTAAGTTAAATCTCCCACTGCTTATCTATATAAGAATATTTTCTAAAAAATAAAAATATAGTGGGCAGAAAAGATTTTCTTGATTTTCTTGAAAGATATTATGGAAGATATGTATTTCTTGGAAATACAAGAATATCTCATAAGTTCAAGAAGATCCAAATTCGGATTCTTGTAACACTAAATTTTCGAAAATCACTATGGTCAGAGAGTAAGTGGGGATTTTTTGTGGAATATTTTAATTATGGGAAAAGAATATAGGAGATATATTCAAGATTTCTCGGTGACTTAGAAAAGTCTTTTTTTTCCCACATTGAAATATCACTAAAATTTTCGACCCTCCTCTCCTATAAATAGGGATGATTGAATTATTCCCAAGAACAAATTCCACGGCCGGAAATATTAGCAACCACATAAGTGGTGCAACAAAGTTTATTTTTTCCTTTTGTTAATTGTTCATGACAAGTGTCCTTCCACCGGATAGTTGAGCAAGGGCTAAGGGAATACTTGGGAAGTCTCTTTGGTCCGTCTGACCGGTCAAGTCACAAATTCTCCGAGAGGTACGCTCAATGAAACCCGTAAATTCGCGACGCCAGTTTTGGCTTTTTATATGCATTGATATGTTGTTGTAATTATTATTGAATTAATATAGGATTAATTCATGCTAGTAATAATTAATGAATTAATTTTTATTTAAATATTCACCAATAGACCAGGCATAACCATTCTCAACAAGACAAACCATCCAGATAAACATACAAACTTTTGCCATGGGCCCTCATTTCCATCGCCATTTGAAAGATTTACTTTTATTTTAACAGTACTGGAATTAATTCGTTTCCAACTAAATTAAGTACAATGTAACACGCATATAAATATGGGATCAAACCTTATGCAAAGAAATATATGTAACATTCAATCATATTCCAAGAACAAGATAAAAATTTATTTCAAGAATACTTCCAATTGAAGCTATTATCAAAGTGTTCATCCTATGTTCTTAGCATGTGAATCTATCTCTAGCATTTAGGCTACCTATATACTAGGATACAGATTTACGCTTGAACACAACAAATCTTATACCCAAACCTGCTGTGTTAGGTTAAGTTTGTTTATCAAGATTTTGCATCAGATTTCTAGGATCGGATTTCTCGATTGGTTGGAGGAGAACTCTGACACATCTGCTGGTTGTACCGTGTTGACTAACACATAAAACTAAGTCCAAGTTGGTTGGTTGGTGCTCGCTAATAGGAAGAGCGGATTGTAGAGGATCTGGGTTAGTCTCGAATCACTATAAAATCTATGCATGACCGACGACTCCGCTTTACACTATAACACACTCACCCGACGGATATTTCCCATATATTCCGAAGTCCGGACGCATTTTGCATCAAGCAAATAAATTAAATAAAGCATAAGATAGCACAAATAAATCAAGCAAAAATGAAAAATAAACATATTGGGGTACAAATTATCTAATTGCTCATGGTTGATTTTCGACTTGATCTTGAAGAAAGACTTCGTAATTTCCCACTGCTCGTCTCGAAAAATATTTTATCTCGAAATGCCACGCCAGCAACAGAAATGGACGACGCCGGCCATTGGGTTTGTAATGTTTCTGCAGCACTTCAAGATCACCGACGGGTCATAGTTCGGCCAGCTGTCTCTAAGAGATCGGCGCCTCTCGGCAGCGATGATTTCATCCACGATTCGCCATTACCATGACCTCGCGCAAATTTCATGTCTCACAATACCATCATTGTCCGACAAGATCAGATCATACAGGTTTCATACCTACCATGATTTTCTCTCATACATACGTACCGACCGATTCGCTTCATACTATATACAATATACCACAATACTTTCGCCTGCTTCGATTTTCATTCCTTTAATTTTCGTCTTTCGCTCTTAGATCCGTTACATAATTTATTTACAAAAAATAAATAAACCTAGATCTAGACTAGTCTATTACATTGATCAAATCAAACAAATCCCTAGTCTACTCGTGAATTTTCTCACGAGGCAAAACAATCCCAACTAATCAATTAAAACTACGCTTTATATGCACGCATAAATAAACACATTAAAATCCATGACATTGGATACCGCAAAACAAATCTAATGGGCTTTTACTATCCAATTTCAAATTTAATGTCCATTTAATTAAATTACAATTTAAAATTCAAAGAGTCTCAAATCGTGGCTCATATCATTGTTGGGGAACGAGTTGCATTGGGATCTATTCGGGTGAATATTTAAATACAAATTTAATTCATTAATTATTACTAAGATGAATTAATCCTATATTAATTCAAATAATAATTGCAACAACATATCATGCATATAAAAAGCCACGAAAACCTACGACGCGGAATTATGGGTTTATGCGGAACGCACTTCCTGGATGGAAGTGACTTTGTTCGGACGGAAACAACCAAAAGGACTTCCCAAGTATTCCTTAGTCTCGCTCAACTATCCGGTGGAAGGACACTTGTTTAACAATTAACAAAAAAGGAAAAATAAACTTTGTTGCACCACTTTGTGGATTTGCTAATTTTTCCAAAGACATGGAATTGTACTTGGGAATGAAACAATCATCCCCTATTTATATAGGGGGAGGTGGTCGAATATTTCAAGAGAAAATCAATGTGGGAAAAGACTTTTTTTGATCACCAAGAAATCTTGAATATATCTCCTATATTCTTTTTCCCATAATTAAAAAATATTCCACAAAAAATCCCCCCCTCAATTATGGATAATTTCGAAAAAAATGAAGCAAGAATCCAAGATTCGATCTTCTTGAATTTATGAGATATTCTTGTATTTCAAGAAATACATATCTTCCATAATATCTTTTCAAGAAAATCAAGAAAATATTTCTTGCCCATTATATTCAAAAATTTTTGAAAATTCCATATAGATAACCAAAGGGAGATTTCTTGAATTTAATGAGATAATCTTGTATTCCAAGAATACATATCTTCATTCCATAACAAAAATTCAGAGAAAATCTTTTCCTTTTTTTATCCATAAATTTCAAATATTTAGGAAAAATTTAAGCAAACAATATTTATTTTATTTTAATCATCTTTTCAAAGTTAATGGACTATATGTTGGGCTACTCGGGGCCTTTAGAGAATTAAGATTCGACCTTTAACGGACCTTGAATATCTAATATTGAGCCACAATATAATTCAAGCCCATAAATATTAATTAATCCCACTACATAATTATTATATTGCACTATCCATCTTAATCCATATTTGGTCAATATGGCTCCCGCCATTATTTCCGTTGTTTAAGATTATCTAGCCCATTAATTAATTCAAGCCACCTGAAATAGCTTTCCGTTAATTAATATATTTTGTCCTTGGTCAAGGAACCGTTCAACATTATTATCCATACGTAAAAACTAATTTCACTTGCAAGATTTGGTATGATAGCTTATGAACCTCCCAAGGGGGCAAATCACAAGCGATTTGCACACACGATTCTTCAGATAAATCTAGCAATCACATGTGACCAATAATATTGCCCAAGATAAAAAGTATTGAATCTCTCCGATTCGCTACCCATGATAAGTCAAAGCAATAGTTACCAATCCCACGTGATCCTATTTAAGGGACGAAGATTAAGAAACAACGAACCATCGAGGTCTAATTCTTCCTTGTTGGCTCAAGAATTTATCCTCCAGAGGGTCCTATTCAAAGGCATCACCATGCACCAGTGTAATCTCTTGGTCAAGACAAACCAATCGAGCCTTACACCTCAACCTTCGTGATGGGTTGTTCATTTCATCTAGGTCGTGAATGGCGCATTTTTTAGTTACAAGGGACCCGTTAATTTAATCTTCGTGATCTCGCATCACTAATTTGACTACAATGTAACACGCATTTAATTATTGAACAGCTTACGCGCAAAGAAATATACGTAACATTTAATCATATTTAAAGCATCAAATGATAAACAATTTATTTCAAGAATAATTTCGAAAATCTGGGCCGATTATACAAAGTAAAAAGCATACTTTTCAAAGATAATCTCAATGAAGCATGACCGACTGTGTCCTCAAGATGGAATCCACCTCATTCCTCGCCGGGCCGGCTCCAAGCCGGGCAGAGACGAAATGGCAATAGAGAGTTTGCGGGGGCCGATCTTGGCTAATACTAAAGGGATCCCCTCGAAAGGAAGTGTAATCCCATGCTCACGCCGCCTCAAACTATCATGTCAAGATAAATAAAGAAAGGTGGCAAAGAATCGCCACCCATACCAAATGTTCGGCGCGAGCTGGATCCTTATGTTCACCTTAGTAAATATTCAGATTATATGATCGCGATGAGTGCCATCGACGCAACTCAATACCGGGTCTTTTCCCATGACCTTGGGTGACCGGGCACATAGTGGTTTTCAACTTTGCCCCCGCATCATCCATCACGCCCTTCACACACGGGGACAAAAATTTCAATCGCACTTTTCATCCATGTGTGCTCGCCAAAGACCAAAAACAAAGGTTGGCACATTTCTCCCAAATTTAAAGGGTGAATCGACGAGCATATATGAAAAGATTTGACAAATGTTTATATGATGGAGCCTGGGGTTTGAAGAGGACGCAAAATCCTCACGGTGGTGGGGGCTTGACCCTAAATACGGATATGTGGAAAGCCATGCATCAGATCGCGAACACATATGCCTTAATTTCGAGAGCGAAACCAAGATTATATTATGCGTGATCTCTTGCCCAATCACGGTTAGTCCAAGAAGTAGCAAAAAAAAGAGTTTGGTAAAAAGTAATGAATGAGGGGGTATAAACCCCAGGATCTTTTAAACCTTTTGAAGAAGGTTATAAGTCGCATGCACTACTAAGTCTTCTAGGCTGCTTTCAAACAGAGACAATATTTAATCAAAATAAGGATCGACATGTTGGATAAGCCCGAAGAAGAATCGTGAAGAGATAAAATTCGCTTAATGCTTCCAAGTTTTGTAATTATCATGGGTACATCGACATAATACCCATGAATGTCGCAATTTACTTGGTCAACTTTCGGGTTATATGAAGAGAATCGCTTACCGAGTTCCTCAAAAAGCCGGGTAACATCGAGAGACTAACGGAAAAAATCGGGTGATTGTAGGGTAAGCGTAAAGATGTAAGAAGTGTCCGATAGTGATCCCGGAGGAATCCCGCAAGAAGTTGGAATTACCTGAAGAAAGCGAGCTCCTACCAGAGCAGAGGTCGAGAGAGTCAAGAAATCAACATGATTCGCCTAGACTATGGGCCAAATGGGTGGATGCTATCAGCAATCGACGCTATCAAACAAGCGGAAGAAGATGGAAAGGCGCCGCCATGCAAAGCATACATCGTGAACGTGGTCGAGCACCTCAAATGGAGCACACACCACTCTCTCACCAAATTTTGTTTTGGGGAAGATGACCTTGATGGTATCATCACCCCTCACAATGATTCACTAATCTATAAGTGTCTTAATTTCTAAGTTAAAAGTGCATCGACTTTTTGTAGATATCGGGGCATATCTGAACATTTTGTTCGTTAACACTCTACATCGATGGAGAAACCGTTAGGGAATAAGTTGTATGCATCTATCAAAGGTGAATATTTAAATACAAATTTAATTTTATAATTATTACTAGCATGAATTAATCCTATATTAATTCAAATAATAATTCAACAACATATCATGCATATAGTTAAATCACGAAATCCCACGACGATATGAATTCTACGAGTTTACGTGAACGCATTCTTGGGATGGGCAAAGGATCCGTTGATTAGACTAACCAAAAGAACTTCACAAGTATTCCTCAAGTCCTTGTTCGATTATCCGTGGAAGGACACTTCTAGAACAATTAACAAAAAGGAAAATAAATTATGTTGCACCACCTTTGGATTTACTAATTTTTCCAAAGACATGGAATTGTACTTGGGAATGAAAGAATCATCCCCTATTTATAGAGTAGAAGTGGTCGAATTTTTAGGCAAAATAATGTGGGAAAATCTTTTCTTGATCTCCAAGAAATCTTGAATATATCTCCTATATTCTTTTTTTTTTCCCATAATTATAATATTCCACAAAATCACACCTACTCTATTTTTATGGATAATTTTCAAAAATAAAGAGGCAAGATTCCAAGATTTGGATCTTCTTGAATTTATGAGATATTCTTGTATTTCAAGAAATACATATCTTCCATAATATCTTTTCAAGAAAATCAAGAAAATCTTTTCGCTCTTTATCTTTCAAAATTTCAAAATTCTCTTATGAATAACCTGGGGAGATTTTTGAATTTAATGAGATAATCTTGTATTCCAAGAATACATATCTTCATTCCATAAAAAAATTCAAAGAAAATCTTTTCTCCCATCTTATCCATAATTTTCTAAAATTTACAAGGAAAAATAAAAACAATATTTATTTTATTTTAAACACCTTTTTTCGCTTATTGGACTATATGTGGGCTACTCAGTGGGGCCTTTTAGGAGAATTAAGATTGGATCTTCCAATGGATCTTGAATTACAAATATTGAGCCACAATATTATTCAAGCCCATAAATATTAATTAATCCCACTACATAATTAATATCAGATTATCCATCTTAACCCATATTACAATCAATATGGCTCCCGGTTATTATTTCCCGTGTTTAAGATTATCTAGCCCATTAATTAATTCAAGCCACTGAAATAACTTTCCATTAATTAATATCTTTTGTCCTTGGTCAAGGAACGGTTCAACAGTATTATCCATACCGGAAACTAATTCCACTTGCAAGATTTGGTATGATAAAGCTTATGAACCTCCCAAGGGGCAAATCAAACAAGCGTGCTTGCACATGATTCAAAATCAGATAAATCTTAGCAATCACATGTGACCAATAATATTGCCAAAGATAAAAAGTATTGAATCTCGATTGATTCTCTACCCATGATAAGTCAAAACAATAGTTATCAATCACACGTGATCCTATTTAAGGAATCTAAGATTAAGAAATAGCTTAACCACTAAGGTCTAAATCTTCCTTATTCGCCTCAAGAATTTGTCCTCCCCAGAGGTCCACCGGGCAAGTATCAACCATTCACTAGTGTAATCCCTTGGTCAAGACAAGCCAATCGAGCCTTACACTTCAACCTTTCACGATGGGTTGTTCATTTCCATCTAGGTGTGAATGGCGTATTTTTAGTTACAAAGGACCGTTAATTTAATCTTCCGTGATCCGCATCACTAAATTAACTACAATGTAACACGCATTTACTTATTGAACAATTATGTAGTAAATATATGTAACATTCGATAATATTTAAAGATCGCTGATAAACAATTTATTTAAAAAGAATAAGTCCAAAATCAGCTTTTGATTATACAAAAGTAAAAAGAATACTTTCCAAAGATAATCCCAACAATCTCCCACTTATACTCAAAGTCCGCTTTTTAAGTATACTACAACATGTCTCTTGTAGATCCGGGTGACATCTAATGTCACCTACACTAACCTAATAATTTCTCCCACTTATACTCAAAGCAGATTGGCAATGGTCTTGACACCCATTCATTCCCACATGTCTCGAATGTATTCAGAGGCGCCCTTTGTGAATGGATCACAGGGTTGTCATCGACGCTATCTTTTCCACATCTATATCTCCTCTCTTAACTATATCTCAGATAAGATGGTATTTCCTTTCAATGTGTTTGTTGGTTTTATGGGCTCTTGGTTCCCTTGAATTTGCAATCGCCCAAGATTGTCACAATAAATGTTGATTCTACCGGGCAAATTCGAACCACATCTAAGTCCACTAGGAAGTTCTTGAGCCAAACCGCTTTTTTCACGCTTCGCAAGCAACTACATATTCGCTTCCATGGTGGAATCTGCGACGATTGCTTGACGCTTCTCCATGTCACGGCTCCTCCCCATGCAAAAAACACACTACGGGAGGTAGATTTTATGGAGTCTATGTCGATTGGAACCGAGTCCGTAGTAGTCGATGGGGATTGACTATCTCGACCGATAAACCAACATTCTATCCCGAAGTTCTTTTCAGATACTTCATAATGCTTTTAACGTCAGTCCAATGATCTTTCCTCGTTACTTTGATATCTTGCCACCATGCCAACGCAGCGGATATCCCGGTCTCTCGACACAACATTGCATACATAAGGCTTCCGATGTACGAAGCATAAGGAATACCTTTCATGTCATCTATCTCATTTTAAGTCTTAGGGGACATTTTCTTGGATAGATGGATTCCATGTCCGAAAAGTAACGAAGCCTTTCGAATCTTGCATGCGTAATCGCTTTCAAGACAAGGTCTATGTATGAAGCTTCGCGATAAGCCTATCATCCTTTTCTTGCGATCTCGAGTGATCTTGATCCCAAGGATGTGTCCGACCCTAAGTCTTTTCATATCAAACTGCTTTTGAAAGTTACGCCCTTTACGCCCTCGATAACACCTTTACATCGCTTCCCGATGATCGTAATGTCATCTACGATAGTACTAAGAATACCAATGCAGTTCCCGACATGCTTTTATACACAATAACTTTCAAAACTCGCTTTGATCGAACCCATAAGACTTTATAACACGATCAAAACATTGGTTCCAAGCTCTGGATGCCTGTTTGAGTCCGTAAATGGACTTCATGAGCTTACAAACTAGGTGTTCTTGGCCTTTTTCAATGAAGCCTTGGGGTTGTTGCATATAGATCTCTTCATCAAGACTTCCGTTAAGGAAAGCCGTCTTGACATCCATTTGCCGATTTCAAAGTCGAGATGCAAAGAATCGATAAGAGAATACTGGATGGACTTAAGCATGGCTACGGGAGAAAAAGTTTCCTCATAATCGATCCACTTGCATCCAATGGGTTTGACCCCATTAAGTGGTTCGACTAGCTCCCACACTCTATTATGAAATATAGAACCCATTTCGGCTTTCATTGTTGTTTGCCAAGAATCAGATCCTTATCTTGGAGTGCCTCAATCATATGTCCATGGGGTCCGATTCGTCTTGTCAGGGAATCAAGTTCGAGGACTCTCCTATTCCCATGAATCTCTTCACGTCTAACAACCCTCCCACTACTGACGAGGTTCGGCCAGAAAACGACGTTTGGTATATCATCTAAGATAAATTAAGTAATCGAGGTTTGCCCTCTAAGCTCATTTAAGGTAATCTCACTTCGGGTTTTCTTTGGTTCATATAGTCTTCTTCCAAAAATCTAAAATGGGTGCTTATGACCACCTTTTGATCTTCAGGACCATAGAACATACACCCTTTTGTTCCCTCGGGGTATCCTACAAGCAGACTTAATTCTAATCGAGGATCCAATTTACCGGCTTCCTTATCCAACACGTAGGCCGGACACCCCCAAATTTTCATGTGTCTCATACTAGGCTTGCGCCCAGTCCACAATTCTTTGGGAGTTTTGGGAACCGATTTGGATGGCACCAAGTTCGAACGTAGTTCATTTGTTTCAAGGCATGACCTTAGCGACTTGGGAAGATCTAAAGATAACTCATCATTGATCTAACCATTTCCAAGAGAGTTCTTTCTTGGCTCTGCAACCCCGTTTTGTTGAGGGTTCCGGTGCATGAGTGAAATGATACAATCCCTTCATCAGATAAGTAGTTCAAAAACTCATTGCTGAGGTATTCGCCTCCACGATCTATTTGCCAGATTTCAAAGTCGAGATACGCAGCAATCGATAAGAGAATACTGATGGACTTAAGCATGGCTACAGGCGAAAAAGTTTCCTCATAATCGATCCTTCTTTTCCGAGTATAACCTTCGCCACTAGTCTTGCTTTGAAGGTTTCAACCTTCCCGTCCCCGGCCCCTCTTTTTTCTCTTGTACACCCACTTGCAATCAATGGGTTTGACCCCATTAAGTGGTTCGACTAGCTCCCCACACTACGTTATGAAACATAGAACCCATTTTGGCTTTATTGTTGTTTGCCAAGAATCAGATTCTTGTCTTGGATCGCTTTTCGTTATATGTCCATGGGTTCGATTCGTCTTGTCCTAAATCAAGTCCGAGGACTCTCTTATTCCCATGAATCTCTCGGTCATTATACAACCCCCGCCACTACGACAAGGACAAGGTTCGGTTGCCAGAAAGTGTGTCATTTGGTATGTCATCTAAGTACGGTTGGCATTGAGGTTTTTCATTTAAGGTTTTTTTTCGCTCATATAGTCTTTCTTCCAAAAATCTAAAGTGGGTGCTTATAACCACCTTTTGATCTTGAGGACCATAGAACATACACCCTTTTGTTCCTCGGGGTATCCTTGTTGGGATTATACTAGAAAGTATGATTTTACTTTGTATAATCTAAACCCGAATTTCGAGATTTATTTATTGAAATAAATTGTTTATCATTGATGCTTTAAATATTATCGATAATGTTACATATATTTTTGATAACTGCTCAATAAGTCATAAGTGTTACATTGTAGTTAATTTAGTGATACCGGATCACGAAGATTAAATTAAATCCCTTTGTAACTAAAAGTACACCATTCACGACCTAGATGGAAATGAACAACCCATCGTGAAAGGTTGAAGTGTAAGTCTCAGATTGGCTTGTCTTGACCAAGAGATTACACTAGTGAATGACTGATGCACTGAATAGGACCTACATGAGGATAAATTCTTCATAACTGAACAAGGAAGAATTAGACCTCAGTGGTTCGTTATTTTTAATCTTCGTCCCTTAAATAGGATCACGTGGGATTGGTAACTATTTCTTTGACTTATCATGGGTAAATTAATCAACGAGATTCAATACTTTTTATCTTGGGCAATATTATTAGTCACATGTGATTGCTAAGATTTAATACTAAGAATCGTAATGCAAGCACGCTTTGTTCGATTTTGCCCCTTGGGAGGTTCATAAGCTTTATCATACCAAATCTTGCAAGTGGAATTAGTTTCCGGTATGGATAATAATGTTGAACCGTTCCTTGACCAAGGATAAAAGATATTAATTAATGGAAAGCTATTTAAGTGACTTGAATTAATTAATGGGCTAGATAATCTTAAACACGGGAAATAATGACCGGGAGCCATATTGACTGTAATATGGGTTAAGATGGATAGTGCAATATTAATTATGTAGTGGGATTAATTAATATTTATGGGCTTGAATTATATTGTGGCTCAATATTAGATATTCAAGGTCCATTAGAAGGTCCAATCTTAATTCTCCTAAAGGCCCCTTAAGTAGCCCAACATATAGTCCAATAACTGAAAAAAGTGATTAAAATAAAATAAATATTGTTGCTTATTTTTCCAATAAATTTCGAAAATAATAGATAAGTTGGGAGAAAGATTTTCTTTGAATTTTGTTATGGAATGAAGATATGTATTCTTGGAATACAAGATTATCTCATTATATTCAAGAAATCTCCCACATGATTATCTATCATGAAATTTTCGAAAAAATTGAAAATAGAGGGCAAGAAAGATTTTCTTGATTTTCTTGAAAAGATATTATGGAAGATATGTATTTCTTGAAATACAAGAATATCTCATAAATTCAAGAAGATCCAAATCTTGGAATCTTGATCTCTATATTTTTGAAAATCCATAGTATTAGAGTAAGTGGGATTTTTTGTGGAATATTATAATTATGGGAAAAAAAGAATATAGAGATATATTCAAGATTTCTTGGAGATCATGAAAAGATTTTCCCACATTGTTTTATCACAAAAAATTTCGGCCCACTTTTAGACTCTATAAATAGGGGATGATTTTTCATTCCCAAGTACAATTTCACGTGGCCGAAAAATTAGTAAATCCACAAAAATTGGTGCAACATAATTTATTTTCCTTTTTGTTAAATCGTTCACAAGAATCCTTCCACCGGATAGTCGAACGAGGGCTAAGGGAATACTTGGGAAGTCCTTACGGTTAGTCTATTCACCACACCATTGCCATCCCAAGAGGTAAGTTCCGTAAACTCGAGAATTCGCATGCCAGAGGTTTTACGTGAATTATTATATGCATGACATGTTGTTGGATTATTATTTGAATTAATATAGGATTAATTCATGCTAGTAATAATTAAAGAATTAAATTTGTATTTAAATATTCACCTTTAATAGATCTCGCGCAACTTATTCCCCAACACCGTATCGTGATTTTACGGTTTTTTGCTCAAATTTTTAAATTGTAATTTAATTCGTGGACATTAAATTTGAAATTCGATAGTAGAATTGAGAGATTTGTTTTGCGGTGTATCCAATTATCATGGAATTTAATGTGTTTATTTATGCATGCATATAAACCGTGGTTTTTAATTCGATTCGTTTGGATTCATTTTGCCTCGTGAGAGAAAATCCACGAAGTAGATTAGAATTTGTTTGATTTGATCAATGTAATAGACTAGTCTCAGATCCAGGTTTATTTATTTTTGTAAATAAATTGTAACCGGATCGAGAAACGAGGACGGAGATGAAGAATTAAAGAATGAAATCCGTAAGCGGGCGTGGCGGCGCAAGGCCACGCCGAATGTGCCAAGGAGGCACGCTGACGGGTATCTGACGCGCTGACGCTTGCTGCGAAGCGCCCGAAAAAGCGGTAAGTGGCAGCCAGCGTCACCGAGAATCTGGCAGCAGCGCCTTGGTAGCGCGTTAAGCCTTGCTTGTGTGACTGCCGTCTTGTGAGCCCAATTTCAGGCGGATAGTGGTAGCGCGAAACCTTGTGTATGCGCTGGGCCGTCTTGAGAGGCAGAAACCATGAGCAAAACACCCAGTGTGGCCCAGCTGTCGCTGTAGGAAACAAAACCACTATGTGTGGTAGTGTGACTCTTAGAAATTGAATAATGGCAACGTGGGATCTTGAGCGTGCATCCATTGTAATTTCTTTAACGATAGTGTTTGAGGCCCAGACATTTTTGAGATGAGTCAGTGGGAGGAGAATTCAAGGCGGTGTTAACTGAAGATCAAGCCAAGAAAAATCAAACCATGACAATTGGATAATTTGTGTCCAATATGTTTATTTTTTGCTTTTGCTTGATTTATTTTTGTCTTATCTTATGCTTTATTTAATTTGTTTAAATGTGTTTGCATGAGAATTGCCCAAATGAAAAATCTCACCTTCAAAATTACTAAATATGTTTGAATAATTAATTGACAATTTTATTCCGGATAATAAAATTGAATTAATTTTGACCTCCATGATTTATTTATTTGTGAATTCTTTTGGAGAAATTCCCCCCACGGGACGGTCAAAAGATAGATTTCACATGAATGAATTCCAAACGGATGATTGTGGGTTATTACTAGTGGCGACGATGAACCTCCCCACGAGGCTCGTTCAAAGCAAAATAATAATCCTGTATTTAATCATGGTTATTACTTAGGTATAAAATTGATATGCATATACTTCCCCGAAGTCCCTGTCAATTTTATATTGGTCAAGTGGGAGCCAACTATTAATCTGGATATTAAAGGTTTGTAACTGTACTTGTTTGTAACCTCCTTGAATGTGTTTAAATAATGACCCACCCCACGTGGCTTATTTAAACTGTTTTGAGATGTTGGCTGATGCATGTTCATATTTTTTTTTGAGATTTTAATATGATGCATGTGATCGAACCTTGTGATATATTTGTGCTTATGCATATTATTATTTATTTCAGTTCATCATGTTGAAACCTTTTAATTCACTGTTGTATACACTCAAAGAACACCAATTAACTGGAGAAAACTATAATATTTGGAAACGAAATATGAGCTTTGTCCTACCTGCACAAAAACATTATTGGATTCTTGATGTACCGAAGCCACGTAAGCCTACTGATGAATCACCTAATGCGGCAAGACATGAGTATAATATTTGGGAGCAGGCCAATGAACCCATGAAACGTGTAATCTTAACTTCACTGTCTGATGATTTGAGACACATTCATGAAGGTGTTGAGTCCGCTGCGGAAATTATGCAAAGTCTTGAAGAAATGTTTTCAACAAAAGACCGCATGATCGATCAGTTTAAATATGACGACGTGGCTAGGCTGAAAATGGCTGAGGGAACACCTGTAAGGGAGCATGTTCTCAGAGTTAAACATTATTTTCAAAAACTGGCTTATCTCGGAACTAAGTATTGTGATGAGGTCCAAATCGAATTTCGGTTGCTTACTCTGCCAAGGAGCTTCGATGGATTTTACTGTGGTTTTGTGATGAGTGATCACATGTTTACTATGGATAATCTACAAGAAGCTTTGGAGAAAGTAGAGATGCATTTAGGAAAGAAAGACGAAGCATTGGTGACCAAAAGTCTTTTCTCGAGATCTAGGCCAGTGGAAGGCAAGTCTCAAGAAAAGGAAAGTGGTCAGAACCAAAGAAAACTCATCACTAAGAAAAGTGAGAAGAAGACGGTTAGCTGGTTGGGTGTCAAGAAAGGACCAAAAGGAATATGTTTTAATTGCGGGGAGAAAGGACATTGGAGGTCAGCCTGTTCCAATCCCAAAAGGAAAGGAAAGAAAGGTAATCCTCACTCACTAGTTGTTGAAACTTGTTTAGCGGCGTATGCCTCCCATTTATGGGTGGTGGATACGGGATCCACTGATCATGTTTGTTTCACGTTACAGGGGTTCAAACGGACCCGGAAACTAAGTGGAAGTGAGATCCTCATCACACTGGGCGATGCTACGAGAGTGGCAGCTGAAGCAGTGGGAGAAGTGGACCTGTCTTTTGAAGACAGAGTTTTAATTTTAAGAGATGTTCTTTACGTTCCAAGTTTTAGAAAGAATTTGATTTCAGTTTCTATACTCTTTCATGATGGATATTCGGTTACTTTTAATAAAGTTGTTACCATTTCTGTTTTTGAGAAATTTATCTGTCATGGAACGTTGTCGAATAATCTTTATACAATTAACTGTGCACACCACTCACGAAATGCATCCTATAACACATCAACTATTTCCGAGAAAAGAAAACGTTCATCAGACGTGAACGAGACACTTCTTTGGTATCTAAGATTAGGTCATATAAATCCAAAGAGGATCCAAAGGTTTGTGAAAGACGGTTCACTGGAGCTTCTCCAAGTTGAACCGTTTCCAACCTGCGAATCATGTTTAGAGGGTAAAATGACCAAGAGGACATTTGGAGCCAAGGGGAATAGGGCCAAAGAAGTGTTAGAAATCGTTCACACAGATGTATGTGGTCCAATGTCAACCAAAGCAAGAGGAGGTTATGAGTATTTTGTCACTTTTATTGATGATTACTCAAGGTACGGTTACATTTTCCTTATGAAGCATAAATCTGAGACCTATGAGAAATTCAAAGAATTTAAGGCTCAAGCAGAGAATCATAGGGAAAAACGTATCAAGTCTCTACGATCTGATCGTGGAGGCGAATACCTCAGCGATAAGTTTTTGAACTACTTATCTGATGAAGGGATTGTATCCCAGCTCACTGCACCCGGAACCCCTCAACAAAATGGGGTTGCAGAGCGAAGAAACATAACTCTTTTGGAAATGGTTAGATCAATAATGAGTTATGCGGATCTTCCCAAGTCGTTCTGGGGTCATGCCTTGGAAACAGCAGCTTACATTCTGAACTTGGTGCCATCCAAATCGGTTCCCAAAACTCCCAAAGAATTGTGGACCGGGCGCAAGCCTAGTATGAGACACATGAGAATTTGGGGGTGTCCGGCCTACGTGTTGGACAAGGAAGCCGGTAAATTGGATCCTCGATCAGAATTAAGGTTGTTTGTAGGATACCCCGAGGGAACTAAAGGGTGTATGTTCTATGGTCCCGAAGATCAAAAGGTGGTCATCAGCACCCACTTTAGATTTTTGGAAGAAGACTATATGAACCAAAGAAAACCCAGAAGTGAGATTACCTTAAATGAGCTTAGAGGGCAAACCTCAGTGCCAACTGTACTAGATGATATACCAAACGATACGCTTTCACAACCGGAGCCTCGTCGTAGTGGGAGGGTTGTTAGACAGCCCGAGAGATTCATGGGAATAGGAGAGTCCTCGGACTTGATTCCCAGACAAGACGAATCAGACCCATGGACATATGACGAGGCACTCCAAGATAAGGATGCAGATTCTTGGCAAACAGCAATGAAAGCCGAAATGGGTTATATGTTTCATAATAGAGTGTGGGAGCTAGTCGAACCACTTAATGGGGTCAAACCCATTGGATGTAAGTGGGTATATAAGAGGAAAAGAGGACCGGTCGGGAAGGTTGAAACCTTTAAAGCAAGACTAGTGGCGAAAGGTTACATTCAGAAAGAAGGGATCAATTATGAGGAAACTTTTTTGCCCGTAGCCATGCTTAAGTCCATCCGTATTCTCTTATCGATTGTTGCTCATTTCGACTTTGAAATCTGGCAAATGGATATCAAGACAACTTTCCTTAACGGAAGTCTTGATGAAGAGATCTATATGCAACAACCCAAAGGTTTCATTGAAACAGGCCAAGAACACCTAGTTTGTAAGCTCAAGAGGTCCATTTACGGACTCAAACAGACATCCAGAGCTTGGAACCAATGTTTTGATCATGTTATAAAGTCTTATGGGTTTGATCAAAACGAGTTTGAAAGTTGTGTGTATAAAAAGCGTGTCGGAACTTGCATTGGTATTCTTAGTACTATACGTAGATGACATTCTGATCATCGGGAACGATGTGAAGGTATTATCGGACGTAAGGGCATGACTTTCAAAACAGTTTGATATGAAAGACTTAGGGGAAGTCGGACACATCCTTGGGATCAAGATCACTCGAGATCGCAAGAAAAGGATGATCGGGTTATCGCAAGCTTCATACATAGACACTGTCTTGAAACGCTTCGGCATGCAAGATTCCAAGAAAGGATTCGTACCTTTCAGGCATGGAATCCATCTATCCAAGAAAATGTCCCCTAAGACGCAAAAGGAGATAGATGACATGAAAGGTATTCCTTATGCTTCGGTTGTCAGAAGCCTTATGTATGCAATGCTGTGTACGAGACCGGATATCTGCTTTGTCGTTGGCATGGTGGCAAGATATCAAAGTAACCCGGGTAAAGAGCATTGGACGGCAGTTAAAAACATTTTGAAGTATCTGAAAAGAACTCAGAATAGAATGTTAGTTTATCAGTCAGGTAGTCCAATCCCCATCGGTTACACGGACTCGGATTTCCAATCAGACGTAGACTCCAGAAAATCTACCTCCGGTAGTGTGTTTTGCATGGGGGGAGGAGACGTGACATGGAGAAGCGTTCAGCAGAAATGCGTCGCAGATTCTACCATGGAAGCCGAATATGTAGCTGCTAGCGAGGCTGCGAAAGAAGCGGTTTGGCTCATGCACTTCCTAGTGGACTTAGATGTGGTTCCGAATTTGCCCAGCAGGTTCACTGTTTATTGTGATAATGACAGAGCAGTTGCAAATTCAAGGGAACCAAGAGCCCACAAAGCCAGCAAACACATAGAAGGGAAATACCATCTTATACGAGATATCGTTAAGAGATGAGATATAGAAGTGGCAAAGATAGCGTCTGAGGATAACCTAGCAGATACATTCACAAAGAGTCTGCCTCTGAATACATTCGAGAGACGTGTGGAAGGAATGAGTGTCAAGACCGTTGCCAATTTGCTTTGAGTATAAGTGGGAGAAATTATTAGGTTCGTGTAGGTGACATTAGATGTCATAAGCTACACGAGACATGTTGTAGTATACTTAAAAGCAGACTTAGAGTATAAGTGGGAGATTGTTGGGAATATACTAGAAAGTATGCTTTTACTTTGTATATTCGAAACTGAATTTTCAGACTTATTTACTGAAATAAATTGTTTATCACTGATGCTTTAAATATTATCGAATGTTACATATATTTACTGCATAACTGTTCAATAAGTCATACGTGTTACATTGTAGTTAATTTAGTGATACCAGATCACATAAGATTAAATTAACAGTCCCTTGTAACTAAAAGTACACCATTCACGACCTAGATGGAAATGAACAACCCATCGTGAAAGGTTGAAGTGTAAGGCTCAGATTGGCTTGTCTTGACCAAGAGATTACACTAGTGCATGACTGATGCACTGAATAGGACCTACAGGAGGATAAATTCTTCAGAACTGAACAAGGAAGAATTAGACCTCAGTGGTTCGTTATTTCTTAATCTTCGTCCCTTAAATAGGATCACGTGGGATTGATAACTATTGCTTTAACTTATCATGGGTAGCGAATCAACGAGATTCAATACTTTTCATCTTGGGCAATATTATTAATCACATGTGATTGCTAAGATTTAATACGAAGAATCGTGTGCAAGTACGCTTGTTCGATTTGCCCCCCTTGGGAGGTTCATAAGCTTTATCATACCAAATCTTGCAAGTGGAATTAGTTTCCGGTATGGATAATAATGTTGAACCGTTCCTTGACCAAGGATAAAAGATATTAATTAATGGAAAGCTATTTCAGTGGCTTGAATTAATTAATGGGCTAGATAATCTTAAACACGGAAAATAATGACCGGGAGCCATATTGACTGTAATATGGGTTAAGATGGATAGTGCAATATTAATTATGTAGTGGGATTAATTAATATTTATGGGCTTGAATTATATTGTGGCTCAATATTAGATATTCAAGGTCCATTAGAAGGTCCAATCTTAATTCTCCTAAAGGCCCCCTAAGTAGCCCAACATATAGTCCAATATCAAAAAAAAGGTGATTAAAATAAAATAAATATTGTTGCTTATTTTTCCAATAAATTTTGAAAATAATAGATAAGTTGGGAGAAAGATTTTCTTTGAATTTTGTTATGGGATGAAGATATGTATTCTTGGAATACAAGATTATCTCATTAAATTCAAGAAATCTCCCACATGATTATCTATCATGAAATTTTCGAAAAAATTGAAAATAGAGGGCAAGAAAGATTTTCTTGATTTTCTTGAAAAGATATTATGGAAGATATGTATTTCTTGAAATACAAGAATATCTCATAAATTCAAGAAGATCCAAATCTTGGAATCTTGATCTCTATATTTTTGAAAATCCATAGTATTAGAGTAAGTGGGATTTTTTGTGGAATATTATAATTATGGGAAAAAGAATATAGGAGATATATTCAAGATTTCTTGGAGACCAAGAAAAGATTTTCTCACATTGTTTTATCACAAAACTTTCGTCCACTTTAGACTCTATAAATAGGGGATGATATTTTCATTCCCAAGTACAATTCCATGTGCTGGAAAAATTAGTAAATCCACAAAAGTGGTGTAACATAATTTATTTTCTTTTTGTTAAATCGTTCACAAGAATCCTTCCACCGGATAGTCGAACGAGGGCTAAGGGAATACTTGGGAAGTCCTTACGGTTAGTCTATTCAGCCACACCGTTGCCATCCCAAGAGGTACGTTCACGTAAACTCGTAGAATTCCGAATGCGTAGGTTTTACGTGAATTATTATATGCATGACATGTTGTTGGATTATTATTTGAATTAATATAGGATTAATTCATGCTAGTAATAATTAAAGAATTAAATTTGTATTTAAATATTCACCCCGAATAGATCTGTGCAACTTATTCCCCAACAATCCTACAAACAACCTTAATTCTGATCGAGGATCCAATTTTCTGGCTTCCTTGTCCAACACGTAGGCCGGACACCCCCAAATTCTCATGTTTCTCATACTAGGCTTGCGCCCGGTCCACAATTCTTTGGGAGTTTTGGGAATTGATTTGGATGGCACCAAGTTCAGAATGTAAGCTGTTGTTTCCAAGGCATGACCCCAGAACGACTTGGGAAGATCCCCATAACTCATCATAGATCTAACCATTTCCAAAAGAGTTCTGTTTCTTCGCTCTGCAAACCCGTTTTGTTGAGGGGTTCCGGGTGCAGTGAGCTGGGATGCAATCCCTTCATCAGATAAGTAGTTCAAAAACTCATCGCTGAGGTATTCGCCTCCACGATCAGATCGTAGAGACTTGATACGTTTTTCCCTATGATTCTCTGCTTGAGCCTTAAATCCTTTGAATTTTCAAAGGTCTCAGATTTATGCTTCATAAGGAAAATGTAACCGTACCTTGAGTAATCATCAATAAAAGTGACAAAATACTCATAACCTCCTCTTGCTTTGGTTGACATTGGACCACATACATCTGTGTGAACGATCTCTAACACTTCTTTGGCCCTATTCCCCTTGGCTCCAAATGCCCTCTTGGTCATTTTTACCCTCCAAACATGATTCGCAGGTTGGAATTGGTTCAACTTGGAGAAACTCCAGTGAACCGTCTTTCACCAACCTTTGAATCCTCTTTGGATTTATATGACCCAATCTTAGATGCCAAAGAAGTGTCTCGTTCACATTTTCTTTTGTCGAAAATAGTTGACGTGTTATAGGATGCATTTCGTGAGTGGTGTGCACAGTTAATTGTATAGAGATTTTCCATCAATATCCCGTAACAGATACACTCATCATTTCAAGAAATGATGTCATTCTTATTAGAAGAAACTTAGTGTCCTTTAATCGAATTTTAGAAAGTGAATTCTTTCTAAAACTGGGAACATAAAGATAATCTCAAAAAAACTTTATCTTCAAAAGATAGGTGCACTTCTCCCACTGCTTTAACCACTACTCATGTAGCATTGCAATGTCCGCTACTTGCGTAGTATTGTAATAATCGTTACTATCGTAAAGCATTGCAATATCTCGCCACTTTACGTAAAGCATTGCAATAATTGCTACTTTAAGAACGCCGCCCATTGTGATGAGGATCTCACTCCCCACTAAGTTGCCGGATCGGTTTGAACCCGTTGAAGCCAACATGATTAGTGGATCTCGCATCAACCACCCACCTAATGAGAAGTATACGCCGCTAAACAAGTTTCAACAACTAGTGCATGAGAATTACCTTTCTTTCCGTCCCTTTTGGGGTTGGAACAGGCAAAACCTCAATTGTCCTCTCTCACCGCAGCTTAAGCACTTCCTCTTTGGATTTTCCTTGACACCACAAGCATTCCTCATCTTACCATTGCCCTTGGCAACAGTTTGAGTTTTATTGCTTATGGCTTTTGGTCCTCTTCTTTTTCTTGCCTTCCCTTGGCCTAGAATATGAAGACGGACCACTTGCCATCAAAGCTTGAGTTTGGTGCCCCATCAACATCTCTGCCGAGACCAAAAGCTTGCAACAAATCAGCTAGCGAGGCCAAAATGCTCAAAAACTTTTTTGGGCAGAGAGTGAAGTACCAAATTCATCTGAGTCTCCAGATTATAATCTGCACTCAGAATCTCAAGTTTGTTCAGATGGGCCATCTATTTTGAGGACGTAGTCCCTTACGGGTTTTCCCTCCACCATTTTCAGCGACGACATCTCTCAAGAAGGTGATCCGGACGAGTCCCGCATTTTGACTCGTCGGTTGCTCATCTGATTTTGGTGTGTCAAGAATCCACTTGTGCTTTTGTGCAGTTAGGACAATTATAATTTTCGTTTCCAATCAATATAGTTTCCATACATATTGTATTGACTTTAAGTATAATAACAGTGGATTAAAAGGTTGCGACATGATGAACTGAAATAAACAATAATATGCATAAGCACAAATATATCACAAGGTTCGATCACATGCATCATATTAAAATCTAAAAAAAAAAAAATAAACATGCATCGCCCAACATCTCAAAACAATTTTTAAATAAGCCAAGTGGGGTGGGTCATTATTTAAACACATTTAAGCAGGTTACAAACAAGAACCGTTACAAACCTTTAATATCCAGATTAATAGTTGGCTCCCACTTGACCAATATAAAATTGATAGGGACTTCGGGGAAGTATATGCATATCAATTTTATACCTAAGTAATAACCATGATTAAATACAAGATTATTATTTCGTATTGAACGAGCCTCGTGGGGAGGGTCATCGTTGCCACTAGTAATAACCCACAATCATCCATTTGGAATTCATTCATGTGAAAGCTATCTTTTGACCGTCCCGTGGGGGGAATTTCTCCAAAAGAATTCACAAATAAATAAATCATGGAGGTCAAAATTAATTCAATTTTATTGTCCAGAATAAAATTGTCAATTAATTATTTAAACATACTTAGTAATTTTGAAGGTGAGATTTTTCATTGGGCAACTCTCATGCAAACACATTTAAACAAATTAAATAAAGCATAAGATAACACAAAATAAATCAAGCAAAACAGAAAAATAAACATATTGGGCACAAATTATCCAATTGTCATGGTTTGATTTTTCTTGGCTTGATCTTGAAGAAACACCGTCTTGAATTTCTCCCACTCGATCGTCTCGAAAAGATACTCATCTCGAAATGCCACCAAGTAGCTTCATGGCAGGATGGATGCACGCAAGATCCGCCGGCCACTGGCTGTTCAACCTCGCCGGCCAGCACCTAAAAAGAGTTCGCCCGCGGCGGTTTCTCAGGTTTCCTCGGTACTGGCAGCGACGTGTGTACCACATCATCAAGGGCTCGCCTACATCAGCGATCTCGGCGATCCCCGCGGTCTCCGATCCGCCGCGTCTCAGCGCGAACGTCACGCCGCGGTCGCCTCGCGTCACGCTGGCCGCTCGCTCGCCGCGGTGCCGCGCGTCGCCCTAAGCGCCCGCCAGCCGCGGCGAGATCCCGCCCGCGCTCGGCCCTCGGCCTCGCGGCGCCCGTCGTTCTTGGCGTTCGCGTCGTCGTCGCGTACCTCCACCAACACGTTCGCGCGGCACTTCTTACAGTTACGATTTTATCCTTTAATTCTTCGTCTCCCGTCTTCGTTTTTGATCCGGTTACAATTTATTTACAAAAAAATAAATAAACCTAGATGCAACTAGTCTATTACATTGATCAAATCAAACAAATCCTAATCTACACGTGGATTTTCTCACGAGGCAAAATTAATCCAAACAAATCGAATTAAAAACCACAATTTATATGCATGCATAAATAAACACATTAAATTCCATGGCAATTGGATACCTGCAAAACAGATCTAGAAATTCTACTATCCAATTTCAAATTTAATGTCAGCGAATTAAATTACAATTTAAAAAATTCAGAGCCCGAAACTGTGGCTCTAATATCAGTTGTTGGGGAATAAGTTGCACAAATCTATTTGGGGTGAATATTTAAATACAAATTTAATTCTTATAATTATTACTAGCATGAATTAATCCTATATTAATTCAAATAATAATTTAACAGCATATCATGCATGTAATTAATTCACGTAAATCCTACGCATGCGGAATTCTACGAGTTTACATGAACGTACCTCTTGGGATGGCAGTGATCTGGCTGATTAGACTAACCAAAAGAACTTCCCAAGTATTCCCTTAGTCCTTGTTCGACTATCCGGTGGAAGGACACTTGTGAACAATTAACAAAAGGAAAATAAATTACGTTGCACCACCTTTGTGGATTTACTAATTTTCCAGCACATGGAATTGTACTTGGGAATGAAAGAATCATCCCCTATTTATAGAGTAGAAGTGGTCGAATTTTTAGGGCAAAATAATGTAGGAAAATCTTTTCTTGATCTCCAAGAAATCTTGAATATATCTCCTATATTCTTTTTCCCATAATTATAATATTCCACAAAATCCCACATACTCTATTTTTATGGATAATTTTGAAAATAATGAGGCAAGATTCCAAGATTTGGATCTTCTTGAATTTATGAGATATTCTTGTATTTCAAGAAATACATATCTTCCATAATATCTTTTCAAGAAAATCTTTCTTGCCCTTTGTCTTTCAAAATTTCGAAAATTCTCTTATGAATAACCAAGTGGGAGATTTCTTGAATTTAATGAGATAATCTAGTATTCCAAGAATACATATCTTCATTCCATAACAAAATTCAAAGAAAATCTTTCTCCCATCTTATCCATAATTTTCGAAAATTTACAAGGAAAAATAGGCAACAATATTTATTTTATTTTAAACACCTTTTCAGTTATTGGACTATATGTTGGGCTACTCAGGGGGCCTTTAGGAGAATTAAGATTGGATCTTCCAATGGATCTTGAATTACAAATATTGAGCCACAATAATATTCAAGCCCATAAATATTAATTAATCCCACTACATAATTAATATTGCACTATCCATCTTAACCCATATTACAGTCAATATGGCTCCTGGTTATTATTTCCCGTGTTTAAGATTATCTAGCCCATTAATTAATTTAAGCCACTGAAATAGCTTTCCATTAATTAATATCTTTTGTCCTTGGTCAAGGAACAGTTCAACATTATTATCCATACCGGAAACTAATTCCACTTGCAAGATTTGGTATGATAAAACTTATGAACCTCCCAAGGGGGCAAATCAAACAAGCGTACTTGCACACGATTATCCGTATTAAATCTTAGCAATCACATGTGACCAATAATATTGCCCAAGATAAAAAGTATTGAATCTCGTTGATTCTCTACCCATGATAAGTCAAAGCAATAGTTACCAATCACACGTGATTCTATTTAAGGAACGAAGATTAAGAAATAACGAACCACTGAGGTCTAATTCTTCCTTTTTCAGTTCTGAAGAATTTGTCCTCCTCAGAGGTCCTATTCGATTGCATCGGTCATGCACTAGTGTAATCTCTTGATCAAGACATGTCAATCGAGCCTTACACTTCAACCTTTCACGATGGGTTGTTCATTTCCATCTAGGTCGTGAATGGCGTGATTTTTTTAGTTACAAGGATCGTTAATTTAATCTACGTGATCTAGTATCACTAAATTAACTACAATGTAACAAGTACGACTTATTGAACAATTATGCAAGAAAAATATGTAACATTCTATAATATTTAAAGCATCGGATGATAAACAATTTATTTTCAAGAATAAGTCCGAAATTCAGTTTTGATTATACAAAAGTAAAAAGCATACTTTCCAGAGATAATCCCAAAGGAAAACAAATGGGTGATCTAAGTAGTTATATCGAGCCCTGTGATCACACCATAATGGGTTTCGGGGAATCTATAACCCGACCATATGGAATGATTAGGCTAGGAGTTGAGTTAGAGTCAACTAGTAATTCGGAGATTCGACGAACTAGAATGTTAGACTTTGTAATTGTCGATGCTCTGTCTACTTATAACGGGTTCTTAGGTCGCCCGTTTATTCAGGAATTCAAAGCTGCCTGTTCGACTTATTACTATTGATTTAAGTTTCCAACCCAAGAAGGGACGGGTAGCGTAAAAGGCGATCAGAAAAAAGCTCGAGATTGTTTTTCTGTCATGCGGGCCTGAAAAGTAAAATATCGTTAACATGATGGAGCAAACATGGGAGACCAGAGAATCAAGTCAACAAGCGAACATGTTACCGAGGACGCTTATACCTCCTCTGTCGAGCACATCTCCACGGGCGAACACAGAACCCGGAATGATTACTCATGTTCCAAATCTAATGAATATTGATCCACCAAATGAGCTACCGGACTTAGAACCTCGTATAGGTTTTGATCCTATGGAGGTAGATGACGAGCACCGGGGGTCGATCGAAGATCCTCGATGGAAGCAAAAAAAGAGGCGAGCAATGCCTGTTGAACAATTGGAATCTGTCAATATCGACCCGATCATACCAGAATTAGAAGTATTCATTGATTCAGAATTACCGGAACCATTCCGAACAGAAATGATCGCGTATCTTCGAGCAAATTTGGATGTGTTTGCTTGGTCACGTGAGGAAATGGTTGGCATTGATCCTAAAAATGCATGTCACTCTCTTAACCTTGACCCAACACAAATTCCAATAATCCAGAAGCGGAGAAAATTCAGTCCGGAGAAGTATGTAGCTATGGATATTGAAATTAAGAAATTGCTGGATAATAAATTGATTCGAGAAGTAAAGTGCCCAAGATGGCTTGCTAACCCCTGCGCGTTCGTCCAAGAAATCTAATGGAGCTTGGAGGTTATGCATAGATTTCACTGACTTAAACAAAGCATGCCCGAAAGATAATTTCCCTATGCCACATATCGATTATTTGATCGATAACACAGCAGGACATGAGCTCATGACCTTCATGGATGCATTTGCTGGCTATCACCAAATACCCATGCATCCAGATGATCAAAAGAATACGACTTTCTGCAGCGAAAAGAACATGTATTGTTGGCAACGCATGCCGTTCGGATTAAAGAATGCTGGAGCAACGTATCAACATTTGGTGAACAAGATGTTAGACGAACACATAGGTCGAATAGTTGAGGTGTACATTAATGACATTGTGGTAAAAAGCGAGCATAAGGAAGACCACATTACCCACCTGGCACAGACGTTTGATATTCTCAGGGAGTATAACATGAAGTTAAATCCGAAGAAATGCAATTTTTGGGGTTCATTCGGGAAAATTCCTAGGACATATGGTCAGTCAACGGGGGATTGAAGCGAACCCATCAAAGATTCAAGCTATGCTCGACATGCAGGCCCCCAGAAGTGTGAAAGAAGTTCAAAAATTAACTGGACGTTTGGCTTCTGTAAACCGGTTTATATCACGAACTAGAGATAAATGCAAACCTTTCTTTGACGCATTAAAGAAAGGGAGATTCCAGTGGACAGAGCATTGCCAAAATGCATTTGAGTCATTAAAGCAATACCTTGCGGATACTCAAACATTATCTAAGCCTGTTCCAGGCGAACAACTTTATTTGTATCTTGTTGCGTCAGAGCATGCAATTAGCATTGTGCTCGTTCGAGCAGAGGGGGCAACACATTTGACTATTTATTATGTAATTCAGGTACTCAAAGAAGCCGAGCTCCGGTACCCTCCATTGGAAAAACTCGCGTATGCTCTCGTTATGAGTGTCCAAAAACTGTGACCATATTTTTTCGATCATTCAGTCAGGGTGCTAACCACATTCCCATTACGACAAGTTCTCCACCGACCAGACACTGCAGGCAGGTTACTCAAGTGGGCGGTGGAGTTAGGCCAATTTGGCATTACGTTCGCCCAACGAACAGCAATGAAGGGCCAGGCTATGGCCGATTTCATGGTTGAATTGACATATCCGCAAATACCCGAAAGAGGTGTTAACCAACCATGGCACATGTATGTAAACGGTTCATCAACAAGTTTAAGATCCAGAGCGGGCGTGGTTCTCATCAGCCCAACTCGACAAACTTTCACGACAACCATCCGTTTTGATTTCCAAGCCACAAATAATGAAGCCGAGTACGAAGCTTTGATTGCTGGATTACACATGGCTATGACAATGGGAATTCAGAGGCTGATGATTTATAGCGATTCCCAAATAATCGTATACCAAGTATTAGGCGAATACGAAGCCCGAGGCGAACAAATGGCACAATATCAGCAACTAGCAAAGGAGCTGCTTGAGCAATTCGAACAAGTCTACATAGAACAATTACCACGATTGGATAATTCATTTGCTGATGCCTTGGCACAACTGGCATCATCAGAAGGAGTGACGAACACGATGGACATTGTGGTCGTCATGACTTGTTCGCCATCAATTCCCAGAGTTGTGGTCGCCCATGTGACAGGCGAACAAGAAACCTGGATGACTCCAATTTTAAGCTACTTACAAAAAGGGTTTCTCCCTGAAAATAAAGCACAAGCTACTCGCCTCAGATTACAAGCTGCTCGATATACTATCCTAGAAGGGCATTTGTACAAAAGAAGTTTCTCTCTTCCATTATTGAAATGTATTACTCCTGAAGAGGGTCATGTGATTCTGGAACAAATTCATGATGGGGTATGTGGAAACCATATAGGTGGACTTGTCCTGGCATATAAAATTGTCATACAAGGTTACTATTGGCCTACTCTCAAGAAAGATTCGCTCGTGTATGCCCGCGCATGCCATAAGTGTCAGGTATACGCCCCACTTATCCATAGCCCACCCGAAGAACTAGTGTCTGTTTACAGCCCGTGGCCATTTGCTAAATGGGGAATTGATTTGATTGGCCCGTTTCCTACTGGCACATCGGGAGTAAAATATGCAGTGGTTGTCGTTGATTACTACACTAAATGGGCGGAAGCTGAAGCCATTGTTAAAGCCACCGAACAAAGAATGTGGAATTTTGTTTGGAAAAATATCATTTGTCGTTTTGGGCTTCCCCAGTCATTGGTAACAGATAATGGCAAACAGTTCGATGGAAGTGAATTTCGACAGAATTGTGCTCGTTGGGGCATAAAAAGCATTACTCTACTCCGTATTACCCCCAGTCAAACGGACAAGTTGAAGCTGTCAATAAAATTATCAAGCATACCCTTAAGGCTAAACTTGATAATTCCAATGGGGCAGGATGGGCTGAAGAGTTACCAAAAATATTATGGGCATATCGTACTACTTTCAGAACATCAACTGCGGAAACCCCGTTTGCCCTGGCATTTGGTACGGAAGCTGTTATACCGGCAGAAGTAAAGATTCTGAGCCATAGGACAATGAGTTTTGGAGAGCACATTAACGACCAGGCGCTCGCCCTAAGTGCAGATCTGTTGGAAGAGAGAAGGATGGAGGCCGATTTTAGGAATGCTATGTATAAAAAAAGATCAGAAAAGTTCGACAACTCCAAAGTCCGAACACGCAGGTTCAACGTAGGCGAGCTGGTTCTAAGACGAGCAACGGGGGTACCAAGTGGTGTGTTCGGCAGAGTATGGGAAGGTTAATTCAGAGTAACAGAACGTTTGTTAAATGGGGCATATGATTTGGAAGACTTGAATGGAGTTCCGTTGTCCTATTCGTGGAATGCGTCAAATCTGAAAAAGTATTATCAGTAACGGCGAGCACAACTAATAGTCAGAGGTCAAAGCACTAGCTAGTGGGTTCTAAAAAAAAAACCCCCGAGCATAATCAACCATTCGGCTAAGACGAGCAGGACAAACACGAAGGACGAACACACAGTGTCTGACACAAATTTTGGAATCTTTTAGAAGGAGTTTTGGTCAGCACTATTAAAAGATAGAAGATACGTGTCAAAACAAGATGAGAAGCGGTGGCAACCAAAAGAAGTACGTGTCAATCCTTGAATAAGAACTGACAAAGACAAGGACAGATGTCAAAATGAGGATTTAAAGCAAGAAGGCCAACACCAACTAGATATGTCAGCACTTGTTTGGGATAGTAGTATAAATAAGCATATTGATAGCTGAAGAAGGGGGAAGAAAAAGATAGAAAAAGGAAAAAAATACTGCAAACATATTAGAAGAAAATTCAGTTATCGGGAGATAGTTGGTTTGGTATGCCTCCAAATGAAATTTTTGACACTCGATTCAGCAATCATTTTGCTGACTCAATCATGTGCCCTGGCGCTTGCTCTAGTACGAGCTTTATACCCCGTATCGCAGTCACAAAGGAAAATACTCTCCCTTCGATTTGGGAAAGCCCATCCAATCGGGAGAAGTATTTTCTTCTAAACAGGGTATTGTCACTCTGAGCACAGGTTGGTGCTCGTTACAGACTCAAGATGCTCAGTAGAGTCATGGTTGCCACTCCACCTTATCCATTGCTTATGCAGTAGTAAATCACTAGTCCCCTACGCATCCCAAAAATCTCCTCCGTGGGGGTGGAATGTCGTGGCGTACGCACGAAATGACGCGCGAACGCTGATGCTCAGGCATCCTCCAAGGGGATGGAATGGTGCGAGCAGAGGCTTTTGCCCGCGCCTGATATAGGCGAGCAGGCGTGCTCACCATATGCTCATGCAGATAGCAGTTCGCATAATCACAACTTGTCCAGGAGGGGCAAACACTGATGCTGCTGCTGCTCGAGCATATTACTTGAAGAAGAGTAGACAGGCTGATCCGCCTCATACTTGTCAACATCAATTCCGTGGACGAGATGAGGTCAGCTCATGTCTATTTCAAGACGAGGTTTTGAATCTATCAAAACGATAGTCTGATGTCTATAGTTATGTGTAATAGAAACAATCTTCTCCAAATGTAAAAATTGTAATAGAATGGCAACATGTTGAAAAGCATTTTTGTTTGTTAAGTTTTTCTAGTTAAAGCCTATCAATGGTCGCACCTAAGCCGGATGACCCGAACAAAGACAAACGAGTAGAAGTTTATGTTCACCTACCGAAATAATTCGTACTTACAGATACCCGCAACAAAGCGAGTGATGGGTACGGGGTCGCAACTAAATAAGACGACCCGAGCAGAATAGTGATCGCGACAAACATAAGACGATCACGAAAGAAAGAGGGGGGGTTGCACATAAGTTAACCCATCTGGTTGCAGTAAAATAAGACGACCAATCCAATCGCAACTAAATAAGACGATTGAAAAACCAAAGAAGTCAGGTTGAAACATAGGCACATATCATGTTCGAACTTCAGAAGACAAATGGCATAAAAAAGGAAACAAAACAAACATCATCCATTCATCAGCAAAATCAGCCATCCACAATCGAATCAAAGGGAACTATTCAACAGGCAAGCACAACGGAAACACAGCAAATTGTTCAAAAGCAGAAGTAAAAATTATACATGTAAAAATCAAGGGAAAAATTCATTGTTTGGGGTTGGAAGAAGTGACTGATCGAGCACCCCTTGCATCGTCTGCTCGGTTCCTTCAGGAGCATCTCCCTCAGTATCATTTTGAACAGTAGGCTCCTCGACAGGTGCACGTTGTTCGGCATCAGACGGACCATCTTGCTCGTCCTGCACCTGATCAACTCCATGCTCGGCTTGACGAGGTTGAGTGGGGGATCCTTCAACATCATCATCCGGACCATCTTCTTCATCCAGTATTGGGTCATCAATTTCGATCCCATCAGGAAGATTGGAGAATCGCACAGATCACTCAAATCAGATATTGGAAGGTTGCGATCCGGGGGGTTGTCGAGCAGGTACTTCTCAAGATGGCCTATGAGTGGGGTAATCTGGTCAGTAGTAAGTGTTTGTCTAGCAGAACGGATGGCATTTGCAAAGGCTCATATATAGGATAAATTGTACATGGAATCAACATACTCTTCGGTGTGCAGTTTTGAATTTTCAAGACCCAGACGAGTGTTGATCTCTTCAGCGGTGAAGAGTTGTTGGGCAAGAAGAGTTTTCTCGCACTCGACGGCCTCGATACCTGTTTTAAGTTTCGGAGATCAACGTTCAGCTCGTCCTGAACTTTCCTAATGCCAGCCACCTCTTCCCGATTACAGTGCAGCTCCTCCCGAGCAAGGCGTAGCTCTTCTCTGGCTTGGCGAGCATCTTCCTGAGCTAGACGAGCATCTTCTTGAGCTTTACGAGCCTCTGCTTGGGCTGAGGATACTTGTTCTTGAACCAACTTCAGTTCATCTTGGGCTCTGGTCAGCTCGTTCACCTTCTCTTGGAAACTCGTGATAAGAGTCACATATTTGGCTGAAGTTGGGCGGAATCGGTGTAAGCTTTTTCAAGAAGAACCAAAGATTGGCCATGATGCACTAGGTCAAGCCGCATGGTTTCCAAATTCGTTGGACCCTTGGTGGCCTCTTCGAGCTCAGTAGTCTATGCTCGAATGGGAGTCCCACACGCTTTCTGGACGTGCTCGGGAAGGCCAGGAATGTTGCGGACAGTAGGGAGCAATAATATTTTTAAACTCTGGCATCAGAGGCGACAATCTGTTCAACCTGTGTGTTATAAAAAAAATAGATATGATTAAGCGACCAAATTAGATGGAGCAAATAGACACTCCAACAGGCGAGCAAATGTACATGTTCACCCAAGCAGGGTCCCATCCCATGAACGACTTGTCCTCGGGAGAACGGAGCTGGGAACTTAAAGGAGTCCAGGTTCGGGGTCCTGCAGGGGTGGAGTAGATGTACCGACCTCAATTTCAGCAATATGTGTGATCAGACCGACCACAGAGGCAGCTATTCTGGTCGTTTCAGCAGTAGGGGTCGCTTCATTAACATCGGTGCTCGATGGAGCAATCGGATTTTGATCGTCAGGTAGCCCTTTGGATCTCTTTGGTGAGGGAGTCTGGTCACTCGATCCCTGCTCGATAGGATGAGTAGTCCTTTTCTACCGACTCAACTCGCTCGGTCCGGGCGCGGCAGGTCGGCTCGCCTTTCTCAGTCTGCTCGCCTCCCCTCGGTTTGCTCGTTGAGCATCTCTCTCGGCCTGGATCCGAGCTAGCTCTTGGGGTCTCTTGGTTCGAGCCATTTCGGTATGTTTGGTTGTGCTTACGGCAACAGTTACAGCAGGGAAAGCTATAGACAGAAGAATTTATTAAAAAAAAAAAAAGGAAAAAACCGGGTACAAAAGGCACAACACATTCGCAAATATAAAAGACAATCCTTACCGGTTGGATTGAGGGCAACTAAATGGTGAGGGGGCACGTACAATCCTCCTTTCTTCTTTGGTCAATAGTGTTCAACGTTTTCACCGAGCGTTCTGAATATGGCTCAAGGTCGATTTGCCAGATACTACTGAAATAACCATCTTTTGTCTCTTTGTCTGTGGCTGCTTGAATTCCTGAGATTGAGGAAATAAGTTAAAATCAGTTCACTGAGGAGAGTAAAACAACAAAAATACTTACTTCGACAGATTCCAAAATCAGTGGGATGTCTAAACGGGCATTTGGTTCACATCCTGAAGCAGGACTTTTCCAATCACCCCCGACGAATCAAAACTTCTCTTTCCAATCCGTGATCTTATTAGGCACGTCCTCGATGACCTTACATTTTGCATTCGCTTGCATGAACAACCATCTGTGTTCACCTTTAGGTCGAGACAAATGAACTAATCAAGTAAGTTCTACTGCTGATGGATAGTACACAGGTTTTGTGTTGCCGAACAGAGTTAGGAAACTCATAATCATATGCCACCCATTCGGCATTAGCTGTGTAATGGTGATATTCCATTCTACGAGCAAGCGAGTAATAACTGGATGAAGTGGGAATCGAAGACCAACTTCCATTGTATCTAAATTCACAGCAACACAACCTTCAGGAGGCTGGTCTGCTCGCTCATCGGGACCAGGCGCCCAGAAAAACACATCCTTTGGAGTCTCGTAATTCCGATACAATTGACCGAGCATATCTACATCGATCACACTTGCAATTTTGCTCGCTTGATATTCATTTTCGACCCTTGTCCTGTGAAGTTGTTCTGGCCATTCAAAATCATAGCGAGCACTATACTCGGTATATGTTGGGCTATGAGGAAGACCAACAGGGATATCGAGCACCATATTCTGTTCGCCATCAATTCCTCTGTTCGGCTCGTTAGCAATTCAGTTACTGGGATATCCTCCCTCATATGATCGTCGCCCCTATTTACATCACAATTACCTACAACCCTAGATCCTATTTGGGGTTGGGATAAAGAATCTTCATCCGAATCATCTAAAAAATCGGTGCGGACTAAATCCCGGTCTAATTCATTGAGGGCATCGTCAGAATCCGACGAAAGAATGGCAAATGGTTGACGAATTTGCCAGCGGGATCTTAAACCCGAGGCGTTCATCTCCGGTGCATTAGCACCACTATGGGTGATCGGACGGTAAGATGAGGAAGAGGAATTATGATGGTTTGACTCTATTGAAGCGGTAGAACTCGAACGAAAAGTCATAATTGGAATTAAGGGGGGTACGAAGTAATTACCTGGAAGAAATCTTTTGCCGAAATAAGCGTGCTCTTGCCGGAAATTTTAGACGGGACAGAATGTGAAGAAAGAAAGAAAAGAGAATGAAGAGAAAGAAAAAGGGCTGAGGTGCCAAATTGGTTTTTATTTAGGTTCCGGATTTTTGAAAAGAAAAAGAGGTTTCTGATTTTGCACTAGTCCCTACACCTAACACAGAAGACGAGGCGACACTTACGAATACCCGCTCAATATAACCAATAGCCTGGCCCCCATGATGAATACAAAGCGACCCTGCTGGGGGGTATTGTTGGAATCGATGTTTTTACCTCGATTTATTTATACACGTCAGAGGGACACGTGTATCGATAAATTATTAAAATAACCACGTCTGATGGAGAGGTGTTCGCCTTGATAATGATTGTCAACCATACAAGTATGCTCGCCCTGCCAACCATACAAGTATGCTCGCCCTGCCAACCATACAAGTATGCTCATCCTGCCAACCATACAAGTATGCTCGCCCTGTCAACCATACAAGTATGCTCACCTTACCAGCCGTACAAGCGTGCTCACCAGCATTATATTCATTCTTGTATGCTCGTTAAGGACAATGTTCCTGTACCAACGACATGGTCAAAGGGGCGAGCAGAGAAATCGATCGGGCAAAAGTTGATACAAAGGGCATATGACATAAAAACCAAGTCACTAACTAAACCATCTGGACGACAAGGAGAATGCTTTATAAGCAGGTAAATCCAAAGGTCAACCAAGGGGACGAAGTTGAAAACGTGGCAGTATCACATGAGTTCTCATAAGACACGAAATCTCCAGCTCATGCTTGCCAAACCAGCACATGCTTGTCAAAGTACTACAAGTAGAATCAAAAAGAGCAAAAAGAGGGTTCAGAAAAATTCCCAAGTACTCACACATATTCTCCAAATCACCATCTTTCATAGAAGAAAGTTTTCACCACGAATAGTATTGTATACTGTATACTTGAACCTCGCAATATAAGATCCCTGGCTTGGAATGCCCCCAGAGTAGTCATTTATTGATGAACTGGGTCACCAATTTCTCATTATTTACTGTAATATTGTACACGACTTATTTTGTTTGTGAGTTGTTTTAAAATTAGCCACATAGTATTCTCATTAAAAAACTACTTGCAACAATTAGATAATAATAATTGATCTAATATTCATATAAAATGTCATAGCAATTAATAATATTGATGGGGTGAAGACGGTAGGGTATAACTAATTAATAATATTGATGGGGTGCAGACGGTAGGGTATAACTTGAAGGGTAGAAAAAAAGAAAAAGAAAATTGAGTACCCAATTTTTGAATCCGAGCTATCCGACCACTTCAGGTACTCAATTTTTTGGATCAGATTCGGGTCTCTCAAAATAGTGAAATACTACCCAATATTTTGGCTACACGATAACCTGAGCTACCCCACTCGAAACCCACCCCGACCCTAAGCTATCAACCACAATAATAGGAGGGGTGAAAAAATTATGTCTCATTTAAAAGTTATCAATCACAATAGTAAGAGGAGTGAAAGAATTCATCTCATCTAAAAGTTCAAATAAATCTTTTTTGAATCTATAACTATATAATACAACTACAATTTTCTCTTTCTGGTTTCCCGCCTTTTTTTTTTGGCCGTTAGATCTCTTTCTCTTGATCAATATCAGTCATCAATTTTATTTAAGGATGTTTGACAATTTTCAACCAAATTAAATATTATTTTAATTCTCTACATTAATTTTGTGCTACATTATGTTTTTCTTCCTAAATTCTCTCCTTTAGTTTTGTTTTCCTACAATTACTTCACCACTTTCCACCCAATTTAGTCCTTATATATACATATGGAGAGTGTGAGTGAGTTCCAATCAAATTCATCTCATTTATAGGATTCTTGGATTTTTTTTTTGTTTAGATTTATGTGTATATTAGTTTTTTATTATTATTATTATGATTTCTTATGTTTTTGTTTATTTAGATTTTTTGTTATTAATTTATATAGAAAGTATTGGAAGTGATATATTATTCACATGTAAGAGGAATATAAATACATGTATAAGTGACTAGTGTAGTCACATAGTTTCCGATGTGGGATACAAATACAACACTATACAAAGTGAATACAATGAATATAACATAATACTCCTAATACACCCCCTCAAGATGGTGCACGTTCAGTGACACCGATCTTGGTCATAGGAAGAGATAAACGAGCATGAGACAATGGCTTGGTGAGTGCATCAGCAAGTTGATCAGCAGAGGAAACATGGGCAACCCGAACTTGAGAGGTCTTGACAAGGTGCCGAACGAAGTGAAAATCTATGGCGATGTGCTTCATTCGAGAATGAAATACCGGATTGGAACATAGATTTGTGGCCCCAATGTTATCACTATAGATCACAGGAACAGAAGAGAGACAAACATGAAGTTCAGTAAGAATAGATCGAGTCCACTGAACTTCAGCAACAGCAGCAATAGAACGATACTCAGCCTCAATAGAAGAACGAGCAACAACACGTTGCTTGCGAGAGCTCCAAGAAATGGGGTTAGACCCAAGAAATACAATATATGCACCAGTAGAGGTGCGGTCATCACAATGTCGCCCGCTTAATCAAAGATCAAGGAAGCAATGAAGGGAAAGAGGAGAATTACAACGAAGAGTGATGCCAAGATTTCTCGTCCCATTGAGGTAGCGAAAGAGTCGCTTAACTTTCGAGAATGAAATACCGGATTGGAACATAGATTTGTGGCCCCAATGTTATCACTATAGATCACAGGAACATAAGAGAGACAAACATGAAGTTCAGTAAGAATAGATCGAGTCCACTGAACTTCAGCAGCAGCAGCAGCAATAGAACGATACTCAGCCTTAATAGAAGAACGAGCAACAGCACATTGCTTGTGAGAGCTCCAAGAAATGGGGTTAGACCCAAGGAATACAATATATGCACCAGTAGAGGTGCGGTCATCACAATCGCCTGCCCAATCAGCATCAGTGAAGCAATGAAGGGAAAGAGGAGAATTACAACGAAGAGTGATGCCAAGATTTCTCGTCCCATTGAGGTAGCGAAAGAGTCGCTTAATTGCACCCCAATGCGTATCAGTTGGAGCATGCATGAACTGAGATAGCTTGTTCACAGCAAAAGCAATGTCAGGACGAGTAAATAGTAGATATTGTAGGCTCCCAAGAGCTTGACGATAGGAGGCAGCATCAGCTTGAGGTGAGCCATCGTTTAATGAAAGTTTGACACCAGGGGCTAATGGTGTTTGAACTGGCTTGACTTCAAGCATGTTGTACTTAGCCAAGAGATCAGTGATATACTTTCGCTGAACAAGAGAACATGTGCTGGAGGAGCGGAGTACCTCAACACCAAGGAAGTACGAGAGATCACCCAAATCTTTGACCGAAAATTTGGAGGCAAGAGAAGTGACCACATGACAAAGAAACGAGTTGTTATTTCCTTTGAGTATAAGGTCATCCACATATACCAAGAAGTAAGCAAGTACACCCTCATGATGATAGACAAACAGAGATTCATCAGACTTGGTGCAAGTGAAGCCCAAAGAGATAAAAAATTGACACAGTGAGTTGTACCAAGTACGTGGAGCTTGCTTTAAGCCGTAGATGGATTTTTTTTAATTTGCAGACATGAGAGGGAAAGTTGTTATCGATAAACCCAGGTGGCCGAGACATATATACTTCATCCTTGAGATTCCCATGGAGGAAAGCATTATTCACATCACACTGACGAAGAGGCCAGTTATGTGAGACAGCAAGGCTGAGAACTAGACGAACAGTGGCAGGTTTTACAACTGGACTAAATGTCTCAAAGTAGTCCACTCCTGGTCGTTGATGAAACCCTTTAGCTACAAGACGAGCTTTAAACTTGTCAATAGAACCATCCGATTTTTGCTTAATTCAAAAAACCCATTTGCTACCAACTACGTTCTGAGACAGATCAAAAGGGACCAAATCCCAAGTACCATTCTTAAGCAGAGTAGAAAATTCAGCAGACATAGCATCTCTCCAACGACTATCATTCAGAGCCTGTTTAACAGTAGTAGTCTCAACATCATTCTTAATAGTAGACGTAAGACAATACCTCGGATTGGGTTTGAAGATGTTGTTACGCGCACGAGTGGTCATCGTGTGAGTAGGAGCAGGCGGAGGCGGTGGTGGAGTGACAACAGGGGGAGATGCATGATCCAGTGGTGGTGCTGGTGAAGCATGCTCTACAGGAGGTGGAATGGGCATTGAGGTATGTGTGAAATGGTCCAACAACGGTTGGGGAGTGTGAATGGGAGGTGGAGTGGGAATGGAGGTATTTGTGATAGGTTCCTATAGCGGTTCAGGAGTGGGAATGGAGGATAAAAGAGATGATACAGAAAATGGGAATTTGTCCTCAACAAACTCAACATGACAATAGGTATAAAGTTTGTTAGAGGACAAATCGAGACATATATATGCACTTTGAGTAAGGGAATACCCGATAAAGACACATGGGGAGGACCTATTTTGAAGTTTGTGAGACGTGTATGGCCGAAGCCATGGGTAGCAAAGGCAGCCAAAGACACGAAGTTTGGATATGTTGGGTGGATGATTGTGAAGTTTCTCAAATGAGGACAACATGGATAGATCGATTTTTGGGATACGGTTGGCAAAGGGCCAATAGGTTAAAGGCATGGAGGCTTGATGGAGAAGTGCTAGACCAGTGTCAACAACATGGCGATGTCGACGTTCAGACTGACCATTATGTTCATGTGTATGTGGAGGTGTGGTGAGGTGAGTTATCCCATGAGAAGAGAGAAATGGATGAAGAGCAATGAACTCTCCCCCATTATCAGTGTAGAGGGTTACAATTTTTGTTTTATGAAAGTTTTCAACTAAGGCTTTAAAAGCAACAAATGTTGACAGCACATCAGATTTGCGTTTAAGAGGATAGAGCCATACATACTTAGAAAAATGATCCACAAAGATAACGTAATATTTAAATCCATCAACAGATAAAACTGGAGAGGTCCAAACATCAGAGTAAAGCAGTTCAAGAGGAGCAGATGACTTACGACTAGAATCATGAAATGGTAGTTTGTGATTTTTGATGCATTTGTAGGAATCACATGAAAAACTTGACTGTTTATTCGACAATAAATTATTACCAGAAATGAAATTATCTAAGATTTTGAAAGAAGGGTGACCGAGTCGAGCGTGCCAGATGGAAAGAGGTTGTTTAGTGGAGGCTAGAGCAGAGGCAAGAACACCAACAGGCCACACATAAAGCCCATTAACGCGAGTACCGCGTAGGCGAGTATCCCCCGTATGTCGATCCACCACCTGAAAACCAACATTAGAGAAAACTACATCCACATTGTTATCATGACATAATCGTGAGACGGAAATTAAACTACGTGACATTTGAGGCACATGCAACGCATCACAAAAATGAAGTGAAATGTGCGGAAAGTTCAAAGACCCAATGTGAGAAATATGTAATCCGTTACCGTCACCAATAACTACACCATCATTGCCATCATATGGTGCATAATGAAGGAGGTTGGCTAAGTCTTTAGAGATGTGGTGAGACGCTCCGGAATCCAAAATCCAATTAGAGGTTGGCGGTGCTGAATGTGTCGTATAGACCGAGGGAGACAGATAGACTGAGCGGGATGCCATTTGTGCCTCTTAATTGCAGCGGAAAAAGGCCTAGAATTGTGGAAGAATGGACAATAATAGAGGATTGACCAATTCTTGGAATTAATAGCCGAAATCAAAGAGATGACGTGATTAGAGGGATACCAAATCAATAATATGATGATATGGTATTAGAAGAAGAGTTGACCAAGTGAATTGGGCAACAAATCTTGGTTAATATGGTATGAGAAGAAGTGTTTACCAAGTGAATTAGCAACAAATCTTGGGATATGAAAACTGATCGTGAGGATCGTTTTAACAGAAAAAAGGTGTTAGCCAATTAGGCTCTGGTTACCATATAGAAAGTATTGGAAGTGATATATTATTCACATGTAAGAGGAATATAAATACATGTACAAGTGACTAGTGTAGTCACATAGTTTCCGATGTGCGATACAAATACAACACTATACAAAGTGAATACAATGAATATAACATAATATCCTAATAGTTTATTCATTCACTGTTTCGGATTGTTTTTGGTTATGTCCAGTATCTTTTCTTTTTTTATTAATTTTCTTTTCAGAATTCGATGTTTATTTTGCGATTCATTTCGCTAATAATTCGATTGGATTTTTATTTATTTTTTTGGTTTTGCAATGGATTTTATTCTTTCGACCAACTTAATTTGCGGGTTGAACGGTTTGGGTTGATGGATAATGTGGATTTACTTCTTGATTTGGGTTGTCTATCAAACACTGTGTTTTAGAAATCTCCTCGACGGATCGAAGAATCTACAATTCATGAAAGATAAATTACGACAGTGGATAATTTTTCTTGTGATTATCTTTGTAATGTTTTGAATTTTCTGGTAACATCGACATTTAGTCTTGCATTAGTTGGAGTTCTATTCGATGTCGCCTTTGTTCAAGAAATAATAAATTCTTTCCAGTTCCGTCGGATATGATATTTCATAGTTCCATCTACTATTTTTGGCATGATAACCTTTGTAATTGAAACATCATTCGAATCATCTATATTTTATTCACTTTGTAATTGAAAGTAGTCAAGAGAAATGTAAACTTTCCACAATATTTTCATCATTGTTATGTAAATAATTTTAAAACACTACATTGTCTATATTATATATTTTGATTAGTAAAATGTCAAATTACATTTATACTATAAGTTTGTTAGTGATATATAATTATTTGTCTAGATTTTCATTTTATGCATCTCATCCTCTAATATTAATTTGATTATTTGGTGACTTCAAACAAAACTCATTATGAAATGTATTATTTTATAAAATATATTATTTTATAAAATAAAAAGTAGACTAATTGCAATTTATCATTAATTATCTATAATGATTGAAGAGATATTTATTTGATTATTTACTCTTAATAGCTAATACATAACATTATTTCTTATAGACATAGTTGGATATGTAGAAGTTATAATTTAATGGATAAATTGTATAATTTTTATTTTTTTAAAAAAGAAGAATTTGTTCGATTATTTATTTTTCAGTGAATTAATGTGTTACAATGTATAAGAATAATTCTGAGATTAATTATATTAAAGTTTAGGCTAATTTGTAATAAATTCCATTATTTGTGCTTAAGTTATAGTTAGTCTATATAATGTGTATGATTTTGTGTTCATGACTTTTTGTCAAAATCTATATATCTATGTATAATTATATAATACACCTACAGTTTTCCTTTTCTGATTTTCCTGCCCTTTTTCCTCCACCGTTGGATCTTCATCAATTAATCTCGGCCCTTCATTTTTTTTCACAATTTAATCATATAAGTTTTGACAATAATTAATGATATTAGCACCTTTTTATTATTTAATTGGTGGTATTAAATTCACTTTATTACTTGCTTAATATTAGGGAAAAAAATTTGTTATCCTGCCTATTTAAAGTGATGTTTTACACTTCACATTGTTGGGGTCTCGGTTGAAGATGATAGGTGCCACGGTGCTTTTAAAGGTGTGGTGGTTTCGTCTTCGTTGAGTGGTTTCAAAGCATTGTAATATTATCTTATTATGTTTATGCCTTTATATCATTTGATAGTTGTAATGTTATTCCAGTTATATAGTTTTCTAGCGATCAAGGTATATAATGTATACAAGGTCTTTATTCATTTGATAGTTGTAATATATTACACTCCACATTGCTGGTGTCGCGGTTGAAGATGATGTGTGTGACGGTGCTTTCAAAGGTGTAGTGATTTCGTCTCCGTCGAGTGGTGTCAAAGCATTGTAATATTATCTTATTATGCTTACACCTTTATTCATTTGATATTTGCAATATTATTCCAGTAATATAATTTTCTTATTATTAATCAAATTGTTCATGGGGATCATTACAATGATTTGAAATAGTACCAGGATTATTAGCTTGAATAATTTGAAATAATATACATTATTTAATGATAGCAAGAATATTTTCTAATAATTTTAAATTACTATCCATGATTTGATATTTTTGCATACTTTTTTAAAATTAATTTTAAATTATAATCATGAAAATAAATAAATCACCATGCTTCATTTTTTGTCTACACCATTATCCATTTTTTGATCTTTAATTCGAGTCATTCATTATATTTGAGGAAAGATGAAAATTTATTGTAACATATTAAATTTTATTATACGTTTCTTGACCATTGATTCATGTATATTATATCTTGGCCATACATTTCTACACAATAAATTATGTAGACTTTTTACTCTATTTTCTCCTTCAATTTAGCCCTTCTTTCATTTATGTTCATCGGTTTCTTCATTGTATATAGTCCATGGAGATTTTGAGATTAACATTAGTCCAACTTATTTTGTGTATATGCTTTTGTAATTTTACATTTTGTTGTGAACTTATTTTTTTCGATTTATTGATTCATTATAGTTTGTATAGAGAATAATTTTAAATATAAATTTAGATTTTGACACGTATTTTTTTTTCGACTTATTCTAATTCATCGTTCGGTTCATTATTTTCACGGTGGTGATTTTGTTAATCAATGGAGATTTCGTTAATCTATCAGATTTCACGGCGTTGAAAGTTTGATGGGGTCTCAAGGTGAAGAGTTTTTGTGTATTATGAATCAAAATTGTTTGATCATTCAAAAATCATATGATATGTCTTACATAAAATTGAAGACGTGGTTTGAAGATAATCTCTATGTTTATTTGTCTCTATACTTTTTATCACAACATCCAATATATAATATTTGACATATATACAGACATTTTACATTATTATTTATACATTATAGTGATTTTTTTAAAACTCTCATAGATTTACAAATGACTAATAATGTTACTAGAATAATGAAAAAAAATCAGGATTTTTATTTTAATTTTTTTTATTATTATGTGTCTTATGTATATGTTATAGCATACATAGATGTGTAAATGTGTCAATTTTGATAGGTTTGTTATTTATACAATGTAATGATAAATCCAATTAATTATTTGGATAAATCTGTTTATTCTATTGTGATAAAAAGTTCGACTACATTAATTGAATTACTAATCAGTGTATTAAATTTTATAGTTTTAATAGTCAATACAAATATTGTTCAAGTTTGACTATAAATGCGCTCAAAAAAAGTTTGACTATAAATATTTCTTATTTTTATTTTTGTAAGTGTAAAATTATAGTCATTTGATATTATTGTTGATTATTAATCAACATAATACCATCATTTTGGTTTAATACAATTACTTACTACTTAATACAACATAATTGTGTGCTTGAGAAATAAAATTTGTGCTCAATTTGTGTTTTTTATTACAAATTGGTTCCCTTTTAATTGATCGCATTAATCATGTATCGTTCCATTATCAATTTAAATTGTATAGTATCCCAATTTACATTTTTTTAAATAAAAAAATTACTTTTTAATAAAATTAGATATCCTAGAAATAAGTTTATTCAAATTTGAAACAAATTGGAACGTCGCTTATATTTTTAGACTTCTTTTTTCAACTCACTATATCATGTAAGTCATGAAAGTTAAATAATACACCTATAGATTTACTTATTGGATTTCCCTTTCTTTTTTGTCACAAGATTGATTCATTTTTTGATCTATAATCCAAGTCAATCATTGTATTTGAGGAAAGATGAAAATTTATTGTAACATATTAAATTTTATTACACTGATCTTGACCATTGATTCATATGTATTGTATCTTGGCCATACATTTCTCCACCATAAATTATGTAGATTTTTTTTTTGCTCTATTTTCTCCTTCAATTTAATCCTTCTTCCTTTTATGTTCATCGGTTTCTTCAGTATATGTAGTCCATGAAGATTTTGAAGTTAGCCTTAATCCAACTTATTTTGCGTACTTGTTTTTGTAATTTTACATTTTATTATGAATTTATTTTTTTCGATGTGTTCTAATTCATTGTTTGATTCATGATTCATTATAGTTTGTATAGAGAACACTTTTAAATGTTTAAATGTAAATTTAGATTTTGGTATGTATTTGTTTTTTTTTTTTTGGTTCTAATTCATCATTCAGTTTATTGTTTTCACGGCAATGATTTTGTTAATAAATAACACTCTGGCGATTTCGTTAATCAATCAGATGTCATGACATTGAAAGTTTGATGGGATCACAAAGCTGGAGAGTTTCTATGTATTATAAATCAAAATTGTTTGGTCATTCAAAAATTTTACGATACGTCTCACATAAAATTGGAGTCATACTTTGAAGATAATCCCTATTTTTATTTGTCTCTATACTTATTATCACATCATCTAAAAATATTTGACAAATATACACACATCTTATATTACTATTTATATATTATAGTAATTGTGTTTTTTTTAACTCACTCATAATTTTACAGATAATTAATAATGTTATTAGAATAGTGAAAATAAAAAACATTTAGGGTTGTTATTATAATATTTTTTAATTATGTGTATTATGTATATATTATAGTATACATAAATGTGTAAAAGTGTTTATCAATTTTGATAGCTTTGTTATTTATACAAAATGTAAATGATAAATTCAATTAATTATTTGAATAAATTTGTTATTCTATTGTGATAAAAAAGTCGACTAAATTAATTGAATTATTAATAAATGTATTAAATTTTATAATTTCAATAGTCAATATTTATATTGTTCAAGTCTGGCTATATTGTTTTTTGTAAGTGCATAATTATAGTCATTGGATATTATTTTTTATTATTAATCAATATAATACCATAATTTTGGTTCAATACAATTACTTACTACTTAATACAACTTAATTATGTCCTTGAAAAATAAAAAATTTGCTCAATTAGTGCCTTTTATTATAAACGGGTGCCCTTTTAATTGATTGTGTTGATCATGCATCATTTCATTATCAATTTAAATTGTATACCATCTCAATTTATATTTTTTTTAATTAAATTAGATATTCTAGATATAGCTTATTCATATTTGAAATAAATTGGAACGTCATTATATTTTGAGACTTTTTTTTTTCAGCTTCACTATATCATGTATGTTATAATTTTTTATTTTCTCGGTATATCATATTTTCACTTCGTTTTTTACTTATTAGAAAAAAACTGCATGAGAATTATAAACAATAATAATAGCACTTGATGCGGGCTTATTAACTAGAGATCAAGTGGTTACGTGATAAGATAATCAAGTGAATTACTTAAACTGTAAATGAAATTTTGTAATTCATGTTTATGTTGAATTATTGATCAAAAATGGGAAATCCAACTTGGAACTGCATATGGTCGTGTCAATTGAAAGTGCTAGGGTCATTTCACTGTTATTTTTCTCACACTTCTTGCCTTCACGAGAGCATTGTGCTTTTACATTTACCAAAATATCTCATTTGTTATTATTTCACAATCTTCATTTATATTTTTTGTATGTGTTCGTGGTCATAGATTTTCAGCTCATTTAGTAGTGTGGTGAAACGTAAACTCAACAATGCAGAGAAAAAAGATTTTTTGGTCCCAAAATCTTTCTGTAATTCGATTTTCCTCCTAAAAAAATTAACTATCTAATTTTTGTCTCAAAACTATCTAGATTGTCCTACTTTGGTCTCATTTTCCTGAAAAATAGGAAAAACGTCATTTTCGGTCACATGCAAGTCATGTGTCAGTTAAAATTGAGGGTTTTCACGTTCGAAGTTGACGTTGATTGTTAAAAGACATTCATTTTTGTAACAGTCAGCGTTCACGTTAGCTACGACCTCAAAAACCTCAATTTTAATAGGCACGTGACTTGCGTCTGATTGAAAATGATGTTATTTATGTTTTTCGGGGAAAATGTGGCCAAAATTGGACAATTTAGATAGTTATGGCGCCAAAATTGGATAATTAGATTTTTTGGACGAAAAAATGGATTACCGAAAAGTTATGAGACCAAAAAAAAACCTTTTTTTCTCCAACAATACCCCAATGATATTGAATCGTTAGGTACTTCCCTTTTTCTTCATATTGTATTAATAATATTTTGTGCATATGTATGCAAAGTCCTAATTTCTTTAAATTGAACTTACAAGAAATTGAATATAGATCATTAAATGGGTTGTGTAATAGAACTAGGTTAATGATTACAAGGTTAAGTGACTGGGTGCTTGAAAATAAGGTTTTAACCAGAAGTAGTGCTAGACATTTGATTTTGATACCGAGACTTCATTAACTCATTTTGATCCTAGATTGTCATTCAAAATTCAGCGCAAACAGTTTTCATTGATTTCATCAAATGTTATATATGTAAATAGATAAAAATGTGGGACAATCGTTATCTCATGTATGAGTATAATTTTGAGGAAGCCCGCTTTCGTTATGGTCAATTATACGTTCCAGGTCCATGATTATAATTTGGACTTGAAAACAATATTGTGCCAACATGATAGCTGCAAAAGTATTAAAAAAATAGCGCTTAATAAAATGTTCTGAAATGCTCAAAAATTTTCAGAATATAAAAAAAGTTTTTTAATTTTTACGTATATGATTCTATTATATAGTGTATTGTATATAACATTTATACAAAAATTTAAAATAATATTTTTAAAATATTGAATACAGTTTTCTCGAATATTTAAGGTGAAGTTGGACGGATTGTTAAGTGATATTCGGAGAGATTATATAATTTGTTTTTTTATTTTCTAATTAAGTGCTCCGTGTTTGTTTTTTGGTTTTTTTTTTATATGCAATGCACCTCTTTATCACGTTGTTTATGTCACCATTATGTATATAACAACAACAAACTTTTTTCTGAGAGTCCCACTTCTAAATTTTTATGATGGTATACAGAATGCTAGCTGGTGGACATCTACATCTTCAATGTTATGCTTATAACTTTTGGTTCATTGGGTTGTCTTATGAAGTTTGGGAAGGTATTGGAGATATCTATTTGATAGTATTCTTTAAAATAGAAGAGAAATTAGGCAATTTCCTGATATATTTTACTAAATATGTTTAGAAAGTCTTATATAATGCTATGTAATGTTTAATAATCCAAATTTATTTAAATTAATCAATATTTATTTAATCTTAAATTTATAATATAAAAAATTCAGAAGAGTGGGCTGGGTTGGGGGTGTGAAACACTGTTTATCAGGAGGTAGTTATCTAAGAAATGAGATTGATTTGTATTAATATAATTTATAATTAACTAATACTTTATATATATAGTGTCTTAGGAAAAAATTACTGGGGGCACGTGCCCCCATCTTAGGAAGGGTAGATCCATCTCTGATGATTGTAGCATCCAATTCACATTACAATAAATTCACCTGTTATGTGTAGTAATTGTACTCTACTGAATTTTACAAGGAACATATTGTTGCAAAACTCGAGATTGGCAGAAGGTTTACACGAGTTGAAAATATTTTCTGATTGGATAACATCTATTGAAGATGTGAGTATATGATCACAAACCGAGTATGATCTTGATGTACAAATTTCAGATGATATTTTTGTTGAGAGGTGGTTATGACTTATATTTTTTATAGAAATAATTTTCTGATTGGATAACATCTATTGAAGATGTGAGTATATGATCACAAACCGAATATGATCTTGATGTACAAATTTCGGATGATATTTTTTGTTGAGATGTGGTTATGACTTTTTAACAAATTTTTGTAGAAAAAAAATCATAAATTCCTTACAAGATCTCAAGCCCTGAAGCAATACTAAACAAATTCTCCAAGTTTTCGAGACTAAATTAGAAGAATTGATGAGTCATCACATATTAAGAACAACAAAGTAAGTAATTACTCCATCAACCTCATATAATAACTTGCACACTTTACTTATACAGATGTCCCAAAATAATTTGCACGCTCTAAAAGTAGAAAGTCCTCCATAAACTTCATCCTTGCAATATTCACAATATTACACAAAATGGTATTACTTTTGGACCCACACATACACATATTTCAAATCCATTTCTATACTCTATACATAATAGTTTACGAAATTACTCCTCACAATCCTACTACTTACTTAACTTTCTTGTTTTGTGTGCCAATCAAACGGTGCAAGTTAATCTGGGATTAAGGAAGTATAAAGTTACATTCATCTCTTTCACATTCTACACACAAATCATGTTGAAGAAATTAATTTTAAAATTATAAGATTAGATATAATGACATAGTATTTATTATTAAGAGGTTTTGGTACTTTTTATAATTTAGATTAAAATATAATGATGATAATCCATGAGAATTTAAAATTATAATTATAACTTATACAATATTATTAAATATGTATTTAAATAATATTTTATTAATGTGAATACAATAAACGTTGAACCAAAATGATATGCAATTGTATATACATTATATTAAAAAATACATTTAGTTTATAAATTAGAATAAGAAATGTAAATATATAGCAAGTATACAATATTAAAAAATGGTATAAAAATGCTTCTTTTTTTTTCCTTATAATTTTCACTTATTCTGATTTTAGTAGCTAACTTTCTCCAACTTTAGATATAGTCCCATAAGTTTACCAAATGCAGTTGTTTAACCATGAAAAATCTGCCTCTAAGATAAACATTAGACTTCTACATTCTTGCAAATTCATGACATTTGATTTTAACTCTTATTGTTGAACAATCAAATATTTTGAAAGTTTCAATGAATCTATTTACAAGCTTTTTTTAAAGCCGACGTCGTACCTTAAGGTTCTTACTGGAAGATGAAATGATTTAAATTGTTTCAAATTTGAGAATAGATACACTTAATTTCATCTTTGTACGTTTCTTTCTGATTTTGTAATCATATGTGTGCGGATTTATGTTTTTAATTTCAGTACATAAATTGATTATTATTTTTCAATTTTGTGGTTTATATGGCATGGATTGGAGATTTTGGTCCTTCAGACACTAAGAAAATATTCAAGTTACACTTAGTCGATTGTGCCCATGAAAATGAGAGGCAAGTGCACGATTTGGTCTCCAAAATGGATGTTGGTTGGTGAGTCCGCAATTCTAGGTTTGTCATTCCAATTAATACGACCAAAGATTCTACTTTCAATATTAATTAGGATAGTCGTCTTGTCGAGCTTTCAATTGAGACTGATCTCATTATATAGGATGAAGCTCCGATGGTAAATAGATATCGTACTGAACCTCTTGATACTACTTTGAAGGATATTATGTAGCCGACCAATTTGTTATATTTTGGATTATTTTTTGGTGATAAGATTGTTGTGTTTGGAGGTGGTTCTAACAGATATTGCAGGTTATTCCAAAAGGAATGAGACATGATATTGTTCACGTTATAAGTTCATCTCATTTGTGGAAATGATTGTATTTTACTGAAACTTGCAAGGAACATGTGGTTGCAGAATTTGGAAGCTTCAGATGGTTTACACAAATTGAGAGTTATTTTTTTAACATCTATTGGAGATTGAAGAGTAGGATCACAAACCGAGTCTGATTTTGATGTACAAATTCCGTATGATATTTTTTTAGAGGTAGTGATGATTTGATAGGTCTTATTTTCATAGCATTTATCATGATTTTATGAACATGATGGAAAACACGATTATTTGCTGAACATAGCAATTATTACTCCTACGTTGGATGTTGTTAGGTCCATAAACGATCATATAATTCATGTTAATGAAAATGAATCACGTACATATTTGAGCTCAGATAGTCCTTTGCCATGCTGATTCAAATGTTGATCATCTTTCTGGTGTGCATACTCCTGAATTCTTGAATAGTCAAAAGCGCTCGATTATTCTTGATCATGAACTGAATCTCAAAATTGGAACATCAGTAATGTTATTTAGAAATATTAATCACTCAAGGGGTTTGTGCAATGAAACTAGGTTTAGACTTTTAATATTATATTTTTAATTTTTTCCTCATCTTTTAAATGTTGAATATGTATTAATTCATTAAATTTGTAATGAAACATTTTTTTTTCCAATATATAGGCTGGTTATTACGAGGATGAGTGATATACTTCTTGAAGCTAAGGTTCTAAGAGGAACCTAGGGTTACATTATCTCCTTATGGTCATATATTGTCACTCAAAATTTCAACTGAGATAATTTTGGTTGGTTGTTTCATATGATATGTCCACATATAAAAGTCAAGGACAATAGTTTTTTCATGTAGACAATTTTTTGCAGAAGTTCGTTTTTAGTCATGAACAATTGTATTGTTTCCCTGGTAACAAACCTCTAGAATTTGAGTTTGAAGATTCTATTATTTCATGATGATGTATTTTTTCATGAAAATTTTAGGAATTATATAATTCTGTAATAATAAATATTCAAATGTCACAACTTTTTCATGACGTTTTATTTTTTATAAAGTCCTTTTCATATAGGATTTTACAATATTAATTATTTGAATTATTATACATAAATGAATTATTATATTTTCTCTAACATGAAAATATTAAATATCTTATATACGTAAAATATATTTTTATGAATTTTTATATTATACCAAGATACTAATATAAGCTATTATTGTAAATTTTCTAAATTTAATTTAGTAAAATATATGTCAAATTATATGTTTTAAAAATTAATCGATATTTTTATCATGAATATAAATATTACATTAATATTTTGACTTTGTTAGATACATCATAACGTTGATATATCCAATGTAAAATTAAAAGAAATTGGTTAATCGCAAAAAAAAAAAAAGAATTATCACTCTAAGGAGTTTTGTCAATTATAACATATTATTTGTTCCTTTGCAATTTAAGACATTCCTTTTTAAAATTTTACAATTTGAAGCGTCTACCCATTTTATGGCAACTATTAAATAACATGGTTCCGGGAGCTGCTACATAGATTTTCATGTAAGATGCCACGACCGATGAATAAAATATTTTTTTCTTTGTTTTTTTATAACAAAAACGTCCCCTTTTAAAATTTTACAATTTGAAATGTTTGCCCATCTTCAGTCTTGACATCCTACGTGGACATTTATGTCAACTCCGACAACTACGACATTTAATTATTGTATAAAAATAAAAAATGCTTTGAATAACATAATTTTAAAATGTGGTGTCTCGAATTGCAAAGAAAAATAATGTGATGTAATTGATTAAAACCTCAAGGGTGGTGATTTTTTTTGCAATTAACCAAAAAAAAACTATACAGTGAAGAACATTACTGGGATTAATTTTTTTGTAGTCCTGTAACTTTGCATCGTTTAAAAATTGATCCCGATTGTTATGACTCTTTGATTTTGGGTCACGTAAACCAAATATGTAAACTTCACATGTGTAATTATTTTATTTTTCCCTTTAATTTCGAAGCATCACCTGGACTTTTGTAATTCTAATAATTTTGCATCGATTTTAAAGACAACCTTAAAATTAAAAGACAAAGTGATCGGGTTGGTTTACCGGGTCTAAACTAACCCCAAAATTTAAAAGTAAACCAAAGTACACAAAAACCGCTCTTCCTCCTTAAAAAATACGCATAAAAATCCCGACCCAAAATTATTAGGACTAAAAAAAGTCTAGGTTGTATTTCGAAATTAAAAGAAAAAAATAAAATTATTACACATTTGGCAGTTACCTATTTGGTGACCTGCTGCAACAAGTTAAAAGATAAATTTAAATAAAAAATTAACTCACATGACTAAAATTAAAAAGTCAAAACAATCGAAACTAATTTCAAGCGAAATAAAATTAATGGACTATAAAAAATTTAATCCTAATATTAATTCTTCTTTTCAAAGAATTTTCTTTAACATATCACATTGATATGAATAAAATTAAATGTAATTAAAAAAGATTAAAATTTTATTAATAAATATAAATATTATAATAAGATGTAAAAAAAATTAAATTTTATATTAACCCAAAATAATATTTTAACATCTAAAATGTTTGATAACAACAATGACCGTGCTTTAGCACGGGTACAATACTAGTTATTACCAAATATGAGTTAAAAACTTCTTCTCAAAACTATATTAAGTATGATTATTTTAATCATTTAAAAGAGAATGAAACACTATATCATGACTTTTGTTAAAATAATCTTTCTTTCTTTTTTGTTATTGCGTGCACAAATTTGGTTTAGTTAAATGATGACATGATGAGAATTTTTTTTTGAAATTTTTATATTTACTTTTAATATATATGTTGATTATTGTTAATAAGGAAAAATACTCAAATAGTAAGCCCTTATATTATTGATGATGATCAAATTAGCACTTCAACAATTTTTTTGTACATCAAATCTCTTTTCTTTTTTAATTGAGATCAAACAGCCCCTTCATTTTAGTCTTAATTGAGATGAACCTCATCTTAATAAAACCAAACAATGAAATACTTTATCTCGAATTAAAATTCCTTTCGTTCTGGAGAACTAATGAATAACGGATCGGATACGGACGGAGAGTGCTTATACCGTATTCTAAATTTTTTTTTTCTCAAATTCGGAATCGGATACGGAAAAGCCGGATTCGGATACGAATTCGGAATATTCGATATACAGATACGGGGCGGATATCGGACGAATTTGGGCCGGATTCGAATAACTGTAATCTGATAATATATTTCAAACGAAAATCATCAAAATGTGATTGAAACACATAAAAAAAAACTATCTGTGCAATATTTCATAGAAGTTCTAATGCAAATTATAAAAATTATATCTACTGCTAATAATATGAAGGGACGAACGTGAAGAAGTAGAGAGGAGAAGAAGAAGAAGGGACGAACGGCGAAGAAGAAGAGATGAGAAGAAGTGCGGCTGAATTATTTAGTTTTCGACTATTTTCTTAATAAAATTACATAAGTATTAAGTACTAATATTATATTATTATATATATATTAATATAAAATATAAAATAAAATATATTAAAAAATCCGTATATCCGGATTTATTATCCGGATGATATCCGATAAAATATGAGAAAACTCGAATACGGTCGGATATTATGTATTCTGAATCCGATTCCGAATCCGAAGTCAACTATCCGTATTCGAATTCGAATCCGTCCGGATACTAATTTTTTATACTGAATTCGATACCGATCAGATACGGCTCCGGATTGGTCGGAAAATATGCGATCCGTTTTCACCCCTAATAATTATATGGATAACTGAAATCACCAATGCTATTTTTTTTAAGCTTCTACGATTTTTGGGTAACTGCATTCGAATAATTTCCCTTCATTTTCTGGAGAATGAATGCATTCAGCCCTTAACAAATGGGAAGATTTTTCTATACCTTATCAATCGACCATTCATCACAAATTCACAATCAATTTCTCATTGGAAAAAGAAAAACTAATTAATTAGTTACCTGAAATTTGTTGTCCAATGAAAGTTCCAATGGTGTTGGCAGGATATGGGATCAAGTTGAAGTAGGCAATTGTTTTGCCGAGGAAAGGCAAGCCATGTTTCCAGCAGGTCCAGAGGCTTCTTTTTTTTTTTTTTAAACAGAAATATTTGATTGTTTGACTTTATTGTGAGGCAGGGAGAAGCGTGAAGTATACAAACAATCGTCTCAATCTTCGTTGATTCCAACTATTGGAATACCGGCAAAGAGGAACATGAGAAATTTCTCAATGATATTTTTCAATTCATAAAACTACTTAACTTAATAAAATGTTTACAACTGAACTCTTTAAATAAGAAAACCCTAACTCTAATTACGGAAACATAATAAATGCTAATAAATAAAATTAATTACATTAAATATTAATTTTCTAATCAAATCGTGATTATAATAAATTAAGATCTTTATCGTGATCTCATCTCCATCATATTGGGAGGGAAAAGGAATCTTATATGTGGAGATCAAATAGCCCTGAACTTTTTCGACAGGAAATTTTAATATATATTTGTATTTTTGAAAAAAAAAATGAAATAAAAAAGGAGAATTATTTAAATTATTCTACAATAAAAATCAAAGTAGTTATTTAATAAATGGTAAAATATTAAAAAAGTCGATTTATTAATACATGAAAATTTTCCAAATAGAGTTGATAACATAACATTTAAATAAATATAAAAACCTAATTTTGAATATAAATATTACTTTATACGTCAAAATCATAAAAAATTTACTTTTAAACAACATCAACTATTAAAACATAAATTAAATTATTGAAAACTAATAAAAAAATTATATTTATTTTGCAAACTCTTAAATATACTCCCTCCTATTCAAAATATAGGTCACTTTAGAATAATGCATACATAATAAGAAAATTAATGACTCCCTATTTTACTCTTAATAAATTGACTTGAAATTCTACAATACACATTAAAAGACTATTACTACCTAAGTTATTTTTAATGATTTTGAGGATAATTTGGAAAAAAAATGTAATTAATTAACATTGAAAAGTATGAAACGACATATAAATTGCAAATAGTATAAAAAGGCAAAACGACCTATATGTTAAATAGGAAAAAGTATATAATAGGGGTTTATATCTACGTAAAGATTAGGGGTTTATTTGATCTTGATATTAAAGAAGAAGGCTTAGATCGATGTATACTAAAAACAAGTTCAATAATCCCCACGTATAAGCTTATGGGGTTATTTGAGCATTTTCACTTATTAAGATATACAAGTGATCTCAATTGAAAAGAAAAAGAGTTTAATTGTTAAAAAAAATTATTGAGGGGTTTATTTAATTCTCACCAATAACACGAGGGGCTTATTTCAACCCTTTCCATATTATTAATTAATGTGCACTTTTAAATTTCATGACAAATGTAGTAATTATTTTTTAGTCTGAAATTTTTATAATACACGTCATGTAATTATGGTAGTTAAGTAAAAAGATAGCAATGAAGTTGGTGAGTTTGAAGTTTCAAGAGACCACCAAAGTTTCCATAAAGTCTTCATATATTTGACATCTCACACCCCTCATAAATAATATTAAAAGTGGAGGTACATCAAGATTTAAAATGACAACTCTTGAATTAATTATGATTAATGCTTATCACGTACGCAACATTTTTCCAACATATATACAATGCATGATGAGATCGTTTAATGAATTCGACATATATATTCAGTCTCACATTACTTGGAAGTAGTTTCAGAAGCTTGGGAGAATCTCGTTTGTTTTATATTCATCATAACAGGTTATAATTCTTTTCTTGTTTCCAGCTATTCCCTATTTAATTAGTCACAAACAAATGATCAGTTTTTTTTTTTGGAAATATGAGAGATGATATTATTATTAGTTATATGTGTAAGTTGTCGTGTTTATTTTATTTATATATTTATGATTTACATGTTGGAGCAGCGTGTATAGAAGTATAGAACCCAGAGAGAAATATCTCAGGCTTGGTGCATAGTACAGTGACGAAGCCAGGGGCGCCCAATTAAATAGAAAAAAAAAAAAGCAAAAAAAAAAGTTTAAAACTGAAATATAAACCAATACTTATATTTATATAATCAAAGTGTTAAACGTAAAAATACACACACATTTGAAAATAAAAATTAAATACATTTAAATTATAACATTTGTCTTCCACTTTCCATGTTTTGAAAATATTGCATGATAGCTTCGTTACTAACTTCCTAAAAAACATTGTCTTCAATGTGTACAAACCAAACAATTATTTAAAAATGTGTCTCTCATTTGATTATATAGTGAACTTTTAATGAGTTTCATTGCTAAAAATATTATTTACGGATCCAGGAATTTCTCATGACGGGGCACAAAAAAATACGAATATAAAATATATTCCAAATACAAAGTTCTTGCTACATAAATTATAACAATCCAAATTTATTACAATTGAAACCTACGAGTTTTCATAGACTGAAATATTTGTATGATTGACTCATTATCAATACCATCAAAAACTTCTCTCTCAATGTATACAATCAAACTATTAAAATCATGCATCTAAACCTTTCCTACTTGATTTGCCACTATCATCCTTATTCTCAATAGCAAAAGGTGGTTCCAAAGCTCTTTTATAAAATCTTTCCATATTGTGTGGGTTTGTGAAGTTAAATGTTGTACCACTCTTCACCTGTCATCAATTTTATACATTAGGAATAGAAATTCTAATTTCATTTTTTCTAAAAAATCAAAGGATCAAGGATGCATAAAAATGAAATTGATACAAATTACTACTAAATTTCAAATTGAATTTAATGATTTCTAGTTTATTTCATAAAATAAAAAAGGCATGAGAAAAAAAATTACTTGAAACTGCTGCTAGTGGGACGGTAGAATTCCTGATCTGTGCGACTACCATCTAATTGGTTGGCTTGGGATGGGTAATTGAGGGTTAGAGGCGTGGTGGGCTGGGGCTTTATATTTGCATAATAAAACTTTGTTGTTATATGAAAATATAATAAAACAAACAAAAATTGTGGGGGCACGTGCCCCCCAACACGGGCTACATAGCTACATCTCTGGTTGTGTCAACAGCTAATATCAATGATAACTTAAAAAGTAAATAAATTAATAGAAATAATACAATATGATTTGTTGTAACAATCATATTTTGAGCGAGTTCTCCAATTCTAATAATTTTAGTGAAATTTTCATCCAAACGTATGTCCTCGTTGAAATTCCTTAACTTACTATCAAGTTCAAGTAGCACAACTCAATTTTTTTCAAAAATATATATATATGGTTAAATATTATTTTATTTTATATATAAATATAAAATTACTAAAATATTCCTAAAAGATTTCAAAATCTCAGGAGATCTAATGGCCTCCTGTACCCTTCCTCGCTCTGTGTTGTAATTGTGTGTCTTCCTTTAATTGCTTTTATTTTAGGGGTTCAAGCAAGCCCACTCCCAAATAGATAATATTTTATAATGGAAAATATCTTTGATAAATATATATATGGAGTACTTAATTTGAGATTGTGTCAACTTGATTCAACATTGCTTTGGGATTTCCAGGATTAATTCTTGTAGAAACCAGCAAAGATCACCATATTTCACGTGTAGAAACACTAATAGTATATAGATAGGATAGAGAGCATACTATATATACATTAAGAGGCAGACTTCCTATAAAGAAACTATATACAAATGAATTAATTTTTTATCTTCCTACAAATTTGAACTTTTAGATGAGACAGAGATTTTTACATGGTATCAGAGCTTCCAGATTTACGTCATCGTCCTGGGTTCAAACTCCACTGACAGCAAAAACTATACCCGCATTAGGGAACAATATACGAATAAATTAATTCCAAAAATTATACCGCATTAGGGAACAATATACGAATAAATTAATTCATCACCTCTTTACAAGCTTGAGCTTTTAGATGAGACGGAATTCTTACACTTGCAACTCTACCCGCATTAGGGAACTATATACAAAAAAAATTAATTATATACAAAAAAATTAATTGCTTTTAGATGAGACGGAATTCTTACACTTGCAACTCTATCCGCATTAGGGAACTATATACAAATAAATTAATTTATCACCTCTCTACAAGCTTGAGCGTTTAGATAAGACGGGATTCTTACACTTGCATGAGACCGTCACGGTGAAACGGGGTATTAGTTGGACATTGAAGCTTTAACACTTTGGGAGGGGTATGTGTAATTTGTGTTAGGTTATACCCCGTGTTATGTATGAGACTGTCTCATATAAATTTTTAATATTAATATATCGAATGTAAAATGGATCTAGATTAATATTCTCTAACTAGCATCGGTTGTGAAGATGGGTAAACCTTCATTTATTCAATGTATGTAATTATTTTCAATTCTCTATCTATTTGGGGAACAAGACTTGTACTATACACGACTTCATTAGACTTTTCGATCTGCTATTGCCCTAAGTGTTTAATTTTACACATCTCTACAAATTTTGACTTTTAAATGAGACAAAATTATTTCACTAAAGAATTGATTTGATCAATGGGATTAATTCGCAAATATATACTAATTGAAGCATGCATGTACATATGTGGATGCAGACAATTAGCAAAATGGCAACAAATCAGAACACGACTGAGAGACATCTGCATCTGCTGCAGGGTTGGATGATGAAATTAAAACAAAGACGGTTCCGTTTTACAAGCTATTTGCCTTTGCTGATTCTTTTGATACGATTTTGATGATAATTGGTACTATTTCTGCCGTTGGAAACGGGTTATCCATGCCCCTTATGACAATCCTTTTGGCCCAGCTAATCGATTCTTTCGGCCAAAACCAAAACAACAACCACCACATTGTTTCTCTTGTATCCAAGGTCGGTCTATAAGCTGATCAATAATTTTAAATTTGAATGACTTAGACTTATATATTATAATAGTTTATTAATTGTAATTCTTTTCTTTTTCAGATAGCACTTAATTTTGTCTATTTGGCAATGGGATGTGGCGTAGCGGCATTTCTCCGTAAGATAAGGAATATTGAGACTGTATTTATTAATTAATTTGAATTTGAATGATGAGGAATATTGAAATAATTTGCAGAGGTGAGTTGCTGGATGATCACTGGGGAAAGGCAGTCTGCACGAATTAGGAGTGTTTATTTGAGAACAATGTTGCGACAAGACGTTGCTTTTTTCGACAAGGAAAGCAATAAAGGAGAAGTAGTTGGAAGAATGTCTGGTGACACTGTAGTGATTCAAGATGCGATGGGTGAGAAGGTTGGAAAATTTACGCAATTGGTATCCACCTTCTTAGGAGGCTTTGTGGTTGCATTTTACAGAGGATGGCTTCTTACTGTCCTCATGTTATCATGCATTCCTCTGCTTGTCCTATCAGGAGGAATCATGTCACTTGTCCTCTCCAGGATGGCATCTCGCGGCCAAAATGCATATGCTAAGGCTGCATCTGTCGTCGAACAGACACTTGGCTCCATCCGAACGGTCTCATTACTTAATTTCCTACAGCTAACCACAATGATCAGTTCAATTAATTATTGCTTTGATTTGATTTGATTAGGTTGCGTCCTTCACTGGGGAGAAACGAGCTGTGGCTGACTATGATAAGACCCTTATTAAGGCGTACGAGTCAGGTGTAGTTGAAGGGTGGGCAACCGGGTTGGGTCTCGGGTCTTTTAATTTCATTATATTATGCAGTCATGCTCTGGCTATTTGGTTTGGTGCTAAGCTCATCTTGAACAAGGGCTACACTGGCGGTGATGTCATCAATGTCATTGTTGCAGTCTTAACTGGTTCAATGTGAGTGGTTAAACTACTTGAAAAAATAATTAATTACCATTCATGGTTGGTTGATCTATTAATCTAATTTGTAGGTCCCTTGGACAAGCATCTCCTTGCATGAGCGCGTTTGCTGCTGGTCAAGCTGCGGCTTTCAACATGTTGGAAACTATAAGCCGAAAACCTGAAATAGATGCATATGACACTAGTGGTAGAATACTGGAAGACATTCGTGGAGACATAGAATTACGAGATGTCCATTTCAGTTATCCAGCTAGACCAAATGAGCAAATCTTCCAAGGATTCTCTCTCTTTGTTTCTAGTGGCACAACGATGGCCTTGGTTGGACAGAGCGGGAGCGGGAAATCAACCGTGATAAGTCTGATAGAGAGATTTTATGATCCCCAAGCTGGGGAGCTTCTAATTGATGGGGTCAATCTTAAACAACTCCAACTCAAGTGGATTCGATCAAAAATCGGTCTTGTTAGCCAAGAGCCCGTGCTTTTTACAACAAGTATTAAGGATAATATTGCATATGGTAAGGATGGTGCAACTACTGAGGAAATTAGGGTAGCTGCACAACTGGCAAATGCTGCAAAATTCATTGATAAACTTCCACAAGGACTTGATACAATGGTTGGTGAACATGGAACTCAGCTTTCTGGTGGCCAAAAACAAAGAGTTGCAATAGCTAGAGCAATATTGAAAGACCCCAGAATATTACTCTTAGATGAGGCAACAAGTGCACTTGATGCTGAGTCCGAAAGAATTGTTCAAGAGGCTTTGGATAGGATAATGGCAAACAGAACAACAGTCGTCGTTGCACATCGCCTAACCACAGTTAGAAATTCTGATGTCATTGCTGTCATTCACCAAGGAAAGTTGGTTGAGAAAGGTACTCATTTCGAATTGCTTCGGGATCTTGATGGGCCATATTCTCAGCTTATACGCCTGCAACAAGTCAATGAAAAAGAAAAATCACAAGTCGCCGTGAATTTTGAACGAGATTCGAGTAAAAAAATATCATCCATAAGTCGAGGTTCGTCTGGAATAGGAACTAGCAGGCATCATCACTCATTATCAATCACATTTGGCATGCCTACGACCACCTTTAATATCTCTGAACCAACAACATTAGAATATTCAGAAGAAACTTCCCTTGAAAAACCACCAAAAGTACCTATTCGTCGCCTCATCTATCTCAACAAACCAGAGGTACCATTGCTGATAGCAGGAACTATCTCAGCTATAATTAATGGTGCAATAATGCCTGTTTTTGGTATATTAATTTCTAGTGTGATCAAATCATTTTACGAGTCTCCACACAAACTACGCAAGGATTCATCATTTTGGGCCATCATGTTTGTGGTAATTGCAACTGTATCATTAATTGCTTGTCCAACAAGGACTTATCTATTTGGTGTGGCAGGAAATAAGTTGATTAGGAGAGTTAGATTGATGTGCTTTAACAAGGTAGTTAACATGGAGGTTGGATGGTTTGACGAGGCTGATCACTCAAGTGGAATGATCGGAGCAAGACTCTCTGTTGATGCTGCTAAAATTCGTGCTTTAGTTGGCGATGCACTTGCACAGATGGTTCAAGATTCATCCTCAGCAATTATCGGATTAGCAGTTGCTTTCCAAGCTAGTTGGCAGTTAGCATTCATCATTCTTGGTATGATACCCCTCATAGTATTGAATGGATATGTACAGATCAAGTTCATGAAAGGGTTCAGTGCAGATGCAAAGGTCCATTAATCCAAACTCGATCGATTGTATTTATTTAAGACAACTAATTAACCTTTGACAATTGTTTCCTAATGCAGGTGGAGTATGAGAAAGCAAGTGAAGTGACAAATGATGCTATTGGGAACATAAGAACAGTTGCTTCATTTTGTGCAGAAGAAAAAGTGATGGAGATGTACAGGAACAAGTGTGAAGGTCCAACGAGAAGTGGGATTAAGCAAGGACTAATTAGTGGGATAGGATTTGGTTTATCTATTTCAGTGTTGTTTTTGTTCTATGCCACAAGCTTCTATGCAGGAGCTCGACTCGTTGAGGATGGTAAAGCTACATTCTCTGATGTATTTCGAGTAAGTAATGAATTTATAGACAATTATTTAGTTACTGGTTTCTTTCCTTGTTGTACTTGTGAAGAGTTATGATTATTGCAGGTTTTCTTTGCTCTAACTATGGCTGCTATAGCAATCTCTCAATCGAGTTCCCTAGCTCCAGATTCAAGCAAAGCCAAGAGCGCGACTGCTTCCATTTTTGCCATTCTTGACTCGAAATCCAAGATTGATCCAAGTGAGGAATCTGGCATGAAACTTGAAACAGTGGATGGAGAAATTGAACTGAGACATGTCAGCTTCAACTACCCAACTAGACCTCATGTCCAAGTGTTCAGAGACCTTTCCTTAACAATTTCCAAAGGCCAGGTACAATAAAAAACTATCTTGCATGTTAGAAATATCTATTAGCTAGCTAGAAATTCATTCTGATTTGTGATGTTTCAGACAATAGCTTTGGTTGGAGAAAGTGGAAGCGGGAAATCAACTGTGATTTCTTTGTTGCAAAGATTTTATGACCCTGATTCAGGTCAAATAACATTAGATGGGATTGAGATTGACAAGTTACAGGTGAAATGGCTGAGGCAGCAGATGGGAGTAGTGAGCCAAGAACCAGTCTTATTTAACGACACGATACGTGCCAATATAGCATACGGTAAAGAAGGAAATGCAACGGAGGCTGAAATCATAGCTGCATCCCAGCTAGCAAACGCCCACAAATTCATTAGTGGATTGCAGCAGGTACAAATTAATTAGCAAATTCATTCATACTTAATTAGGGAAAATAATAATTTTAGTCTTGTAGGTTACCCTTATTTAGGTCCCACTTCTGTCGACTTTCACAAATTGAAAATACTCTTGTAACGTTCAACTTTTAACATTCTGGTCTAGTAATCGGTTGTAGAATGTGAAACATCTCACTGATGTTGATGTGGCAGAGTGTGATTGATTGCAGAGGTTACCATACTAGAATTTCAAAAAATTAAAAATTACATGACTATTTTCAGTTTGTGGAATTGGAAAAAAAAAACTATTTTTATACATAAAGAGTTTGCATTGCATTGCAGGGTTATGAGACGGTGGTGGGAGAGCGAGGGGTCCAATTATCGGGCGGACAGAAGCAAAGAGTGGCCATTGCACGAGCCATTATTAAAAGCCCCAAGATACTACTGTTGGATGAGGCAACAAGCGCATTGGATGCTGAATCTGAAAAGATAGTTCAAGATGCACTTGATGAAGCAATGATGAATCGTACCACAATTATTGTAGCTCATAGGTTATCAGCAATCAAGGGTGCAGATGTAATTGCAGTTGTAAGAAATGGAGGCATTGTTGAGAAAGGGAAGCATCAAACTCTAATCAACATCAAGGATGGCTTTTACGCGTCCATGCTCGCACTTAACTCCACCACCTCTACAGCTACTCAGTAATCCATAATAACATTTCAAGAATGTTAAATACATGTATATGATACAATATTGTGCAAGCAAGAAGCTTGCTTCCTTGCTATAAATTCAAATCTGGTTGGTTACATTGTTTAATTAATAAATAAATCAAGTGAGAATGACATCAAAGTCACTAAGAGTCCATTCAGCGACTTCGTCCTGATTACTAACAAATATCTCAGTTCCGACATCAAGAGAGGTCCAAATTCTTGTTGCTGGAGTGGTACCTGGATCTTGATACAAGTAAAGTCTACTAGAAAGGCCTCCAACGTCAAGCTCCCAGGTTCTCCCGTTTCAAACCCAGCCATGTCCTTGTTTGGTAGGGTAGCCATAAGCAGGATCTTGTGCATGGGGATTACTGTAGGGATCACATGTGTCGTACGGCTTCTCCATGTGTTGTGCATTGCCAGGACCACAGACTACAGTAGTAGTGATACGGGAAGTTTTTGGTGTCGTTCCTAAATATCTTGATGTGGTAGGGGGGGCAGTTGCCCGTGTTTGTGGGTTAATAATCATCTCCGAGTATCGGGTCACATCTGTTAGCACGTCACCGTCGCAAGTTCCATGCCGACATATCATCGCCAACCGCTGTACCCAAAAACGACGTCGTGCCAACCCAGGTGATGACGATGATAGTGACGTAGTGGGATAAAGGCAGCAGGCCCATTCCCCGTTTGAAATGAAAAAGAAGAAGAAATTAATTAATTAGCTAGTAAGAGTAAAGATATATTTTGAACAAGAAAGGAAGAAAAGTAATGGGAGGTACTCATAGTCATACTATCCCGTGTTGTGTCGGATCAGATCTCAAGTCTGAACCCCACCATATGAAATCAATCAATTTTATACACACAAAATCAAATCAAATGTGGACAAAAAGGTGGCCACTTTTTTGACGGATTTCAAAATCAGCCTCTTTTTTTCTTTCTATTTTGCTCCCAACGCTTATTCCTTTTAGTTTTCTGTTTTTTGTGCGGATTCCTTTTGGTTTTCTACTTGCCGTATATGCAACATTGGAAATTTACTTTTGAAGTGAACCTCAGGTAGACTTAGGTGCATAGTGAAGTCATAATGCATTTTAGAGACGTACGACTTCTTATACTAAAAGTGTAATTTATTTACACTGAAGCGTGCAATCATTTTTTCATATTAATAATTACACTTTTCAGTATAAAAAGTAACTTTTAAAATGGACTATGACAGTACACCTGGATGGCATACAAGAGCAAGCCTCACTTGTTTTTCTTTCATTCTACTAAAAAAAACACCAAATACCATTATAACATCACCTCACTTCAACTTTACCAATACGGACTTTTTCTCTTCTTGTTTTTTTTTCCTCAAATACTCTGCACTATCATACATTTTAAATAAGTATTTATATTTTTTTTCTTTTTAAAAGCTTTAAATAAGTATATTAAACATGAGCAAAAATTACTTCCCATATCTCATTACTAATTTACTATAACTTCCGTGTTGGGTTCGATATAATAATTCAGCATTAATCGAACATGTAAGAGCGACACGTGTAATATTTATTAAAATAATCATCCCCAATGGATAGGTGTGCTCGCCGCTCGCCGACCAAGCAAGTTTGTTCGACCAGCTCGCCACTTGTCAACCAAGCGAACATATTCGCCTGCGAAGCAAGTTTTGTTCGCCAGCTTTCCATTTACCAACCAAAGTTGCTCAACCAAGCCTACCGAGCAAATAAGCATGTTCGCCACTCAGATCAGGAAAGAAGGAATCAAATGAGCTAAGTCAAGTGATCTGAGGACTCAGACAAACCTGAGGGCTCAGACAAGTCTGAGGCCACGAACAAGTCTGAGGACTCAGACAGCCTAAATGCTCAGACTATCCTGAGGGGTCAGTATGCTCGCAACTCAGATATCCTGAAGACTCAGATAATCTGAGGGTCAGTATGCTCGCTACTCAGATATCCTGAAGGGTCAGTATGCTCGACACTCAGATATCCTGAAGACTCAGACATCCTGAAGGGTCAGTATGTTCGATACTCAGATATCCTGAAGACCCAAAAAATCCCGAAGACCCAGACATCCTGAGGGCTCAGTATGCTCGAGGAGGACAGTATTCAAGCATAAAACTGACATGGTTAAAGAGGCGAACAAAGCATCCAGCAGAGCAAAAGATTGATTTGGACGACCAAAAAAGTGTCTTATAGACAAGCAAAAGCAAAGATCAATCTAGAAGACGAAGTTGGAAAGGTGGCAACATCACAAGAGTTCTTGCATGGCCCGAAGCCTCCAGCTCATGCTTGCTAAACCAGCTCATGCTTGTCGGAGTGCTATAAATAGAAGAAAAAACAAGAAGAGAAGGGTTCACAAAATTCGTTCAGAAATTTCCCAGAGGCGTAAGGTTCACAAAAATTCGAGAGATCATCCACGCACATAGAAACCCTAGCACTCATATACCAATTTTCCAAATCATCTTCATCAAAAGCGATTCATCTTCATGAGATGTATCAAATATTGTACGTGTAAGACTCGCAATACCACATCCCTGGCTTGGTATGCCCCCAGAGTAATCATTTCTTGACGAACTGGGTCAACAAATTCATCTTATTTACAGTTTATTTTACACGTGCATATTTTGTTTGTGAGTTGTTACCGAATTAGCCACATAATATTCTCCAAATAAAACGACTCGCGACATTCCGTAACATAGAATAACTGCTGTTTTCGATTTAGTTTATGATAATGGACAGATTGATTTGGTCTTTTCTTTTAATTCCAATTCCAGTAATCTCAAATTCATTGTGTGGATTTTAGGCTAGTTTTGTGAGGTGATTTCAATTTTCAATAACTCTATAACATTTAAAGTTTTAAAATTCCATTCATCTTAATTTATTTAATTAATTATTGATAATAATACGCGTATCTAAACCAAAGTATATTTATTTGGGAATTTAGGTGCGTGGGGAAGTTACGAACCCGAAATTTTATAAATTTGAAATGCTTAAAAAATAGTAAAAAATATGTATTTGTTTTAAAATTTTAATAGGATGGAATTTTATTTTATATTAAATTAATATTTAATAATAATTGATGTTATATTATTTGAATTGAGAGTGAGAAAACTAGTAGTATGATTGTATTGAATTTTGTGAAAAATATATGTGTAGGTGAATTTTATAGAAAATGGTGATGAAGACTGATTTTAAATCCAAAACTATAACGGGATATGGTTCGTAAACTTTTAAGTTCATCGTGTAAGTGTCAAAACAAACATACGATCTCATGAAAATAGATTGAATTGTATCTTATTTAAAAGCTCAAACTTATAGAGAATGTAAAATCATTTTATTTATATTAATTTTCTAACTTTCTCATTCACTCATGGGCTAAATTTTAACTCTAGGGAGGTCCACGAGTGAGTCATTTAATATGAATGACACTGGCAATGGGACATAAACGTAAGTCAAAGAATTTAATACCATAACCTTTTTTTTTATCATATCTCCAAATCTTTTTTATTTATAGTAAATCCATATACATCGGTGAATGTAAGTCTTCTCTTTTCATTTATTTAGGTTACTTGCTTTATTTTCTTGTTACTTTCTGTTAAATGTAATCGTCTTCCTTGGTGGGTGGTTATTTTCTTCTAAGACAAAAATTGTATGCACTATACAATATTGCATATTATGATTTTTGTGTAATTTAGTCTAAATTTATTTTATGTTTTACATAAGATATAAAGTTTTGTTTCTATAAATATCATGCGCTTAGTAAGAATTGAATTTTTAACTATAACTTTTAAAGAGTAGACCCACGAGTGAGTCATTTAATATGGATGACACTGTAGCATTGGGACATGAACGTGAATTATACCATAACTTTTTTTTTATCATATCTCCAAATCTTTTTTATTTCTAGTAAATCCACATACATCAGTAAATCCAAATCTTCTTTAAAATTAAAATTATTTTCTTCTATCGCCTCGCCCAATTCGACCTCCATACAATATGTGAATATACACGAATATTCAGCAATAAAATCTCCCTGATCGTTCTGTAAAATCATTCTGACCACGTTTTGTAATGTATTCAATGAAAAATGTTGCATAGACATTAAGAGTCATCTTCCAACCAGGGGTTTATGCCACTATACACCTCTTTGGTTTTGAACATTAACATCATAGAGCGTCAACAAAATCGCGCCAGCTCCCATTCAGCCAGGTGGACACATGGATCATCTCAATAGCAAACTTGCAATGGCCATCCAAAACCAACACATTTTGTTCCTTCCAAATTTTCCAAAAGATCATCCCAAATCTTGTGGATATTAAAAGATCTTTATTCTTTAACATCCGAAACACTAACTCCTTAAAACTCTCAACCTCAAGAATCATAGCTTCTATCGTTTGTAGAAGCTGGCCTTTCGTCCAACACTATGTTGCAAAAAGTTAGAAGACAAAACACAAATTCCTACAAGCACAAAGCTCGCACTATGAACCAATGAAGCAACCAAAGTGTACCAAGTCTTAACGGAGTAGTACTCATCTCTAGCAAAGTGCCCAACAGTCTAAACATCATAACAATTTTTCAATTAAACAACAATAAATATAATTAAAATTTGTTAATCTATTCTACTAAGCCACATCAAATAAATTAAGAAATGTGTATCTTAAATGAGATATTTTTGCTTTGCAAAAATTAAAGAAAAGCAAAAAAAAAAAAAAAATTGCACACAAGAATTGTGCAATAGTTGAAAGTGGAGTGTAAAGTGAATAAATTCACTATCAGGGCCGTGCTTTATTCGAGTCCGATGAGTCGTTCGACTCCGGCCAAAAGCATTCCTGCATACGAATGGTTGAGATATAAAACTGAAATTATTAAAATACCAATACTATTTGAAATTCCAACGTAAGAAAATATATAGTGTGAAACAAGTTTTTACGGTTGAAACCTGGTTATGAGTGTGATTTATATTCTTAAAGTGTGTAACTTTTTCTTTGTAAAGTGTATGATTTTTTTCTTATAAAAAGTATTCTTTCATAAAAATGAAGGTGTGTGACTTATATTATAGCAAAGAGTGTCGTAGTGATAACTGAAGTATGTGAATTATATTACTAAAGTGTGTGACTTATATTACTAAAGTGTATGTCTAAAAAAAAAAAATCAGTTTCACGGTGAACAAATTTCACAGCATACAAACTCTTCCAAGATTTCAAACTAGAAAATAGGGGATAATAATTCATAAATATGTGAGTAAAGATCTATAAAATGGATCGTTTAGCCAGGAGAGTGATAAAGTCAGTTATTATAATTTAATGTGATGATTAAATTATGTATAATTTAGACTTTCCAAGTTGACACGCTCCTTAAAATAATAATTACTCCAGAATTATTAATAATTGGAGATGAGAGTGTGTAATGTAAATAATACTAGTAGTATTAGTAGTAGTGTGTACAGGTGATAGTGAAGTCAAGTCCAAGTACCCAATTGTCCACAGCAAATCTCACACCACATTTCATTCACTGCCGGGGTTATCTATCGCCGGCTGGATCTTCTCCCTTTCAACGCCCCCAAACTGAATTTTCTCTCGCTCGAAGCCCAATTGCGTTGATCGCCGGTTTTCAGGTTTCGCTGAATTTATTATGGTTAATCAATTTTGGTTCTTGTTCGGAGATTGTTTTATTTGCTCGCTAGGTTTTACTTTACTGATCATCATCTCAAGTCTACCTGAACCTGATGCTGTTTGTTTCTTTTTGTCGAATATGGAGTGACCAGTAGTGAAATTAGTCCACATGATTTTATTTTATTTTACTTTTTAGCCTATTTTTAAATATTGTTTGTTCTACGGTTTCATAGTTTTGCTAGATCCAAAACGTTTTTTTTCCTCATGGATGTTGAATTCGGCTGTTGCAATCCTTTCATTTTAAGCTGCTAGAGTTACTCAATTTGGTGTTAAGTATAAACTTGGAATGCAATTCTTGCTTATATAGAATTAGGGGCACAGATTAAACGTCTGACAACATGCTTAAGCGAGTGCCCTTGGTAAATTTCCAGCCGCTTATCTGAAATTCAACTTCAAAAGTACAACTTGATGCTCAAAAAGATTTTAAAGCCATGACTTAACCTGGGAAAATCAAAACAGTTGAGGCAAAAGACTTAGTTATCCAAAAGGCGTATAGAACCTTTAAATGACAAGGTGATCATGTTTCTCGATGAGACCCCAAGAAGTAGGAGGTGACCCCAGAATCTGTCATATCTGTAGCACCTCCATACTGCTGGATTATATCAGCATTTCAGTTGTTTCTAGTCATGATAAAAGAATACTTTGATCCTTGAATAGCTTCATCCTGAAGCTCCTTTTGACCAGCATATGAGCATAACATGAAAAGTTTCTGATTTTTTAATATCTTCTATCTTATTACATCCTTATTTGGTGTGTAGTAATTAGTAGACTAGTAGAGTTAAAATCTTGGGCTACTGCATTACCAATTTACCATGAAGCCTGATGGAGTAAAAAGTTGGTCTGTACTCTCTTGATACTTCATTTTACCTACACCATTCTTAATCTCAGAGCTCACGCCATGCGGACCTACATTGATTCAGAGTTTTCATGTGGACTATTTAACTATATCTATGAAGCTGGAGAAACGTTTTTCACTTATTCAATTTGCAGAACCACACTTTATTTCTGTTGCTCGTAGCAAAATAATGATTGTTCTTGAGGTTTTTTATTTTTATAACACCTTGCTTCATTCGCAACCTCTCTTTCTCTTTCTTTTTCTCAAAGGATTATAAAGAACATTGTCTGCATTACGGAGCAGACATTTGGTGGAAAGAATAATGAGCTGTTTTAGCTGTTGCGAAGAAGATGATATCAACAAACATGGTGATGGAGGAAACCAGTACCCGTTCAAAAGTTCAGCTGGTAATTTTACTTGCTCTATTTTAATGCATTCATGTCTGGCTTGCATGTATCAGTCTAATCTAATGTTTTCTTGAAGAGTTCTCCTGATGATTACTTTATTTTTATGTCGTTTATTATTTGGGATCTTACCATGTTGGGCTGTCATCTCAGACCTAATTTGCACTAGAAAAAGATAAGGACAATGCAACTACTGGCTTCACCTTTTCATTAAGCCTCTTATGTATTACCTAATTGTTTGTACTGGCTATTATTATTAGCTTTCTCCAGAATTGTATACAAAGATGCATAATTGTGATTTGGGAAGAGAGCTAATGTTAGATGCTAGAGTTGAACTTAGGTGAATTGTTAGAACAGAGAAATAGTGGATCTCATTCATCTCTCATTAAGAATTAAGGATCCTTCACATGATCATGTTTGTTGAACTGGTTGGGCATTGGACTGTGTATCACGATTTATTGATAAGCACTTGTCTTGTTTACTAATTTTTCTTATTTTAAACTTGACGTACACCTAATGAATATCACATGCCTTCTTAGGTAAAAATGACTCGAATATAAAATATCCTCACCCTACATGATTTCTAAAACTAGTTTTTACTTAATTCTTTTATTATCATTGCTTGGAGTGGGGTTTAATTCAAACTAAAGTTAGATGACAAGCTGAAAGGCTACTTTATGTAAGTTTTTGTTGTCCAGGCCTGTGTATCCTACCAGGCCAGATCTTCGTCGTCAAGGCCACAATCTCACAGTGCCTGGGACTATTAATCAGGGTCCTTCGTTAGACGCCTTTATGCTTGCAAATGTTTCATACAAAAGCTTACTCCCGGCATCAAGAATAATTTTGGTGTTACGATTTCTACTTCTCATTTTTCTGTGCCATGATTCACATGGTATAGAGTTTGGAAGAGGATATAGTATAAACTGAAATGATTTTTCTTTTTTCTATTTTGTTGGTTAGGGAATGGTGGTGATTATCATACAACAGAAGTTGCAACAAAAGCAGCTGTTAAAGTCCTTCCTGTTGCAGTTCCATCAATTCCAGTGGATGAATTGAGAGAAGTTACAAGCAACTTCAGCACTGATTCTTTAATAGGGGAAGGGTCATATGGAAGAGTATATTATGGAGTTCTTAAGAATGAACGGGCAGCAGCTATAAAAAAGTTGGACTCAAGCAAACAACCAGATGATGAATTCTTAGCTCAGGTTTGTGTAACAATTAAATATTCCTGTTTTGGGTACTAGACATTGAGGATTGATGTCGTACTTTGCAACTTGCAGGTGTCCATGGTGTCAAGGCTAAGACACGAAAATTTTGTGGAACTACTTGGTTATTGTGTTGAGGGAAATCAGCGTGTTCTTGCCTATGAATTCGCATCTAATGGATCTCTTCATGATATCCTACATGGTATAATAGCAATGCTTGATTCTTTTGGCTTATTCCATAATTTTATCTTGGCTATATCCTGATTATGTTCTATTATAGCTTCTTGTCTTCTTTTCTACAATGAATGCTGTTACGTTAACGTACCACTATTCTGATATTTTATTCCATGATTTGTTATTTTGGAGTCAATAATATTTGGGGTAATGCTATACCAACTAGTTAACCAATGCATTTGGTTTCTAGAGTCTCATCGATCCAAGCTAGTATTGAACAAAATCTTATTTTCTCTCCCCCATATATCTATCTTGATTTGTCTCTTTTAGTGTAACTCTTCCCCATATATCCGCAGCTTTTTGATATTAAGTTGCGATGAACAGAATCCTGTTTTCTCTCTTCTATAAATTTTGCAGGAAGGAAAGGTGTTAAAGGAGCACAACCTGGTCCTGTTCTTTCTTGGGCACAACGTGTAAAAATTGCAGTTGGTGCAGCCAAAGGCCTTGAATATCTTCATGAGAAAGCAGATCCTCACATCATCCACCGTGATATTAAATCAAGCAATGTGCTAATATTTGATGATGATTTAGCTAAGATTGCTGACTTTGATTTATCAAATCAAGCTCCTGATATGGCTGCACGTCTTCACTCTACTCGTGTGCTTGGAACGTTTGGTTATCATGCTCCAGAGTGAGTAGCTTTGGTTTTATCATACCCACCTCAAATCTTCATATCTTCATCCCCCCACCCCACTCCCACACGTCTAAGTCCTTAATTTGTATACATGGAGATGCTCTTTTTCAGTCTAGAGCATTTTCAATTGCTAGCAATGATTTTTATTTATTTTTTATTCGACAGGTATGCAATGACCGGGCAGCTTAATGCGAAGGGTGATGTATACAGCTTTGGTGTTGTCCTTCTGGAGCTTCTCACAGGGCGTAAACCTGTTGACCACACATTACCTCGTGGGCAGCAAAGTTTAGTTACATGGGTATTTACTATTTACTTTTTCCTTGTCATTTACGTCTTCCTTAATATTGTAGTTTGAAAATCACACACGCACATACACACACACTCTTAGTTGTTTAACTAAATGATTCCATTATATATTTCAGGCTACACCAAAACTGAGTGAAGACAAGGTTCGTCAATGCATTGATAGCAGACTGGGATCAGAATACCCACCTAAAGCTGTTGCTAAGGTTATCTAATTGTCTGAGTTACTTTATGCACATGATTATATACAGTATGTGGCCAGTATAAGCATTTGCTATATTCTTTTGAATCATTGATTTACGATAGAAGAATGAGAGTCATGTGATGCCTTTGTTTAAGACACATAGAACAGTCTAACCAATGGTATCAGACTCTGATGTATTTGCAGTTTCTACTTTTTCCTGGTTAAATAACTCCGTCTAGTTAAGGCTATTTAAAAAGTGCATGATAGATACATTTTTGTGATAGAGGTAGTAGTAGTTGGTAATTGGGGTTGGGATATTATTTCAACATAGACTGTTCAAATGGATATTATTTCTTACCCTATTTACTAAAATGTTGATCAGATGGCTGCTGTGGCCGCTTTATGCGTGCAATATGAAGCTGATTTCCGGCCAAACATGAGCATCGTAGTTAAAGCACTGCAGCCCCTATTAAATACCCGACCAGGACCAACTGGTGAAAGTGGGCATACATGAACACTGCAATCTGTTACATGACAAAATTTTATTCGTCTATACATATATGTGTGTGCCCGAATATCAATCATGAATTTGCTATTGCACTTTGGTGCTCAAGTACGTGAGGTTGTTTTCATTTGTAACATACTTATTATTCGATGAATGTTTGCGAGGCGTATGGTGTTTTCATTGTTTGTTGATATTGATATGTTAATGTGATTTGGTGTAAATGCTGCATCTTGATGAAGGGTCATTGACATCGTCCCGATATGTTTTCTCCCAATTTAAACTGTTCTTGGCTACCTTGCCCAATCAGTAATGCAGGTTTAGCCATATGTGATCAAAATTGTGTTTGGATGACGTTAGAATTAATAAAGTTGCACTTTCGGAATCCAAGCATGATATTCTTCAGCGGTCACATATCATGTAATCCCACTTGCTACTTTGCGACTAGTATTGATTGGTGAATCACCTTACTGCATATTTAGTCTAGTGTAACATCCACCAAAGGCAGTATCTTTGATAGGTAAATATTTTCCACTGTGATCGATAATACACACGTAGACTACCAAATACGTGGTGGGCTCAAATATAGACTAGTATTGATTGGTGAATCACCTTACTGCATATTTAGTCTAGTGTAACACCCACCAAATGCAGTATCTTTGATAGGTAAATATTTTCCAATGTGATCGATAATACACACGTAGACTACCAAATACGTGATGGGCTCAAATATAGTGCTCACATGTGGGCTCTATATCATTCATACACGTACACAATTGATCAATTTAAACATAAAAAATTTGAAAATTATAATGCGGTGAACGTGGATCGAACACGTGACCTTCAGATCTTCAGTCTGACGCTCTCCCAACTGAGCTATCCCCGCTTTCTGTTAATTATAATGGGGTATACTAATAATATATGCCTCTGTTGATTACTTTAAAAAGAAATACGTATTATCAACATGGATAGAAAACATGACTTTTTCGATCTTCAATATGATGTTATCCCAATTGAGCTATCCAAACTTATTACTATTAACTTTTAGAAATAAAATGCCTATATGACTGGAGAAAATCACGGGAAGTAGTAGGAAAATTCCACTGCTTAATTATTCTGTCAAAAGCCCCAAAATTGAATAGCTCATTAACTCGTGAAAGGCATAGTTAAAGTATTTAAGAAATAAATTATTTTTATTCGAAACTATGTAATCAATTCTTTATTAACTTGTGGTTGTAGGAGATTAATTTTTCTAAAAAAATAATAATCATGCGTAGAATGAGATTGAATACGTGATCAAAAAGATCTTTTCAGAGGTCGACGGGTTAAGTGAGGGTTTAAGTCTAGGGGAGGGTGAATAGACTTACGAAAAACTTTTCGTCTTGGTCAGTGTGAGAGCGGATAGCTTTGATCGAGCGGGTGAATCGGTTCGGATCGATAACCAACTTCTTGAACGCCGGAAAGGCGGATCGGTTCGGTAACTATCGATTAAGCGATGTGTGCGGAAGCTTAAGTTTTACCCGTGAAAAACCGGTTTGTATAAATCGATTCAAGTTTTATCTTTTTAATCGGATGACGTAAATCGAGGTCCGTCGGATCGGATGCTTGGTGCAATCGATCTTAACTTAGAATATGTATGCGCTTTAAGATTGTGCGATGTGAGAGCGATTAATCAAAGCAAAGAAGGCACACAAGATTTATAGTGGTTCGGACAAACCAGGTCCCACGTCCACTCTTCCCTTTCACAAAAGGGCACCAACTTAACCGACTTAACCGATTTGGACTTAGATTAGTGTGTTAGTCCAACACAAGACACCTGTGAGATGTTTTAAGAGTTCTCACTCAACCGATCCCGTAAATCGATTACTAGAAAAACCTGATCGAAATCTTGCTAAACAACTTATCCTAACTTGGGGTTTGGGTAAGATTGTTGAGGTTCCAACTATGAAATCTATTCTTTGCGTATAAGTTGTACACGAAAGCTAGATGAAAAGATTTCTTGCTAAGAACTTATGGGATGAACACAATATAAAATAAGCTTGTTGTTGTGTTCTTCGATGCGAAATCGACTATAGTTTGAGCTTCTTGATTATGTTGTTTGTCCAAGCATTTCCGTGTCTCACTCAAGTGTGATCCCATATTTATAGACCTTGAGATCAAAGAGAGCCGTTGGAGCAATTTGAATCTCTTTTTTATTTTAGGTAGAGTTGCGGCTTGATGTGGCGTGCTTGAAACGGCATCCCGAAGGATTATAGCCGTTTGAGAAAGCAACATCGAATCCATGATATCGGCTCTGTTCATACGTGTTTCTTCCTATTGGATGAAAGCCTTGTTCTGCAGGATGTTGTTCCTCCAACTAAGGTTGGTATTCATCTTGTTCGGATCGTTTTAGGCGTATGATAAGATGAAACATCGATTTTCATCTTATGATCGATCGTCGATGGAGTGAATCGATCCATTGATGGAGTCTTACGGCGCTGTTGACTTAGCTTCAACCGGCCGACTTCACGATGTAGGTCTTCCGGTCTTATCTTCCGAAGTCATCCGATCTTCTAGTATAGAGGTTTGAGCTTCATGACTTTTTGAGTTATCGACTTCGTCGATTCGATCGATCTTCCGATTAAGTTTAGAGTTACGCTGTTTGGGATATCGACTTTCCGATTCTTCAGATCTGACCTTTACATATTGAGTTCCCCCTCAATATGTGACCTATCTATTACATCAGTTTTTCTATACAATCATTATCAACTGGTCTCCTATAGCAGTAATGTAAACATCGGTCACCAATGTGTCTGGTGGTCCTATTACATGTGTTTTTGGAACTTTCATCAAAACTATAAATTTCCCAACAATTTCCCTTTTTGATGAAACCAAAACACTTGAAAAGAAAACCAAGTTGATAAGTATAGAACGAGTTAAAGAGCAAATGTCGGAGAAGACAAAGAGATTTTGTCTTGGGATCAGAAAAATAAACTTTTCATTAGATATGATGATTACATGTTACATCAGAAAAGTTTTGAAATTAAAAAGCGCTGATCCCTAGACGTCTTCTGAATCTTCACTCCTTGGGCTTGTATCCTTCTGGCATTTCTCTTTGGTCTTGTGGAATGTTGAAAATCTGATAGAGTTTCCATTTGACATCAGTTGTCTGCACTTGATCAGTTATCTGTGATTTGCTCAAGATGTCAAAGTAGAATCTCTCAAATGCCAGTCTGTCAAATGAGCCATCTGCCTTCTTTGAGTATATTAACAGATCATACTCTTGGCGAGATATCTTTACATTTATAAGCTTGGCCTCATTTTCCAGATACTTCAGAAAGTCTGGATATTTATTCTGTAACCAGTTGAGGAACTCATCATCTGGTGATTCTTCTTTTGGAACAAGATCAAGGACAAAGGCATCTAGAAGCCATTCACTTCTGATCTTATTCCATTCCTCAAACCTCTTAGCGTGTGCAGCATTTTTTGGTATGATCTCGTCGACTCTTTTTAACCCGAGGTTACAGTTTGATTTTCCGATTAATCCTTTCTTAGCCCTTGATTTGAACCTGTTTCAACCCTTACCTTGTAATTTTTTTACGTCCTTCTTTCTTCTTCATCATACGCTCTTTGGACAATTTTCATTCGACTAGCTCTTATCGGCTATGTCGACTATTCAAAGCTTGGTGACTTTCGGTGCGAAGTGGTCGATTTTGATGTTCAAAACCATGACCTTTCTTGCAATTGAGCTTTGTCCATGGGCCTTGTCTTACGAAGTGTCGATTGGTTTCTCGGATCCTTCCCTTTTTGGTTTGATCAAAAAGCGCATTGAGGTGGGAAGTCGAGACCCAAAGTTATTGACAATACGATTTAGATCATTAGCAGATAAACACGAAGATTGAGTCAGTTACGAGCGATTTATGTCGAGTTCTTTCTTGGCGATTTCCATTTAGCGAAGAGTGTCCAAATCATTTTGTCAAATTTCTCTTCGATATTCGAGCCTTTTCTCGGTGGCGTCGAAAAAGAAGATTGATTTTGATCCCTCTTTGACTTGTCATCAACCGATTTTTGTAAGCTCGGCGAGATATGGTGGTCATAGATTGGGAGAACCGATCTCTACGATTGCTTCGATTTGTTTGAGGCGATTTGTCTCGATCGATTAACACTCCTCGATCTCTTCTTCGGGAGATCTTTGAGACAAGATCGATCTCCGAAGTTGATCGATGGTGATTTGAGATGTAGGAATTGGATCCATCACTTGATCGGAGGTTCGGTTGTTTGTGCCTCCGGTGGTTGAAAAATGGCTGTGCAACACAGTTCCACTTTCATCGGCGACTCGGCATTCACCATTGAACGTCATTTACGGAGCTTCTTGGCGATCTCGGCTTCTCTTCTTCCAGTAATTCCAACTTCACGTGGATCGAGCTTTCCGCAGTTTATCGGATATGAGCAAAATTTGGTGATCCCACTTTGGCGGACTTCCTCATATCGAAGTCAAAATCTGCGAACTCATCCGCGCCCATCTGTTCAACAAGTAAGATAAGATGAGAAGCTTTTTAATCGAGATCTCTCGGTGAGGATCTCCATGACTTCTTCTCACGATAGCGGGATGGTTGACGGTTGTGGATACATCTCATCAATCTCGATTCGATTCTTAGTCGACCATTTTTCCGGTGATGGTCTTTGTTGATCTGGATCTGGGGAATTATCTTGTCGATTCATTGGATGAGATGTGGAAGCTTACGGTTGTGCTTAGTCGGCGGAAGTTATGCGATTGGTTCGACTGCGGTGGATTCTGCTTTGTAGTGGCGGTTAATATGCAGTTCGAGTTCATGGCGGGTGAACTAGCGGTAGAGACATGCTCGTGACCTTTAGTCTGGCGGTGAATCGACTTGAGGTTGAGGAGAAATAGATTTATCGGATTTGAACTTCTACCTCGGATCGATTCTGGCGAGCCCTCGGGTTGAAAGCTTACTGTCGATTACATTCTTTGTTCGCAAGTATGAGAATTTGATACGGCGCTTTTTCCTCTCTCGACTCATCTTCTAGTCTTTAGAGTCGAGGGTAGGTTGCTTTGCTTTCTTTGGCCTCTTCTCGCAGGCCTTCACGGTTTCGTTTTTTTACGTGGAGCAATGCGGGTGTGGATTGATGGCTTCTTTGCTCTTTCCTTTCTTGATTTTGTTGGAGTGGGCTCCTTGTCATCGTCACGGTGGCCCATATATAAGCTGAAGTTGATGAAGGAAGGCATTGTAGGACTTGATCCATTACGATTCCATTGTGGCTTGGCGGTTTGTCTTTCAATATAACCGCAACCTTGTTGAGATTCTTGACTCTCTCTTTTTGAAAGACGCACTGGATTCATTGACTCCAAATTTTTCGTGTTCTTGGAGCAAGATGGCAAACAGGTTCGTGCCAATTGATGTTCGAGCCCCATCAATTATTCTTTGCCATCTTTGTACATTTTTTGGTGATGTGAGAGCATATGGGCTAAATGAGATTCCCATGATCGTTCTTGATAGAATGTCAAACAACGATCTGTACTTTCTTTTGAGCATTGGCACGATGAATCCATTTGTCGATGTTTGTCCCCTCTCTTAAGAGCTCCTCTCGTTTTCTTCATCCTCATTCTCCCTCAGTGGTATGCGGTGAGATTCGCCCTTTAGCAAAGGTGAGCAGACAGTGATGTCTGCATTTGTCGACCGATTTCTTCTCCGTTTTTTGTCGACATCGGTTCGTCTCTCGCGGTTTTTTCAGTATCCACACTCAAATTTCGCAAGAATTGAAGTGCTTCATCTTTGCATCCTTTGGATTGCGTTGAGAAAGCGAAAGCAATATGTTTCGATCCGGCCTTCTTGAGAATTTGTTTCCACCTCCATGGATTGAGAATCCTCGGTGGTTCCAAACCGAACGAACTTATCCTCAAAGATCTTCGTTGCGATTCGCGATAATTGCACATGATCTTTCCAAGTCCATGAGTGGCCATCTCAAAAGGTGAGATAGACTCATTAAATTTGTGCATAATCAATATCAATATCATTCCATGGAAAACAAAAGGCAATGAAGCATAAATTAGAAAAACAACTTTTGAAAAACAATGTTTTTAACGGAAAGAAAGATTCATCATTAAGCTTAAAAGAAAATATTACCGATTCAAATTTTGAGAGAAGATTTTGAAACGAGAGTAAAAATTTGAAGTTTTTCAATGATAGTAATGCAAGTTTGTGAAGCGAGAAAAACTCTGGTAAGGTTTGATGAATCTTATATAGGCGGAGGGTACAATAAGACAAGATTTTGAAGATCAATCGTTTTGAAAAGATTATGCGCTCGATTTAGCGATTTTGATCGTAGGGTTGGGAAAACGCACGCGTACACAAAACTTTTGGATTTAAAAAAAAGCACGATCAAGTAGCGAAGTTAATACATGTACCCCCCACGTCCGCATTAAATGATTTGCGAGTACACGTCACAAGGATAGTGGGTGCAGTAAAGGCAAATAAAATCGAGATACGATCCGATAAATAAATTAAGAACAAGAGAAAGAGATGCGTGTCCGGTTGGTGATGTTGTTATCGGTCAATATTACTTTGTCAATGTTGATTCCACTTGTTGATCTTAATCATTCGCCTAAGCCTTAAGAAATTTCCCAACCGATCCTTTTAACCGATCTTCTCGGTTGCATCGATTTGTTGAAACTTCAGTGCTTAGCCGATCTTTCCTTGAGCACGTCGATTTCCTCTTTGATCCTCCTTGATTTGAAGTTCCCCTTCAATCGATATTTCAACATAGATGGATATATCGATTTATTGGAGTTTCAAGCTCGTGAGATCTCTATCATCGATCATCTTTGTAAATAATCGATTTTGGTTGACCTCATCGATTCTTTTTGATTAAGCCAATTCTTGGGATAAGTGTTACCGCTTGAAAACTTAGTCTAGAGTAGTAGCTTCTATTCCTAAGTAGGCGTGATTGACATGCGTAAAATATCGTCACGAATCTCTCGATATGTCAATCAACCGTAAATTTATCCAATTATCGATCGCGTGATTTCTACACACGTCCTTTTGATGCAATTTTCGGATAGGCTTCTTGGCCCGACAATTGCATTTGCATCCTTGCTTGGTCTCTATAAATTGGACCAATGTTTTACACAACATCACCCATTCACCATACTTCTCTTCTTTTGTAAGAATCATGTATCTTGGTGAACCCTTGTTTCCGGTGAGACTTTAAGCAAACACTTTTACACCCTTTTATATGGTTTCATCTTCTCAAATCAACCCCTTTGCATCCCTTATTCTTTGTTTTTCTTCATCATCTTGATTTCACATACGATTCTTTCCAAGCTTCTTCTCTACCACCGAATGGCGGCGGATTTATTTGCAAGCGAGAAGACACTTCTCTAACCAGTATGCACCTTGTGTGTCTATCCGGATGACGTAACGAACCATCGGACTTAGTTCGGTATAAAATACGCAAAGACATGTGCCCATGAGATCGATGACCAACTCTTTGGCACACGTGCTCCATTTTTTTTTGGAGAGCCCTACTACTCCTCCTTTTAGGGCTCGAGCTTAAGAATCCTATCAAGGCCTCTGTCGCTCCAGTTTTCTTCGTCTTGACTTTTGCGACCCGCTTTGGGATTACGTTCTTTAAAGCCTCTCTCACCCCTTGTTAAGTGGGGAAAATGAGAGTTTAAAATCTCTCTCTTTCCTTCACGGGGTTAGGATGAGGGTTTAGGGTTATAGGTTTAGGATTTTGGTTAACATTTATGTGTAATGACCTCCGGGTCTTCTTGTACTTGTAACTTTCGTAATGTAACCTCACCGCCGGGTTTTTATCAATGAAAAGTTCATTATTTCATCGTTGTGTAAATTCACCTTTCTTATCGCGATTGTTAGCTCTTAATCTCTGAATCTTGCTTGTTGAATATCAATTTAAAAGCGAATCACAAAAGAAATACTATAACCAAATTTGATTTAATCGAGATAATCCTTTAAAATTTGAGCATTTCTTAAATCGATAAACCTTGAATCGATCGGTTCCTTTAAACCGATAGACTTAAAATCGATAAACTAAAATCGATCGATTCCTTTGGATCTGGTAGCGTGTATATTCGATCGATTTTTGCTTATCGATCTCTTGAGAATCGATTAAGATACCAAACTTCTTTGATTTCTCTCGATCTGGTTAGTCTCTTAACCAATTTAGTTCTCGAGAGAGCATTCCATCAAACATTTTTCGGTGACATTTCTCCAAGATCTAGAAGTCTAGCTCATTGCATAAAATGAATCGATCTCAACTAGTGGCTTGGTTAGAATATCGCCTTATACGTATATCGGTATGAATCTTTTCCATTCGATATTCTTCTTTTCAACGTGATCTCTTATGAAGTGGTGTCGACATCTACATGCTTGCATCTTGTATGTAGAATCGGATTACGAGTGATTGCAATAAGCACTATTATCCTCAGAATATAGGTGCGTTCTTAGCTACAATGTTGTAATCCTCAAACTTGCCGGCGAGCGAAGCGATTAGGAACAAAAATTTCTGATTGACCATATATTCGCCCGATTGTTGATGTTGGCCCGATGTTTGCTTCTTTGAAAACCACGAGATCGGTTTACTTCCTAAAATCGACATGTTCTCGAGGTTGATTTTCGTCGATCTTGCAACCTCCATGTCGTAATCGAGAATACCCACTAAGCTCTAGATTATCATCGATGGGTAGAATAAACCAAGGTTTATTGTTCCTTGAGATACTTAAGAATCCGCTTAGTTTCTTCTAGGTGGTGACCATTGGATTTGCGAAATCCGCACATACACCCTCTTGCGAAAGTGATATCCTGGTCTCTTTGGCAGTCGGTATATAATAAAAGATCAATGAGAGCCCTATATTCCTTCCGATTTGTTTTTCGACCCGGCCTCATCTGGATCCATCTTGAATCCAATCATCATAGAATTTTGGCTTCCTTACTATTTTGAATTCCAAACTTAGCCAAAAGATTCCTAGTGTACTTTGCTTGGCGAGATGAATATCCCTTCCGAACTTTGTTTAACTTGGAGACCTAGAAAGTAATTCATCGACCCATCATGGACATCTCGAATTTCCCTTGCATACGATTTCTTTGAATCTTTCACATAGGTTCTTATTTGGAGATCCGAAGATGATGTCGATCCACGAATCTGAACCATCGAATATCTTCTCCATCTTCTATTACGAATAAGGTTACATCCCCTTTGTTCCTTTAGTGAACCCTTTTTCGATCAAGAATCTGAGAGAGTGTATCATACCAGCTCATGAACTGTTTGAACCATAAAGAGCTTTTCTTAAACGATACACTTGGTTGCCTTTTTTCAAAGCACGGAGGTTGTTCGACATAAACTTCCTCCGCTAGTACCCCGTTTAAGAAAGCACTCTTTACGTCCATCGATATTGATGAACCCTGCGTGGGAAGCATAAGCCGAAACCAACCGAATGGCTTCAAAGGCGGCGGCCCGGTGCAAAAGGTCTCATCGTAATCAATTTTTCCGATTGCGAATACCCCTTAGCAACAAGTCTTGCCTTATTTACGGTGATAACGTTTTTCTCATCTCTCTTGTTCTTGAAGATCCAGGATAGTGCCAATTACATCTTGATGGCAAAGTGTCAATCTACTAGTTCCCATACTTCATTTCTCTCAACCATTCCGGCTCCTCCTGCATGCATTTAGAATCGATTTTAGCGTCTTGTAATGCTTCCTCGATTGTAGTAAGGTTCCTTCATAAAGATAAAGACAATACATGGCACTTTCACCAATCGATGTCTAGTTTTGATTTTTATCGACGGGTCTCCAATTATCGGATCAGTTGGATATTTGGTTATCCGGTCATTCGTTACGATTTGCGTCGGTTTTTGAGAACATTGTCCGTTTCGATAAAATCTTATTACTAGTGATTGGGAGTGGTGCGGGGTTATGGTCCCTTGATAAGAACAAGTCTCGGTGATGTTGGAATCATCATGTCATTGATGTCTGTTCGTGAGAACCAGTTCCCTGGCCGGATGGTTCGATTCTTTCTTCTCAATTTGAATCGGCTTTTTCATCGGCAGTTTGTTCGTACCTTAGGATCGATTGATGGTGAATCATTAGATACGGAATGTAAATTGATCACAGATTTCGATTCTTTATCCTTGATCGTTAATTGATCCATTTTGAATATCGAGGTTACGGTAGATCAGTACTTCTTGTTCGAGGCATTTCTCTTGATCGGAAGATGCTTCATCAAAGGCTACATGGGGTGTTTCTTCCACAACAAGGGTTAGTTTGTTTGTAGACCGAAGGCTTTGCTAGATGAGAATACCCTAGAAATATACCCTCATCGGACTTAGCCTCAAAAGGTCTTCAACGTCGACTTTTCCCATTGTTGTGTATGAAACACTTGCACCCATAAAGATGGAAGTAAGAAACACGAGGTTTTACGCCCTTCCACAGTTCATAGGGTGTTTTGTAGTGAGCCTTAGTCCTGGAGACATCATTACTCAGCGTATGGCAAAGGTGTTGATTCTTACCTATAAACGGTTTGGTATCGCATGTTCAACTAACATTGTTCGGCGAACTTCTTTTGAGAGTTCATTTCTCCGATTCGCCTACTCCATTTCTGTTGTGGCGTCCTCATGGTGATGTTTCATCTTTGTATACCAAACTTAGAGCAAAAATCAATAATAAAGGAGTTGAATAAATTCGCCTTTATCCGATTCGATTTTTACCTGGTGACACCCTTCTCATTTTGTAATCTTCTTAGTAGCTCGGGTATCTTGGTTGTCGTCTCATTCTTCTTATGTAAGAATATAACCTGTAAACTTGGAGTAGTCATCCACGATTACGAGTGTATATTCGTCGTTGAGACCGACCGTAAACGGGTCCAAACAGATCCATATGAAAATTTACTCGCAGATTCTTGGATCTTTGGTCCGAAATTCCTTTGAATGAAGCTTTTGACTGTTTTTCCGCCCGACATGCAAATACATGTCCGATCCTTTGAGAACACTTCATTCGGAAGTCCTTCCACTAGAGACATCCTAGTTATCTTATTAAGAGTTTTAAAGTTCGGATGGCTCATTCTTTTTTTCCTGAGCCAACCGCTACTTTTGGAACTCTTAACAATCGGGGCATGCATTTTCTTGGACAACTGTTCCAATCATTTGTGTAGATCGTCCCTTTCTTGAACCGATTAGCAATATCTGTTGAGTGATTTCGATTCTTGATAGTGCATTGATCGATCGAGAACTCAACATAAATCCGTTTGTCGAAATTGTGGAAACCGATAATAGGTTGTCTTCGGACCTTCGACATACTGAGACTGAGTTATTTGTACATCATCATTCTCTAAGGTTAGAACCCTTTGGTATAACCAAAGTTATCATCGAAAGTACACGCTGGGCCTTTACATTTCTATGTAGGGCCGGAGGAGATGTTTGCTTCCGGTCATGTGCCTTGAGCATCCACTATCGATGTACCGGATAGTTGCTTGCACACCTCCTTTGTTAGCGGACCACGCGAACCCGCAATCGGATCGGGTTTTAGGTACCCTTTCGGATTGGGTCTGAGGGGTTAGGTTTTGATTTGGGGATCCATACAAAGCAGAGCACTTCTATGGTGATCGGTCGGATCGAGAAGGCCTGATTTGTCTCCCATACTGTCAACATAATCATACTTATCCTCATATGCTTTTCGATTTGTATGATTACTTGTGTGAACCTTGGATGACTTAGAAGACTTATGATTTACCTTTTCGGTTTGTCTTCTTTTTATCCGGTGAGGTTGGTCAAGTAGCCCTAAATTTCGACTATAGGGTAGTACGATCGCTACCATCAAAAGATTCATATCCTTTTCGCATAGATGGTTTTCGCAAATTTTACGAAGCATGCTTATTATCCGGTGACCTTGATCGGGTCTCGATTAAACTTCCCTTTTTGTAGGTTGTCTTTTCGATTCGATCTGTTGATCGAGGTTGAGGTTTCTTCTCAAGAACTGGGTTCTTCCGTTGATTCTCGGTGATGCTTTACCGGTTGGGGTCCATTTGTTCCTTTTCGGTTAGCACTTGCCTTTACCCGCTCAACCCGGTCTCTTACCCTATTAGATACAAGTTTAGCTTTTGGTGTATCTTTTTTGAAATTAAATCGATTACACCTTTTCGAGATGAATCGGTCCGGGGCTTTTGAGGATGTGGAGGGTTTCTCATAGCAAGTCCCTCCTTATCAATCTTTACTACAAAAAAATAGGCGTTCATGTCTTTAACGGTTTGAGATGATTTTGAAAAAACATCTATTTTCTTACGCAGATTTTCCTCGGAGGATTTGGACTTTTCATGCATTCGGAATAGCTCATCGAATTTTTTGCTTGCAAGATTTTGAAGTCATCGACTTCTTTGTCTGTTAATTTCCATCTGTTCTTTGATCTGCTTTTCTGATCGAAGCTTTAACCGAGAATTTTAAATTCCTCGATTACATACTCGGCGATTTGGGTGATCTAAGTTGAAGGTTTTTCCGAGATCATTTTCTTCAAAGAAAGTTGATTATTTACGATCCTCGACTTATCATTCTCGGCTTCCACAATAGCATAAGTTTTCTCTTGCATTGGAGAGATCTTCAAGCAATTGCTTTCGGTAGAGTTGCGAGGTCGATCTCTCGGCGGTGTGCTAATGATTGGGTGTAGAATCAACGAAGGGGTTTTGAGGTTACCTCAGGTTTGGTCCTCCGGCCATATTAAAGAGTTCATTATCGTTGTGAGAATATCGGATCTTCACTTTCATAGAAGTCAGTCCGCTTCTTGATCGGCAAGTCTTCTTCTGAGAGGAGTATCCTGAGTCCTGAGGGCGGATAGGAATCGTGATTCGTTTGTGTCGGCAAAATAGCTCTCTTGTCTCTAAACTAAACCTCTCTTTTGTTCCTCTTTTCTTCCCTCTTCCGTCTGTGCAGGCGATGTTGTGCTATAGTGAATAGGCTATTCTGATTGAAGCACGCTCACCGGATCCACCGTTCCTTTCCTTCCGGTGAATCACTCATATTTATGACCCTGCTATAATGATTTCCTTCGATAGTATGTCGAGTTTCTTCTATCGATTGGTTATCTCTTCCTTTAGCCGTCGACTATCTCTTTCCCTTTCATCTCGTGGATCCCTCCAGATCATCGGATCACGGTTCTTCCGGAGATCTGTTATGCGATCTCCTATCTTTTTCCTCGGCTATGTTGATAGTCCTTATAAAATCTTGATACTTACCAAGTTGTATATCGACTTCTCAAGCTTCGCGGTAAGCAAGCGAACTGTTCTGCTGACTTAATATATTTCAATGGGTTCATTGGCCTTTGTTCGCTCTTTGGTTGCCTTGAAAGCAAATTTTTTGAAGTCGAGGTTTAAAAGGGGACCTCGTCTTCATCGACTTGACCTCTTTCAATCGTCGAACTCGTGAGCTTTAAGACTCAAGAACAAGCTACTAGGTTTCATTCTTGAAATGTCGCGGCAATCTTTGATTCATCATGACCTTCATGTCCCTTCTTGGTGAGAGACCTTAGGATCTTATAGTTGATATCTTTGCTCGGTCATCTCTCTACCAAGCTCTCGAAGCTTGTTTATAGACATTGTAATTCTTCCATCGAAGTTCGTTGATGGTTTCGTTGAAGGCAGCGTCTTGAGTTTCTCGAACTTCACGGTTCGGCTTGAAGATATTATCTTTTATCTATTCATTTCCCTCGCAGATCTCACCCGGAGTATCCCACATTGCTTTTCGCAGATTTGAGATACTTAATCTTCTTTTTTTGTGACCTTATCCATTGTCTTCATGATGATATGTCTTGCAATGGTGTTCAGTATTATGATTTTTTTTTCTTACATGTCCATCGTATTTGGGCTTTGAAAATACAAGACTTCACGTAGGGAAATGCGGATCTCCTCCATTTTAGATTGTCGTAGTAAATGATGATGGGTCCTCTCGATGACTTCCATCATACCGCCAATCGAGCCTAGATGGTTGGACATATATATGGCCCAATCTCGCATACTTCATCAATAGAGAACTTGGCAGATCATGATACATCCGGACGTGTTATCCATCTTTGAGTGATTTTGGAAAATGAATGAGTTTTTAAACGGTGTTTCAAGATCGGGCCAGGATGACCACAATGACACGTAGTCATTGGTCGGAAGAACCAACCGCTCTGATACCACTTGTAGGTTTAAGCGGGTTAAGTGAGAACAGTAAGTCTAAGGGGAGGGTGAATAGACTTGCGAAAAACTTTTTCGTGCAGTTTCACGATCGGTGTGAGAGCGATGCTTTGATCGAGGCGAAAGTGAATTTAATTCGGATCGATAACCAACTTCTTGAACGCCGTATCGGATCGATTCGGTAACTATCGATTAATGATGCGGAAGCTTAAGTTTTACCGTGAAAAACCGGTTTGTATAAATCGATTCCAAGTTTTATCTTTTTAATCGGATTTGTAAAATAAGGTCCGATCGGATCGGATGCTTGGTGCAATCGATCTTAACTTAGAATATGTATGCGCTTTTAAGATTGTGCGATGTGAGAAAGCGGTTAATCAAAGCGGTAAAAGGCACACAAGATTTATAGTGGTTCGACAAACCAAATCCCCACGCCCACTCTTCCCTTTCACAAGGGGCACCAACTTAACCGACTTAACCATTTGGACTTAGATTAGTGTGTTAGTCCAACACAAGACACCAACAGATGTTTTAAGAGTTCTCACTCAACCGATCAAGTAAATCGATTAGTTTTCAGATCGAATCTTATTAAACAACTTATCCTAACTTGGGGTTTGGGTAAGATTGTTGAGGTTCCAACTATGAAATCTTTTCTTGCGTATAAGCGACTGAAAAGCTAGATGAAAAGATTTCTTGCTAAGAACTTATGGGATGAACACAATATAAAATAAGCTTGTTGTTGTGTTCTTCGTATGAAATCGACTATAGTTTGAGCTTCTTGATTATGTTGTTTGTCCAAGCATTTCCGTGTCTCACTCCGAAGTGTGATCCCATATTTATAGACCTTGAGATCAAAGAGCCGTTGGAGAGCAATTTGAATCTCGAGGCTATTTTAGGGTAGAGTTGCAGTTTGAATGTAGCGTCTTGAGAAAATGCATATGAAGGATTATAACATTTTGAGAGAGCAACATCGAATCCATGATGTATACTCTGTTAAATACGTGTTTCTTCCTTATTGGATGAAAAGCCTTGTTATTAGAAATGTTGTTCCTCAACTAAGGTTGGTATTCATCTATTTTGGGATCGCAGACGTATGATAAGATGAAACATCGGTTTTTCATCTTATAAAACGTCGATCGATCTGACATGAATCGATCAGTCTGATGGATCTTGAGCGCATCGCTGACTTAGCTTAATGGTGACTACGAGGCGATAATATCTTCTCTGGTCTTATCTTCCGAAGTCATCCGATCTTCTAGTATAGAGGTTTGAGCTTTTCGACTTCAATATGAGTTATCGACTAGATCGATTCGATCGATCTTCCGATTCGTTTAAGAAATTACGCTCTGTCGGATGGAGAATTTCTTACGATTCTTCAGATTTCGACCTTTACATATTGAGTCCCCCTCAATATGTGACCTATCTATTACATCGATTTTTCTATACAATCATTATCATTTGGTCTCTCCTATAGCGATAAGAAAAACATCAATTCTTTATTAACTTGTGGGTTGTAGGTCCTATTACATGTGTTTTTGGAACTTTCATCAAAACTATAAATTTCCCAACAATCTTCAATCTGAGCTATATTCCCTCTTGATATTTATTATTTAAAAGTTAAAATTGTAATTACTCCGTCCTATAGTTAATTGAACATTTATTATATACACAAATTTTAAGAAAAAAATTAGTATTTATTATTATTATTAAAAGGGATAAAATTGATTTTTTGAGAGGATTAAATGATAAAATAGTTGTATTTATGTAAATTAAATTAGTTAAAATTTACTTTAATATTGAAAAAATAATGGGTAAGCTTTCTTAGTATGAGAAGTTCATTTCTATTTGGTATTGTTGCTATTAATGATGTTGTGAGCGTTGCAAATGTTTGACTCTCCAGTCTCTCATGATTAAGATAGGGGTAGTCTTAGTATGATTTCATGTGCTTTTTTGCAAGAGCTTTTGCTTAAAAAAAGAATTAACTATATCTCCTTCTATAATTATTTTTTTCAATTATTTCACTATCTCTTAATTTTTCTTATTTCTTAATTTGTCCGAAAAAGTGGAGGTTCCAACATTGAGAAAACTCCAGCAGCAACAACAGTTTAGATGACATGAGTATGCATTACCCCTATTTGGTTGGATTTGGATTTGGATTTGGTGATCACTCTCCTAAAACTGCTGCAGCTACTAGCAACAACAACGATGCCATTGCTAATTACTATCTATCTTCACACTGCTATTTATTTAATCTACAATTTTACTTGTACTTGAACCCACAATAATTTCCTACCCATCACATGAATTTTTTTCAACTAGCACAATTTACTTCCTAATTAAATTCGTACAAGTTATCTATCTGTATGCCATCTAATTATCCAAACCAGTTGGCCAAACGCTTAATGTACAATGAATCAGAAATTTGGACAATTAAAATATACTATATATAATGTTTAGATATTAAAATCAAATACACACTAATTGCACTGTATAATTTAAAAAATATTATTGTTTCATTTGAAAATATTAATTTAATTATTTTACTAAAAAAATACTACCTCCGTCCCAGAAGACTTTATACAATTAACTTTGACACGCGTTTTTGCGAGCGAGTTTTATATTAGTAATTGAAATATTAAAGTGACTTTTAAGGAGGGATTCATCTATCATATATATATAGTATATTACTAAGCTCGCAAAAATGAATGTAAAAGTCAACTGTGCAAAGTCTTCTGAGACATGGGGAGAGTAATAATTTTTTTATTAAAACCCAATAATTGTGGGTATTTGGACACGACGCACCCGAGATACTAAATAAACACCAGGTGGCATGTCGTAATAAAATATAGTAATAAAATATAGTGAAGGATATTTTAGTGGATAAGGGTAGTTTGGATGTTTTATTGAAATGAAGAATGAGACGAGGATTGGAAAATAGTAGTAAAATATTAGATTAGATTAGATGCAGGGCGTGTTGGTTGGCGTTAGTCTGCCTCTGCCTCAGCCTCAGCCTCAGCCTCAGCCTCTTCCTCTCCGTCTCCAGTTGCAGAAATCACATTTTTGTTCCACACCAATTCGAATTCGCAGTTGTAGCGTCAGAAAAAAGCAGAGCAAGATCCGTGACACGTGGCCATCCGTTTCAGTCTCCCTCTTCGCCTCTGGTTTCATTCTTGGTCCTCTCATTGATGGATTGCATTCTAGAGTCAACCTTGTTGTCTACCAAAACGGAGCAATCGATATAGGCCCTCTTCACACAAATATATGGGTACCTAATTCTCTCTCTTCCCTTAGTATATTATTATTACCTTGATTAGGTTAGTAATAGTAATCTGTTGGTTGGTGTTTGATTCGATAGGTGCCCCCTTTACTTGGGCTGTTTTATTGCACAGTTGGGCTATTGCAGCTTACTGTTGATGACTACTTTTACCCCCAGGCACCTCCTGCTCCTAAATTACCTGCACCTTCATTAATGTAAATCTAATCTCCCTCCCTCTCCTACTTTACCTTTATTTTTACTATTATTAAGATTAGAATTAAATTTCAGAACACTGGTTATATTTATTGAATTGAGTGCTGAGTTGTACAAAGCTGGAGTTGGGGACAACATTGAAGCCTACATATTATTTGGAGCAGCAGAATTAGCATGGGTGTTGCTTGACCGGACTAGACTCGGATTTGCACTTGCCTCTCTTGTTGGCGTTGCTTCCCCACTTGCTGAAATTCCCATTATCAAGTAACGAGTTAATTTGCTTTCATTATTTTTTACCTAAATACTACAAACTATTTTTCCTCAATTAATTCGATGATACTATAAATTTTGCAGATTATACCATCTGTGGTACTATCCTCAAGCAAATGTTCAAATTTTCGGGCAGGTATATATATATTAATTCTTCTTTTATCCGGAGGATTAATGTTAAAACCATATTATTTTGACCTATATACATAATTTTGGGCAGATTTTTAAATTAGTTGAAATGCATGGTGCAGGGGCTAGTAACTTGGACCATCACTTGCTATTTTGTGTACACGCTTTTCTTGATCAGTCTCGCGCGTTGGCTACGAACTCTAATTGCTAACTGAAGAAGACGAAGAAGGATCTCTCTAGATTTAGTCTTCGTTAGTAATCAAGTAGAGACTATTACAACAACTGCTCTGTTTCTGTTTCACACACCATAAACTCTATAAAATTGCTCTAAATTAACCATCTACACTTTAAACACTAAATAATGAACTCTAAATTATGACTTATTCGGGCCGGGTGAACCATGAATCACTTGGGTCGAGTGAACCATGAACCACTCAATTTTGTCTTGTCTTCACCAATTACAGAATTTGGTTGTAAATTAAAGTTTTTTCATAGACTTTGTCATGTATGTGTATAATGAATTTCAAAGATTATATCACCCCTGTTGAAATATATGACGATAAAGACATAAATACTCTTAGTTTCTTTCCCCTAATTTTCCAACATCATCTCAAAGGGTGAGAGATTGCAGTTTCATTCTCATGTGTCATTCTTTATGTTCCAATATGTATTTCACCTCTTTGATCTTTTAACACATGAATTCATGACTATGATGGTATCATTTTGATCTTTTAACACATAAACTAATGATTATGATGGTATCATTCGGAGAGGTTGAGCCAAGATTATGATATAAATAGATAAAATGCACTTCAAGCCACGAGCATACCCGTTTTTCCACAAGGAACACCCATAGCATCCATCTTATAAAAGAATAATCAATTACAATTATGGAAAAAATATTATGCAAGACGGTGCATAAATTGGAACAAATGAACACCTATTTCTTTCAAAATGATAGAGCGTCATTCCCAAATTCATCGTCAGACGGTCTCATGACCTACTCTTATATTATTATATCTTGTTGTGAAAGCAAAAATAGGGAAACAAAAATCTTTTACCGACTGAATGAACTATTACGTACCATTCATTTCACTATAATATATATTTTGATTCAAAAACATTTCTAATATTCGTACGAGACAATTTGATCGGAGCTTGCCACGTTATTTTTTTGGCTATTTTGTACACCAAGGCCCAGATTTGTAGCGCTTCAAAATTTATAAAAATAATAGTCTTATGACTATTTTAATAAGGAGAAATGCTATTAAATTGATTGGTAGGAATGCTTAAAAAATGTGTTAAATATTATACATTGATTGGTAGGGAGTATTAAAAGTGAATAAAACATAAAAAAATAATTAAAATATTAATAAATTACTAATTTGTCCTTCTACAATTTTTGCCATCATCTTCTTCAACAAGACACCATCATCATTATCTTCAACGGGCCTAAAAGATCACAAAACCCAGATACAAAAATTCCACTCAGCACAAAATCACAAAACAGGTTCGACGAACTATAACGAAATCACAAAACCCACATCACAAATTCCAATTTTTTATTGGTCGAGCAATCCCAAACTCAGAATACAAACTCAAAAGAATACAACAAATTATGTCCGGTAGATATAAGATGTAAGAACAGAGCATCAATACAGCAACTCTCCTAACTAATACAGCAACACAGGGTATCACAAATTTCAATTAACACAAAATAATCCAAATCAACACAAAATAATACTGAGATTTTGCCCCAAATACAGTCTTTTTTGTTCAATTTCAAGAAACCCCATCACGATTTTGCCCCAAATACTCAAAAATTGATTCAATCAACACAAACCCAGATTTTACCCCAAATACTTAGAAATTGACGCAACAGTCATGGTAAACACCGTACGTATCGCCGCCGCTCATATGACCTCAATCAACGATCTCTCCGCTAATTTTGCCACCTGCTCATGCCTCGTCAACGAATCAGTTACCGCCGCGTAAAATTGCTTTGTTTCCCCGAAGAAACGATGAAGGATGAACTGGGTATAAGAAACGATGAATGATGAACTGGGTAGAAGAAATCGGGTAGAAGAAACGATGAATGATGAACTGCATGCGGCGGAATTGTTTGGGGGTAGAAGAAGAAACGATGAATGTGGAGCAAAATAATTAAGGGTAAATTTGAAATAAATATTATTGTTCAAGCCAGGTTATTCTGATATCATGTGGGAGTTGGTATTAAATAAAGTGAAGTGAACAGTGATTTGTGGGTTAAGGAAGAGCGGGTCGGCTGATTGAAACCGGGTCGGCATGTTTGTTTTTTAGGCTACCAATCAATTTACTAATTTAGTAGGCCATGCCTTTTAGGGGTTATAAACTCCTATCAATCGAGGCCCAAGTGTTTAAAAATCTAACGTTATAAAGTAAATAATAAGACTGAGGATGAAAATGAAAATGTATTTTCCCTTTACATTTTCTTTACATAATTAGTGTTTTTTTAACCAAATCAACTATTCTTTATTTAGGATTTTAAAGAAGAAAAAAAAAGAATTGATTGAATTCACTATTCCTCATGTGTGTTTTATAATTTTATTCCATTATGCTTTTGAATTTTATAATTTATGTGGTCATATATGGAGCCTAATCAATACTTGGTGTTCCACGTTCAACGAAAAATAAGAAAAAATAAAGTTTTGTAACATTAAAGGAGATTTTTATCTCCAATCTGTTCAAAATCGACTTCGTCAAAGCGTATGACTCAGTAGATTGGGGAATCTTAAAAGCTCTGATGGAAAGTTTCAATTTTGACCCAAAATGGATTGGGTTGGATGATGGAATGCGTGTCACGGCGAAGGCGTCGGTCCAAGTGAACGGAAGTCTGTCTGGGGAGTTTTGCTTGGAGAGAGAATTGAGACAAGGAGATCCCTTATCTCCTTTCTTGTACGTTCTTGATCACAGTGGAAGGATTAAGAATCATGTTATCAAAAGCAGTCTGGCAAGGTCTCATTACGCAGGTTGAGATTGGAAAAGATAAATCCCCATCTCCCATCTACAATTTATGGATTACACATTTTTTGTTGGAAAAGCTTCTAAGGAAAATATTTGGTTCCTAAAACACTTTCTTTTTAACATTGAATTCGTATCAGGCCTGAAGATTAATCGAAAAAAAATGTCATTTTTCCAGCCTTAATATGGGTAAAGGCACTATTCACAGTTATGCTAACATTATAGGATGTTAGTGGGGGATCTGTCTTTCAAGTATTTGGGGGTAAAAGTGGGATTTTCTCAACGAAAGCGGTGGAATGGGATTAAGCTATAATGAAAATCAGAAACCGTATTAGAAGATGGGAAGGATCGTAAAAATTCATGGGAGGGAGACTTACACTACTCAATGCGGTGTTATCTTCTCTTCCGGTCTACCTATTCTCCACCTATCGAGCCTCAAAAAATATCTTGCAAGAAATCATTAAACTTCAAAGAAATTTTCTAGGGAGGGGGTGAGTGACAACAAAACCATGTTAAATGAGGCATTATTTGCAAACCTAAATCTTTTAGGGGTCATGGAGTGAAGCATCTGAAATGATGTAATAGAGCTCTAATGTGGAAGTGGATATGGAAGTATTAGTGAAGAAGTCTAGATGGGGGGAGTTTTGGGGAGTGGGTCTATTTTGTGTCAAGTTAGGGAGAAGTATGTCTCCAACGGGTTGGTGGGGGAGGTCTTAAAGGCGTCGGGATGGATTGTTTTATGGGGTTTAGTGAAGTCGGTCGGTAATGGTTTGAGAATATCATTTTTTGGAGGAAGTGTGGGTTGTGGTTGACACTTTCTGAGTACTACCCAGTACTCATGCCCTTTTATTCATTAATAAATTTGTTTTACTTTAAAAAAAAAAAAAGGAGCCTGATTAATACTCCTATTTGACTGTGATTAGCATGACCTTCAGCATCACATTTAATACTCTATTAATAAATAATAGCAAATATTATGAGATGAAAGACAATTTGAGACTTGAAGGTAAGTATTATGAGATGAAAGACAATTTTAGATTGGAATCCTTCCACAACCTAAGGTTCAATGCCAATTGTGGATTTACATACATACATTTCGTTTAACCTTCTTAAATCGTTTACTTGATAAATTAATAAATATGTATATTAATAGCTTCCATAAAATAATACTAATATACTTCATTTCTCAAAAAAGAAACCTATATATAAAGAGAAGAGATATGATATTATGATACTGGACTTGGCCCAGTAAAATTGGGCCTGATCTACACTAACTCCATTTGTGGGCTTTTTTGTCCTTACAAACGATAATACATATTAAAATAAAAATATCTTTGGCACTTCCATTTGCCACCTCTGCTCCTGCTCTGCTACTTTCAGCTCCTTCCTTTCCTTCCACCTTCGTTTTTGAGTAATTAATCTAATCTTCCTTGCTAAATTCAAATTCAATTCGATTTACTTCTGTTTAATGTTGATTGGATATGGAGGCTCTTTAGTTTAGACATTGCTATAGTGTTGTGAATTAATTCTTCTACTGATTGCATTTCTAAATCCAAACTTTCATATCAATCTTAAACAATGTTGGCGATTTCTTCCCATGCTTTTATAAGATCCACATTGTACCACAAATATATTTGGGTAGATTCTTGAGATGTTGCACCAGTTGTAGATGTTCCTTTTTTTCTGCTCCTAAGCTAGTTTCAATATGCATAAATGGATACAAATATATTTGCAAATTGCTTAAAGCAGGATTGGGTGTAGGAGTAATTGAGCTTGTTGATGATTTTTTGAAATGATTTGTGCACATGCTTGCATAAAGAGAGGGCACAATGTGATTTAACCACCAAGTAAAATTGGTGCAGCTAACAATGACTTCCGGCAGTGTGGATGGAAATGGTTCGCATGAAAAACTGAAGAGAGTAGTGTTGGCCTATAGTGGTGGTTTAGACACCTCTGTAATTGTACCTTGGCTTAGGTATGTTATTTTCCCTTTTCTCTTAACACTCAATTGGTTTACATCTCTGTTTTCTCTTCTTCAATATAAAGAATTAGCTTGGTGATTTTGTCTTTTTACCCTTAAAATGCTTTTGTGGACTTGTTTGGTGAAATCATGTGATAATCCTTTTGTTTCATGTATCAAAATCCTATTTGTATGGAGGCTTATGAATCCAGTTGTGTTCCATTCCTTACATTTGAGAGTTCAAGCATTAAATCACAGAACTAAGGACACTGTTTGCTTCTATGAAAGCTGCACCGAGTTATTATTTCAATATGTGCAGTCTCAACACGTAGTTTAGAGTGTTTTATCTTTCTTTACTGTTTTGTACGTTGCAGGGAGAACTATGGTTGCGAGGTTGTTTGCTTCACCGCAGATGTTGGCCAAGTATGTGAAAATCCATGTTAACAGCGACAAAAATTGATGTCGGACTGCACATGTTTAATAATATTTTTAATAATATTTGTTGTTGAAACCAAATAATTATGATAAAGGAAAGAGGGTATTGTGGTTTAATGGCATGTGTTTGTTCGAATCTGATACACTTTAGGGGGTACAAGAATTAGAAGGTTTGGAACAAAATGCGAAGGTCAGTGGAGCATGTCAACTCGTAGTGAAAGATTTGAAGGAAGAATTTGTCAAAGATTTTATATTTCCATGCTTGCGAGCTGGTGCTATCTAGGAGAGAAAGTACTTACTTGGGACTTCAATGGCTCGTCCAGTTATTGCAAAGGTACATCATAAAGAATAAAGATAAAAATTATTTTCAGACGTTGACTTCCTCTTTTAGTATAAATGAAGTTCTAGTCCCGAGTTTTGAAAGAGTAAGTCTCTTGTACATCAGTTATAGGTTGTAATTGTACACAATTAATACTTTTCAGTGAAAACAACTGATATTGTTCGGTGAAAAAACCTAATGCTGACCAACTTATAATGTTTGAAAATGCACTTGAGTTGCATGGTGCACCTGGTGCATACAAGACTATTGTTTCGAAATGCTCTTGTTTCCTGCTTGTGGGCATGCTTAAATTTTATAGAATGTGGTTCAACTTCCATTCGGTAATCCATTCTTGAAGATTGTACATTCAGATGTTGGAGTATTGTTTATGTCAATAAAAAAATGCAGGCCATGGTTGAAGTTGCCAAAGAGGTTGGAGCTGATGCTGTCTCTCATGGATGTACTGGGAAAGGGGATGATCAGGCATACTTCAGAGTTTACCTCATCATTTTCTGATTTTAATAATCTCATCTTTTTCTATTTTTATCCCTTCATTTTTTATTTTTTTACTTGTTGCAAGTCCGTTTTGAGCTCACTTTCTTTGCTCTGAATCCCGAGCTCACTGTTGTTGTTCCATGGAGGGAATGGGATATAACTGGAAGAGAAGATGCAATTGAATATGCTATAAAGCATAATGTGCCTGTTCCTGTCACTAAGAAATCAATCTATAGCAGAGATAGGAATCTGTGGCATCTCAGTCATGAGGTACAACTTAGTTACCTAAACTCCGATTTACCACCACTCTTAATAGCATTTTGATTTTTCTGGTCATTACTAGATTCTAATTCATTATAAAAAATATAGACTTGCACTATTTTCTCCTTGAACTCAAACTATTTGCATTTCTGTGACTGTGTTGCTGCAATTACTTATGCTTTCTTCAGCAAATCAGAAAGAACGAATGAATTTTAAGGGAGATTTTCCTAAAGAAAGTTGGGTTATTTGCATAACCACATGCATTAGTTATAGTACTTTGTTTAGCATGTTGTTGTTTCTTCTTGTCACCATGGTGTGTAAAAAATTAGTTTTATGCTTATGCTAAAAGGGGGATATCTTGGAGGACCCAGCATGTGAGCCAAAGGAAGACATGTACATGATGACCGTTGACCCTAAAGATGCACCTGATGAACCAGAGTAAATTTCTGCCTATTTTTCATTTTCTCTTCCTACACTAAATTTCTTTTCCATTTCATTCATACTTTATACTTAAGACAAAATCTTCTACAAACTTGGTTTGCGGAAGTTTCAAGTTTAACTCGGTTCTACAGTTTAGTAGACGAAGTATCACTATTTAGTGATTTTGAGAAGAATAACACATAAAATCAAACATGTTTTAAATGGTGATACTTCATATGTTAAAAGGTGATACTTTGAAGAGAGTTCACGTGAACCTGCTTATATTTCCTTTCCATAATCCAATCCATCCATACAGGTATTTGAAAATTGGTATAGTTGAGGGACTCCCCGTTTCAATAAATGGAAACGTACTTTCTCCGGCAACTCTACTCTCCGAGCTTAATGCAATTGGCGGGAAGCATGGGATTGGTCGTGTGGATATGGTTGAAAATCGTCTGGTCAGCATGAAAAGTTGTGGGGTATATGAAACTCCCGGGGGTACGATTCTCTACGCTGCAGCACAAGAATTAGAGTCTCTCACGCTCGATCGTGAAACCATCCAAACTAAGGATTTTCTGGCGTTGAAGTACGCCGAATTAGTGTACGCTGGGCGCTGGTTCGATCCACTTCGTGAGTCAATCGATGCGTTCATGAAGGAGATCACAAAGACGACTACTGGATCAGTCACTCTGAAACTGTACAAAGGATCTGTGAGTGTAACTGGTAGAGAAAGCCCCAACAGTCTTTATAGGCAAGATATCTCGTCGTTTGAGAGTGGGGATATCTACAATCAAGCAGATGCAGCTGGATTTATCCGCCTCTATGGATTGCCTATGAGAGTCCATGCTATGCTTGAGAAAGGCCTCTGAGATATCGGTAATCTTTATTTGCTTTATGTCGATTATTCGAGGGCAGCATACATTTGATTAAAGATTGTTTACCTGGTATGCTTATTTGAATTTCGATAACATTCTTGATTTTACTGTGTTTGCAATATATTATCTTTGCTTTGGCCAATCCCACAATTAAACCTAATAAGATTGTTCAGCTGTCAGCTAATCTTAAATCTATCTATAATCCATATCAATATATAAAAACACATGCATGTAGGAGTAGGAGAGTGACTGGATAAATCTTTAATCAAACATCAAATACAAATTGTAATAGACACACGTCACGCAGATAGATTATTGATTTGTGAGCAACTTGTGAGCCATGGCGTAAGATGCATATGCATCGACGCAGGCTTGTTCAATCAGCTCCGTATCAAGAACCCTTGATTCCCAGTTGCCCTTTACAATGATACCATTATTTGTGCTGCAATTTCTCTTGGAAAGCCCCACAATCCCACAAGCAAGAGCTCTCATACTTGGCCTTCCCTTATAGCTCACAGGAAACCACTCCTTTCCCAGAAAATGTATGTCTACTTTCTTATTCACGCCCACCCCATATTCTTTCACTAGTTTGGTTGAGTTTGCATGAATGTCGATGCCAAAAAATGTAGTCCGAGGGTCACTCAGGAAATCCCTAACCGACTGAGGAATAGAATCATCCATGTGTAGTAGCTGAAGCACGAGACATTTGGTGTCGTAGCATAACTGCAGTATCGCGGTTTTGTTGCTCATACAAGTGATGGGATGATGGATATATTTGATGTCCAGTCCAATGATTCTGTGCAACATTAACTTGCTGGTATTTTGTACCCAGAAATCAGCCTCCGAAGCCTCATTTGTGACTGTTGTTTCAATGATCTTGCCGTTGAATTCAACTGAATAGTAACTTGTTTTCATTTTACTACTTATTTTCTGCACTGATGATGTTGTCTATTTAAAGAATAGGTTAGCTCTAAATTTAAAACACCATTTATTAATCTCTTCATCTTCTGACCCACTGTATTCTAATGCGCCAGTAATAAATTAATTATTTAAACTTTTTAACCTAGGTATTAGTTTGTTAATTATTAGTCAAATAAATTGGAAATATCACAAATCCTTCTCCAACTCACTCAAAAATTTAACTCAAAATTTCATTTGCGAACACTAAAACTCAATTTTGCCACCTGCTCTATTCATTAATTGGAAATATGCTTTTCTTTCTTTTTTTTACTTTTAAGTTTTTTTTTTTTTTTTTTTAATTTAGCTTAAATTTTCTGATATCTTTATTATATTGTAGCGATGAAAAGTTGTTTGTTTAATTAATTTAGAATTTTGTTTTAATTATTTTGATTATATCCTCTTTATACTTAATACATGTACGTAATATTATGAGACATTAACATTATAAAAATATAAATTTGAAAACATATAGTTTAATTGTATTGTAATATTTTATTAAATAAAACACAATAGATATTATACTATCTGATTACGAACAAAAACTTTGATAATTGTGAGGAATACTTGTATTGAGACAAATTTGAATCCAAGATAATTTAATTGTTTGCCTCAAATTTAATGGCTGATTATTTTGAACTCGCCTTACCACCAAATGTTGCAGATGCTCTAATTAAGGGCACAATATATCATTACACGGGACTTGTGATTTTTCGTAGTATTTTATTAATTAAAATGAGCATTCGTTATGCTAAAGCCCCTTACTTTCTGTAGTCTCGGGTAAAATAATATTTTCTTTCCCATATCATTCCTGCAGCAGATGTAAAACTAAAGATGAGGACATATTAGTGATTGAATAGTCCATTGTGAGATATTTTGATTTGACCACTGATAATATTTATTTACTAGGGAAAGTATGGAGATTAGATTTTTAATAGTTAAGGTAGCATTCGACATTTCAAGGTGTACAATCTACGAATCACAAACCCCGGTCTAAAATTTCGTAGCAATAGCATAGCAGTCTAATTTTACAACAAAGGATGAAGAAAGGCAAGCTCAAACTCCACTAGATTAGCTATGCAACAACTAAAGTTCATCATCCTAAAGAGACGGACCATTTATTCATTATCACAGATGCACTTTATGTTACTGAGAAGTGAGAACATGAAGAAATAGGAAACTGAAGCAATTTATTTTACTTGGTTAGCTCGAGTGTCACTAAAAAGGCCAAATTAACTAGGGATGGCAATGGGGCGGGTTTAAACCCGGACCCGCATTAAACCCGCCCCTAATGGCTATCTATCTTGTTTAAACCCGGACCCGCATTAACTAGTACTTTCCTTTAAAATCAACATCAGTGGCTATCTATCTTTGTTTAAGCTGCACTTTTTGCAGCTGATAATATGAATCAACAAAATCACCTCCCTACGAATATAACTCAAATGGAAAAGATAAGCACTTCATTTCTTTTTTGTTTATACATGGTGTAAATGACTACATGGTAAAAGCATCTCATAAATGCACAAAACTAAGTCAGGGAAAATTGTGTGCTTACTGCAATCAACAACCATCATTTTCTTGTTTTGAACAGTTCTACGAGCAGGGTAGGTAATCGAAAGAAAACGAGGAAAATATGTGTTTAGTGAAAAGGCTGATTCGCTATAGAAAGTAAAAGATGTGATACTAATACAATATGAAGCATAGTTTCTCTTCTGGTTACTAGAAATTTCCAGAAATAGAAACATACATACCGTGGATCCCGAGGTACAAAGATAAGTATTATCAACCAATGATTTCTTGAAAATTTCTCATTCGAAGCAACACTTATAAGCCCTATGAGAAAGTACTTTTCTCCCTTCAAATTAATAGGCTGCACAAACAAGATTAAAATGAGTCCTTGAGAAAAAGAAAAGGTAAATCATGTTTTTTTCCAACCATCACCATCCTCCTAAGCAGAAGAAAGAAAACAGAAAACATATGAAAAACGAAAACAAAAAAAAGGAGATGGCCTGTTAAGCATCATACTGATAGATTTGATGTATCGACTTGGAAACTGGAGCTCCCAAAGAAAATACACGAGCCGATAAAATGGAGTTCATGGACACCAGGAGACGTAACGCAAATCTTCTGGGAACCTCTCTGTAGTATGAAAACAGTTACACGACTTCATATAAAATAATGGGACAGAGATTTCAATAATCAGGTGTGTCTGCAATGGCAGACAATCGGTATTCACCAGGAGGAACCTACAGAACATTAAAAAAACAACTTTATGTGACATACATGCACTTTGCCCATAATATAGCTTAACAGATTATTCATTGGCTCTAAAAAGACATGATATATATATTAAAATACACATATGAAAAGTTGAGACTCTAAAAAGTAACCCCCATAAGCAGGGAAACTGTCTCATGGTAAGAGCTAACCTCAAAACAAAAGTTACCACTTTCATCAGTTTGTCTCACTTGGGGTTTGACATTCTCTGGCCCATGAGTCAGAGCAACCTGGCATTTCACATCGTTTGATTACTTTTGAGAAGTCACAGAAGACAAAATATTATAAAGCACTATTAACATTTTCACAATGCATTAAAAAAAGAATATTCACAAAACAATTTGTCAAGAAGTTTCAAGAAGGTTCCTGGATGATACGAAGCATAAAACAAATTGCCGCAATGTCAATTACATTAATCAGTGCAAATAGAGACTTCTTTAAACATCCATAAGATCGCAAATAGAGACTTCTTTAAACATCAAACTTCATATTTGCTTCAGAATATGTCTATTGGACAATACTGACCAAATCTCTGAACCATAATTCCTATATAGCAATTATTATTGAAAAGAATATGAGAAAATAAAGCAGGTCATCAGTTTCTCGATACCAGTCTTCAGAAGCAATTACATTTAGTTCAATTACATCAAATTACTAGATTCAAATACTTAATATTTAATATTCATGTTTGTTCAAAAACAGTATTTAATATTCATGTATTTCCCTAATTAATTAAGTTTAAGTTTGCTGAATATAAAAATCTATTTTAATTACTAAATTATTTATTTATCAACTAATTAATACCTCTCTAAATTAATGAAATTTCACGGTCCCGACAGTATTAATTTAGAGAGTTTTACTGTATCAGGCCACTTTCTAACATGAAATTGGATATGCACGAAGCAGTTGAGAATGCAATCAAGTGGCAAACAAATTACCTTCGCCTTGTAAGAAGAACTAACTGTCTGAGCCATGCCACATATATCATATGCAACTGCTCTGATATCAGCGATACAAGCCAGGTTTGGTAAAACCTAGGAAAACATCACCACAACAAGGCAGAAAGAGTTAATACTTCATAGATGACTGAGTAGCCATAAAAAAGAGATCAGTTGATGCTAAGTTCATTTTGTCCATTTACTTGTTTAAAGTACTGGAATGTTAACAAATAGAAGCCAAGAGATTGACTCACCAAAAAGTTGTTAAGCTTTTCAAACTTATAATGCTCCTTCTTGGCTTGAATACTGTATCTTTTTTATGTAACCTAAAATGATTGTCATTCATCAAGAAAGAAGCAAAAATCAGAAACGTGGAATGCATATTTTCACATAAAGTGGCAAGGGATACCAATTCTTAGATCAGATATTCAGGACATTGAGATGACTTGTTTATGCTCTTATTTTAACACTTCCAGCACAGGTCATAATTTCTTTAAATACTTAAATAAAAAGAATATGACTTTGGTAGCAGTTTGTTTGGAGAATGCTCTAAAAATCATTACAACCTAAATGTATGTGAAGCACAATGGACACGATGAGTATATTAAAGTTGCCGCATATACAAGACAAAACATCGAATTAAATCATCTTTTCACGAGCTGTACGGGGGAATGAGAAATGAGAATGGATCAAATAGAATTGCATATGGAGCCAAACATTGCACTACTTGGATTCAATTTCTTGAACTATTCTATTTCAGTATTAAAGTTGACATATATTTACAACTTATTGTCTCATAAGGCCTACGACTACAAATACAAGTTTTGACAACTTCAGATTCATAAATAAACGTCTTTATTTAACTACGAGTTTCATTCAACTAATGCATGTATGTCTCGTACACAATAAATTATGACTATAATCTAAACCCATGTGGAATATAAACAACTAAACATGAGATGCTGCTACTACAAGTAGTTATATGATTTAACCTGATCAAGCTTGTAATATCCTTCTCTATCAGTTATTGATCTTTCGTGGCCATCAGCTTCAATTTTTGCACCATCCACTCCCATACCATTACCATCAACCACACGGCCTCCAACAGAAAAACCAGTAACCTGTATCACATAAAAATGGCATACAATCTCTGAGCTCAAGATACAGCAAGTTTAACATCCCGAAGATTGATAAAATAGCAAATTAAAAGAAATTACTCCTTATTTCAGCTAGGGTTAAGGGGCGCCTATAGCCTAGGCAGCAACCTGGGCTAGTTGTTGCAAGGCAATTTTATAAGCATATGGAACAGTATAGTTATTGCAAGCGGAGAGAAGATTAAGCATATTGTAGAGTGGTCTTTTTAAATTTTATGAATCGCAGCATACATGTTACCAACGAAGTGGATAACAGAACAAGAAAAGAATAACTAATGGTTAGTGATACCATAAAACACTGATCCTGTTGGCTAGTAATTATACAATAATAACTACTGTCACATTTGATTAGATAGAAATATTGCTCGCTTGCATCAGATATTTTCTATGCCAAAAACAAATGTACCAAGAAGCCTTTTTGGTGCAATGTCTTGTTCAAAAAAAAAAAATATATTATTATTAACTTTAGGCAGAACTTTGATGCCATACTAAAAACATAAATCAATGAGATTGGATATAAGATCAGAAAGAATAAACAACTAGACGATTGTCTCGGTATTTTTTTATGCATATTCTCCTGATGCGCTAGTAGCTTGATAAAACACTGTTTCCTTACACAAAGCAACTGATACTGTACCTGGAACCTTTGAGGGATTATAGCATGGTCCTGCTGCACAGACACCAGCATCGAAGGAGGTGAAACATCAAACACTGTATTCTCACCCTTGTAGAAAGGTATAAGCTTATAGACAGCTGACACATTTCACCAAACCATTGGCTAAGCACTAGAAAATTCCAATAACTGACTATCTTTGATTCTAGAAGCACATCGAGTACCACTACTAAACATACAGAGATCACACTAACAACATAAGACATGTCAAACAAATAGAAAAATTAAGCCTGGGAGTGAGATAACCAATTACATATAACAGGCAAAAGAAAAGCACATTCCACCACAGAACAATAGGAGAACAACACAAGTCCAAACACAACATTTCCTTGACAGTAGAATACTCAAACATGAGCAAATGCATTACTCCGGGAAATAGTAACACTGAAATTCAATACCTAAATATGTAAAGGACGGCAATGAGGTTTTGAAACTTGAAAAGTCAGATATGGTATCAAACTTCACATAATTATTATATCAATAAATATGTATCACACAAGAATGACCTTTACAGGAACATTACGGAACACCAAGAACCATGAATACCTAGCACTACAAAGAATCAAGAAGTAGAGAGCATACTACAAGGTATTGAACTGAATGTGAACATCCCATTATTTTGAATTAATAAATAAATCAAGTGAGAATGACATCAAAGTCACTAAGAGTCCATTCAGCGACTTCGTCCTGATTACTAACAAATATCTCAGTTCCGACATCAAGAGAGGTCCAAATTCTTGTTGCTGGAGTGGTACCTGGATCTTGATAGAAGTAAAGTCTACTAGAAAGGCCTCCAACGTCAAGCTCCCAGGTTCTCCCGTTTCCAACCCAGCCATGTCCTTGTTTGGTCGGGTAGCCATAAGCAGCCCATATGGGATGAGGAAGCAACTGCACCAACTCTTGTGCTTGGGGATTACTGTAGGGATCACACGTGTCGTACGGCTTCTCCATGTGTTGTGCATTGCCAGGACCACAGTAGTAGTGATACGCTCCGTAAGGGAAGTTTTTGGTGTCGTTCCTAAATATCTTGATGTTATCGGGAGTGATGTGGTAGGGGGGGCAGTTGCCGGTGTTTGTAGGGCTGCACCAAGCCGGGACTTGTGGGTTAATAATCATCTCCGAGTATCGGGTCACATCTGTTAGCACGTCACCGTCGCAAGGGGACCCGTCGTTTTTCCAGCAACTCCCTATGTCGATCAAGTAGAATTGGCTCTTAGGGCCTCCACCTTTTATGATATCCAACTTTAATCGTACCTTGAAATTAGGTGACTCTGGTAGCTGCAAAATAATTACACGAGTTGTAATCAGTCTCTAAGAAAAGCTTAATAGGGCCGCTATATATCACTAAATGTTGGGTGGGTCAAAGAGTGAAAGCGTTCATCAATCACATTTACTCAAGTCCATTGAGGAGTTGATGTGATTCAATAAATGACAATAAATATCCTTTACTCCTCCCAAAACTGTCATTGAAAACGTCTAGAAAATGTAAATTTCTTTAAATGCACAACAACAAAGATAAAACAGAGGGATGCTTGAGCAAAGGGCCGTCCGTCCGTCCTAGAGCAATTAACAATTCCAAAATAACGATGCCGACAAAGTCAACCTCAGATAGACCATTTATCATCATATCTCAACTATTTTTAATTAATAGTGCCTATCATATGCATATACTATGCCCCAGGCCAGGTCTACCTACAACAATTAATACCTCATTCTACAAAATAAATAATCAAAATAAATTAAGGGAAGTAAAACAAAATTAACTTACGGTTTTGAGCATTCCTCTGGTGTCGTAATGGTAGCCGCCGGAAAAGCCTTTGGTTGCATCAGCTCGCAAGTATAGCATAAGCCACGGATACTTTTTGGATGTCTTGAGTTTATGATTAAACACCCAACTCCCACTCCCTGCTTTTTTCTCCCAAATAACCTCAAAATAAGACCCTTCACTCACCTCATAGCTACCATTAAATCCACCTCTCATAAGGCCGGTCTGTTGGTCCAATTCCGTAGGCATATGGTACAACACGGGCTGATTCATACACCCGCTCCCAAAACACGGAAACCTCCCCGGATTAAAAGGCAGCACCTTTTTCCCATTCTCGGGACAAAGCCCAGATTTGGTGTCGTAGTTTCCGTTTTTGAGCATTACCATCCAAAATTGCCATGGGTTTGGAGTGTCTGCGACTTGGCAGAGTGAGCCGAGGTACAACTCCTTCTCCGCGGCGTACAGGTCCGGATTGTTCAAAGCTTTTGGACTCAAGCCCGGGAATGGCGTCCCAACCCCGAGTTTGTTGTCAGCCTCAGTCACTTTATGTTCCACTACTTCTGCAGAATCGAATAGATTTGATTATTGGCTAATGAATTAAGTAATGGGATTAAATAGAGTTAGTTACTATTACTATTTGTAAGAAGATCGAAGCAATCAGCAGCTCTGGGGCTGCCCATGTGAGGGGCTTCTTGACCGACTTCATTGCAGAAGTTCCATGCCTCAAACGCCACTCTCAGCCCGTCTCTCCGCATCCCGGGATCCCCCACCGCCGACGTTTCATCGCCAACCGCCGCACCCAAAAACGGCGTCGTAATGAGGATGTAGAATAAAGGCAGCCCCACCATTCCGGGCCGAAGTAAAAGAAAAGATATTTTGAACAAGAATGGAAGAAAATTAATGGGAGGTACTCATACAATCCCGTGTTGCGTCGGAGATCTGAGCCCCACCATATGAAACCAATCAATTTTATAGACAGAAAAGTGAAATGAAATGTGGACAAAAAGGTGGCCACTTTTTTGACGGGTTTCAAAATCAGCCTCTCTTTTTCTTTCTATTTTGCTCCCAACGCTTTATGCCTTTTAGTTTTCTGTTTTTTTTGCCGATTACTTTTGGTTTTCTACTTGCCGTATCTACACCTTCATTATTAACTAACTTTGGAAATATACTTTTTTTTCTTTCATTCTACTAAAAAAAACACCAAATACCATTATAACAGCACCTCACTTCAACTTTACCAATACGGACTTTTTCTCTTTTTGTTTTTTTTCCCTCAAATACTTTATCAAGATCCGGCAAGATCACGACTTATAGTAAGATTTTAGAAGCGTCAGATAACTATTCTAAATGTAAGATTTAATTACATATTATCATATTAATTCTGGACTTTTATGTGTAAATAAATCGTATTTTTTCAAAGATAAAAAGTTCAGACGCTTCTAAAATCTGATTTATGAGTCGTAGTTATTTGACAATCTTGCCAGATACAAGACGTAGCCATATATATATATATTTCTTTTTAAAAACTTTCAATAAGTATATTAAACATGCGCAAAAATTACTTCCCATTTCTCGTTACTACAACTCTGATTTTAAAAAACGGGTGGGACCGGCCGATCGGATATGTGGCTCCATTCCTTCAGATTTTTTCTTTTTTATTCTCCACATTAAAATGAGTGAGTACAAGTCTTACTATGACATGGTTAATTATTTTCGAATTAATCCAAAAAGGTCCGCTAATTAAATTAGGACCTATTCAATCACCACAACAAGTTCAGAATCTCAATCTTTTCATACGGTTTATCCAAACACCTAATTAAATTAGGTCTTAATATTGTTTGTGTTACTAGCCTGGACTTTTTTTTTTTTTTTTTTTTTTGGGGTTGTTGATAGTCTCTCGCGCTTATGTTTCAAAAGCGAAAATGCCCATTGACCCGGACAGTCTTGACGCTTTCGATTGAACCAGGTTCAAGCGGATCTAATTGTTATTCAAATGGTTGAGCTACATAATACATGATTTAATACATATAAATTATAAATAATTATTTATATTTTTTAAAATAATAGCGCCTCAAATTTAATTTTTCAAGATAACTCCTCAGAATTGCAAAATAGCCCCTAAATTGCAAAGCGTTTTTTTTCGTTTTTGAGCGCTTTGTAGGCGGTTCGAAAGTAAAAAAAATATAGACGAATTAACTATGCACCCCTCTACAAGTTCAGACTTTTATGAGATGAAATTCTTTCAATAACATTCAAAAGAATAAAAAAGATAATATTACCTCCGTCCCGAAAAAACGTGCACACCTACTTTATTATTGAGTTTTTGTGAGCGTGTTGTTTATTAATATTTCAAATGATAAAATAATTTTTAAAGATGAGTATTATAGATCTACCTCTCATCTATTGCATAAATTTTTTAAAATTATTTTATTATTTCATATACTGATAAAAAATTCGCTCACAAAAATACATGAAAACAGTAAACGTGCACGTTTCTTTGGGACTGAGGGAGTAAGCATTAACATAACATTACAATAATAATATATATAATTCTGTAAATATATAGTTTTTTATTGTTTTTACACAAAATAAAAATGTTCTACTGTTGAGAATGAAATTTCAATATATAAGAATGTGCATAATTTTAATTTTTTGTTATTTAAGCCAGTGATATGTGTGTAAATTTTATTTTATTAAAAAATTATGCATGTATTATTTAAAATCAGATCAAATTTATAATATCAATTTCAATTTATGAAATTGTGTAAAATTTTAAAATTTGGTTAATAAAGTCCATTATTTTTTTTCTTACTGTATATGTGGAGCTTTTGTTTTATTGACATTGACTATGTGGTTTAATAATAATTGTATTGATTTGACACTTACCATGAATTTGATGGATAATCAAATAAATAAATTAATCAAAACTTTACTAAAAGCAAAATTTATTCAATGATAGAATATTTTACTATTATTTTATATTTTAAATATTAATCATGGCTTAAAAATTAAGTAGCTCAAAATTGATAAGAAAATATTAAATAATTTCTAAAAAAAAGATAAGATTAATGATGCAAACTGCCAATCTTTCAATTTATAAGGTTGAGTTTGCTTTCGAGATTAGTACAAGATTGCTCTACATTGTTTAAAAAAACCTGATGCTTGTAATCTGTATTTGTTTCTGGGTAAATATTGTACCTGAATTTTGGTAATAATACTTTGTTTACAGACTAAAAATAATTAAGATCTATGCTAAATATATGGAAAGAGTAACTAAATTATGATTCATAAATTTTAAGATTGGAAAATTTAAAAAAATAAAAATTGTACTAACTAGTCATGATTGACAAAATATAAAAAAATTTGACTATGTTAATAAATTATTCAAACTAAAAAGTAAAATAAAGAGTTACAAAAATTAATTAAAGTAAAGAGAAAGAGTTAAAAGGCGTAAGTAGAATCCGATCAATTGATAAGTGGTTAAATATTCATACCTACGCAGATCTGTGAGATGTGGGAAGTCACTATTTACCCGATCAAAAAAAAAAAGACATTGTTTGATGGAAAGAAATTTCGATAATAACCGACGGTATTGCAAGCCATTAATATTTCGAGGCGATAACGAAAAGTAAATTCATTTTGCGATAATAACTGGCGGTATTGCGAGCCATTAACGTTTCGAGGCGAATCGGCAATAACGAAAAGTGAATTCGCACCGCATTGTGGCATTGCGATCGATCTAAATTTAAAAAAAAATACGTAAGAAATTTAAAAATTAATGGAAGATTTTTTATTTATTTTTTTGAACCCCATAAATATATATTTCATTATTGTAAGAACTCCAACTACAGATGTACCCAATAATTAGAGACCTCATATGAACAAAACAAGAAACTCTAGCAAATTCGTTTATAAAATGAAGAGAAAGAGAAGGAGATTTAGATAAAATATTGTTGCAAGCCTCCACATAATCTCCAAAAACTGAAATTCTCGGCTTGCTTGAAGAAATGATATTGACGGCAACTTTAGCATCTCCCTCTATGATCAAATCTTGAAGCTTCATGTTCTTGACCCAACACAAAGCTTCGAGGAATCTCATCGCCTCGCCCAATTTGACCTCCGTACATCGAACCTTCAACAATAAAATCTCCCTGGTCATTTTGTAAACCCATTCTCATTTCGCTTTGTAATGTATAAAAATGTTGCCTAGACATTAAGAGTTCATCTTCCAACTGGGGGTTTATGCAATTATACACTTCTTTGATTTTGAACATTAGCATCATCGGGCGTCGAACAAAATTGCGCCTACTCCCATTCACCCAGGTAACAGCAAACTTGTGGATCATCTCAGTAGCAAACTTGCAATGGCCATCCAAAATCAACACATTTTGTTCCTTCCAAATTTGTTTTTGCTAAAAAATCATCCCAAATCTTGTGGATACTAAAAGATCTTGATTCTCTAGCATCCTCTGAAGATTAAAATGAAATCAAGAAGAATAATCTATTGAAGGAATGAACATTATGTTTACAAGAGGAAGATTAACAAGATGGAATGAACTGGTAAACTATAAAGGAATCAGCTAAGACCTATATATAATACCTTACAGTATTAGTTGTAATGCTGAAAGGTATTACTTGAGAAATAACTAACTAAATAACTAATTTAACTAACTTGAAACTTGTCTAACAGATTACTTGACTTGGTCAACTAATACTTGCTTTATGATCTTTATATCCCCTCAAAATGGGAGTGGATATCTAGAAGTCCCATTTTGACTTTGATGTGGTTGACTAGAGATGGAGCAAGAAGCCTGGTTAAGACATCAGCTAGGTTGTCTTCTGTAGGAATCTGTACAAGCTTTATGATCCCTTGTTGTATTTTCTCCCGAGTGAAGTGGATGTCAATCTGGATGTGCTTTGTCTTCTCATGTAAGACAGGGTTATGAGCTATACAATATGTTGTCCTGTTATCAGTGAACAAGTTGACAGATTGTGGATGATCAATCTTCAAGTCTTGAAGGATATACAAGATCCATTGCACTTCACATGATGTTGTACACATAGCCCTGTACTCAGCTTCTGCAGATGATCTACTCACTGTGTTTTGCTTCTTTGATTTCCATGAGATTAATGAATCTCCCAAGTAGATTGCATACCCTGTAATGCTCTTTCTGGTTTGCTCACATCTGGCCCAGACAGAATCTGTAAAGGCCTGTAACTTGAAAGAATTATTAGTAGAGTAGATAATGCCTTCACCAATGGTGGTTTTAATGTACCTCAATAATCTATGTATAGAAATAATAAATTGTTTGACTTGATGAGATTACAACATACTGTACAAATAAATAGGCGTACAATATTAATTTACAGGAAAAGTGTCTAATCTAATCTCACACAATTAGGGATGATTTTTTAATTGAATCCAACAAAATTAGTAGTCATTTATTGATTGAAGATCTCGTGGGATTAATTTGATTTAGCTCCGATAAGCCCCTGCAAAATTGACGTTCCATCGGCAATGGCAATTTTGAAACGTAGATAGTGGAATCGAGCTTTGGCAAGAGGTTTTGTGAGCAGGTCAGCGAGCTGATCTTAAGTGTTGACATAGAAGACAGAAAGACGACCTTTAGAAGCTAGGTCACATACAAAATGTAAGTCAATAGCAATGTGCTTCATTCGAGAGTGTTGAACTAGATTCAAGGCGAGACATGTAGCTCTCATGTTATCACAAAGTAAGCGAGGAGGCATTGTGGAGTCGATAATCTCCAAAAGGTGAAATTGGAGGCTATCTTGAAGAAATGATAAGAGCTCGATATTCCAGTTTGTTTCCGAGAACGCCATGAAATTGGGTTCGGACCTGAAAATAGAATGTAGGCAGATGCGGAACGAACATCACTCAAATCACCACCGAAATTTGAGTCAGAGTAAGCTGTAATGAAATGAAGATCTCGTGGGATTAATTTGATTTAGCTCTTTTACTATGGACAACAGCAAGATGACTCATATGTTGTGTCAATGTTTGTACAGCATATGAGATATCAGGCCTAGTGATGGTTATGGTTAAGTAAAGTAGTTTACCAACAAGAAGAATCATGAAGAGTGGGAGAATCTGATTGTGTGAAATGTTGCTTCGGATCCATAGGTGTGGAGCATGGTTTAACTGTTGTGTGCCTGTGTGTTTTTTTTTAACTCAATTTATCACAAATCCTTCTCCAACTCACCTAAAAATTGTACTCAAAATATCATTTGTGATAAGTAAAACTCAATTTTGCCACCTGCTATTCATCAAATGGAAATATGCTTTTCTTTCTTTTTTTACTTTTAAGTTTTTATTTAGCTTTAATTTTCTGATATCTTTGTTATAATGTAGCAACGGAAAGTTGTTTGTTTAATTAATTTTGAATTTTTTTACTTATTTTGCTGATATCCTCGATATAATTAATACATGTACTTAATATTATGAGACATTAACATTATAAAGTTATAAATTTGAAAACGTATAATTTAGTTGTGTTGTAATATTTTATTAAATTAAACACAATAGAAGTTATATTATTTGATTATGAACAAAAACTTTATAACATACAGAAATTAAAATTATGATGATAATTGTGAGAATATTTGTATCGAGACAAATTTGAATCCAAGATAATTTCAATGTTTGCCTCAAATTTTGATGGCTGATTATTTTGAACTCGCCTTACCACCAAATGTTATAGATGCTCTAATTAAGGGCACAATGTATCATTACACATGATTTGTGATTTTTCGTAGTATTTTATTAATTAAAGAGATAACTTGTGTATTCTAAGCAGATGAGATGAGCCAAAACGAGATGTATACAAATGAAATTGATGCTCAGAATAGTGTGGCAATTCCAACTCCAATCATTTAAAACATAAGTGATTAAATATTTGAGAAAGTAATACTACTATTTTTTGGAGCCCCCTCCCAACTACTCATCCTGCCTGGCATATCTCTGCTACCATATTTCTCCAAAATTCAAATACAAGCACCACTCAAGATTACAAAACTACCCTTGTCACTAAAAGCAGCAGCAGCAGCAGCAGCAGCAGCAGATATTTTTCTTGATAACAAAAAGAACTACAACTTCACTGCTCTATACCACCAGGGTCAAAATCTAATCAACTCGTCATAGCCCTGCCATCTATCATGTTGTGTTAAAAATTGTTCTAAAATGGACTACATTTTACTTCTTCAATACGTCTTTTTTCTGATAGTCGGCTTTTTAACATCTTTCTTTGCGGTCAAAGAGGACCCTGACATGTATGAATTTCCCACCAAAGCTTGATATAGATCCTTCAATCTACAAGTCAACAACCAACATTCTAAATACTCACAAAAATCGCACGACGAAAGTGTAAAATATGCATTTACTCTACCTTGGCATGCTTATGAACAGCGCAATCGCTGATAATCCAACAACCAGAGGATACACAGGAGCAGTAGTCAATTCCTAACACAAACAATCAAACAATTAAACCCCACCCTATTTAAAATTTGAATTAATAAGAAAACCACAAAAACTCATATTTCAAATAGAAAACTTGCAAGTTACCTGCTTATAGATGTCCTCTTCGATCCTATAGCTTAACGGACCAACATGAACAAGTGGTTTGCTCTCTAAGTCGATCTCAACAATCTCAGACTCAAATTTATAAGTAGAAGGCGGGATAGAAGATCGAAGCTGAAGGAGGTGCTTACCCTTGGGCAAGTCCTTCACCTGAAAGAAGTTAGAAATTGGCAACGGAAAAACTGACTCAACCTTTGATGGATCAATAGCTGATCTGATTTCCACTCTGATATGTGAACGCAGCTCCTTGATATTTTTCCCCTCCACATGGCCGCTTAAAATTGTTATATCTGGCTGTTCAAACACCACAAAATCTAGATCCTTGATATCCCCATTGCCAACCTAACATTACATATATCAGCCAAACAAAGTCTTCAGGTACAAGAGAAGAAAGATTATGATAAGATAATAAACACAGAACTAAGAGCCCATTTCGCTAAAGCTAAGCTTATGGAGTTATTTTAAACATTTTATAAGCTCTAACATCTTATAAGTTGTTTCAAGAGCTTATAAGATGTAAGTAGTTTATACATTGTTAAAGTGTTTGGCTAATAAAATTTAAGTGTTCTTTGATAATTTGAAAGAATTTTTTTTCAATTTTAATTTTAATATGAAATAATCATATTCATTTTTTTTATTTTTTTATGCAGAGGTGGGTGTTTTTGTTTTTTTAAAATTAATATAAAAAATATTATTTAATCATAGCTTAAAAAATCAGAGAAAAATAAGTTGGGATATTGGTACTTTTGTTGGAGCTTATAAGCTGTGGAGAGCTTATTTTAGATCTTATAAGTTGTTAAACGTCTTTTTTTTGTTCAAACGCTTCTAAAGAGCTTATAAGCTCCTAAACGACTTATAAATTATTTTAAGGAGCTTATATAAACTCCGCAAAATGGGCTCTAAGTGCACTGAAATTCAAATAGCAAAGCTGTAAAAGGTAAGCTTACACATGACAAAAAAATTTGCCCTACAAATTTAATCTGGCATAGTTTATTAATTTTTTTATTTTCGCCCATCTTTTTTGTTTTCTGGCATGGTCACATTATTAACGGACTAAATAATCAAAAAGCATTAAACTTGTGAAACTAACCTCAACAGTGAAGAACTCGGGAGATGCACGCTCAATAAGTACGCCACTAAGCTCAGTCTTCCTTCCTATTTTTATTACATAGGTAGTGTCAGGCTGGAGTCCTCTAAGCCGGTAACTTCCTGAGGCATCTGTTATTGTTTCTTCATAAAAGCCTTTTGACTCAGCCCTTGCTTCAACCGAGACACCTTCCTTAGGCTGACCCGACAACAGTGTTACCCTGCCCAAGGCACTGCAGGAGGAGTAAAGTGTTCAAGGTTATCTTAAAGCCATTGGGTTTTGTTTGGAAACTTAAGAAGAATAAGTTACAAATCCATTAAACAACAAAACAGTTTTAGACAAGTGTTGCCTTTACCCTGCTTTGACAAGGTCAAATGAAATATAATTATCATAGGTGTTAAGAGCCTTAGTAGGTCTCGTAAAAAATAAAAATACATTATTGAGAATCTAAGGTAGATCAACAGTGCTTCTGGAATGAAAGGAGTTTAAGATTATGTTATGATTCTATCATTATTAACCACTAACGGGTTCATACATCAACAACACATTTGCACACACAACACAAAAATTCTCTAATCTATGTCTCTTTTACAAAAGGAATATAGAATCGCCACAGATCCACAGATTGGCAGAATTGAGGTAATGTTGAGGAAGATATAAATATCTAAACCAAGGAGCAGACTGAAATCATGGTGAGCTATCTATCTTGAAGAATGCAACCATGCATAATTAGGAGTGTATATATGAGAACAGTTAAATCCTATATCAGATTCATTGGAGGCAATTCAGGGCCTTAAATAATCATAGACATAGTGAAGCATGCATTCACATATTAAGAGGTTGCCGACTATACAGAGGAAAACCAAAACATTACAGCATATAGACAAAAAAAAGGTACCAAAGTAGAAGATGAATATTAATGCTGGGGCAAAAACTTGTGCGAGACAGTCTTACTGTGAGACGGTTCACAAACTAGAACAAATTAACACCCATCCATTCCAAAGTGTTCAATCATCATTCCCAAATTATGATCCGTCTCACATAAGACCTACTTTAATGCTGGACTGGGCAAATAGGAATTACAACTCAAGAATATATAAGGAAGAAATTATTCAGGGTAATGATACCTAAAAGCAACACGAGTAGCATGAAAGACGACTTCCTTGGATTCCCCAGAGCCAATGTCGATGGCCTCTGCAGGAGGGGAGAAAGCAAATTCCTGGACATGGGAAGAAAAATGCCAGTTAGATTATTGTAAAACCATTACCCAAACTCAGTTATCAATTGTGAACCACATATTTGAGAAATGTGAAACTGATAATGCATATGGAGGAAAACTATGAGAATTTCTAACATCTGTTGATTTTAGGCAAAGAATAATTCCCCAAACTAGTTTTCATGTAAAATGAAACTGATTATATGATTTTGGTTGGTTGGTGTTAGATTCTTCAAATATTTGCTTGACTTATTATCGGAAGTTACACCTAAAGCTAAAATTAGGTCCACAAGACAGCAGCCAACGAAGAAGCTAATTTGAAAAGTGACAATCAGGAGAAGTTAATTGAAAATTTTATTTGGAGTACCTTCAATAAAGGGCGCAGGTAAAAACTCCCCGGGAATAAGTTATCAAACATGAAAATTCCGCCAACACCTGTTACTGAATTGTTCCTATATCCATCTTCACCACTCAATGATAAGAGAACAGATGGAAAAGGCTCATTGCTGTCTTCACTAGAAAATAATCGTACGGATATTTGACCCAGCTTTTGACAAGAAAATGAATATTGTCCAACTTGTTTTACGTAATAACCCGGCTGCAAGGAAGAAAAACTGTCATCATGCAGTTCAATGCAAGAGAAAGAAAATGCTTCCTTATGAGCATTTCCACAACAGTTTTCAATATATAATATTTTGCAGAGATATGACCTTTCTTCAGTAAACTCGTTGATCAACATAATATGTACATTAAAGAAAGTTGACTAAAGAGAGGTACAGATATACATTTGCAGATTCTGCAAACTTCCTTTGGTAAATGGAAAAGCATACCACACATAAGTATAAAAATATGAAGATTGAAACCAGAAAAGGATTTGTTATCAAGAACAAGAAAACATTTCCTCCAATGATAAAGCAAATGCAGAATGCAATTTTCAGCAGGGAGAAGAGTATAAAACAAGTAAAGAACTTCCATTTGTTCCAGAAGGACAAAAGGAAGTAAAGAAAAAAATGCACCTCCTAGGATACTCAAGAGTCATGACCCAACATACACATAAGTTAGCATCTTCTGACTACGCTAAATTATACGTAAACCTCATGATCAGCAAAAACACATCAAAATTGACGAAAAAAGGCTGTTGAAGAGATTATCTAAAAATGTTGATGAAATATACATACTTCCAGCAAATGCCAACTTCAATGTTCCTTATACTACCTAGTGTTCTGTCAAACACGGATATAATAGCACTTGAAGATGTCCAGAAGCATTTCCATATTACGTTTGCACAATTAAATCAATAAACACTATCCAAGCAAAATACTCACAATCAATATAAACTCTACAAGTTGCTGAATGGAAGCCTATAACTGTATATACAAAAATATCAAACCTTTGATGCCTCTACACTGTAACTTATATCATCATATAGAGGTCCAGCAAGAAATAAACCATCTGTCCCTGTGGTGGTCTCTAGTGCTGCATCCCCTCTCTTGAACGAAGAAATATGGCTCTCTCTCTCAGCAAGGACTCGTATGCTAACATGTGAAAGTGGGGGTGAAACTGACCCTTCAATGTATAATCCCAGTCGACCAGAGAATGGGGCAATTGGGTCTTGGCAACCATCTTGTGTCACTGAGACCTAATCAAATATGATGAAAACCATCAACTATAGAGATTTTACTATAGAGGATATAAGCTGAAAAGAAAATGCTAAAGCCCCTTACTTTCTGTAGTCTCGGGTAAAATAATATTTTCTTTCCCATATCATTCCTGCAGCAGATGTACAACTAAAGATGAGGACATATTATAGTGATTGAATAGTCCATTGTAAGATTATTAGACCACTGATAATATTTATTTGCAGCAGACGTAAAACTAAAGATGAGGATATATTATAGTGATTGAATAGTCCACTGTAAGATATTTTGATTTGACCACTGATAATATTTATTTACTAGGGAAAGTATGGAGATTAGATTTTTAATAGTATAGGTAGCATTCAACATTTCAAGGCTTACAATCTACGAATCACAAACCCCTGTCTAAAATTTCGTAGCAATAGCATAGCAGTCTAATTTTACAACAAAGGATGAAGAAAGGCAAGCTCAAACTCCACTAGATTAGCTATGCAACATCTAAAGTTCATCATCCTAAAGAGACAGACCATTTATTCATTATCACAAATGCACATTATGTTACTGAGAAGTGAAAACATGAAGAAATAGGAAAATGAAGCAATTTATTTTACTTGATTAGCTCGAGTGTCTCTATAAAGGCCAAATTAACTAGTACTTTTCTTTAAAATAAACATCAGTGGCAATCTATCTTGTTTAACTTGATAAGCTGCAAGGATGTGTTCATCTTTTTGCAGATGATAATATGAATCAACAAAATCACCTCCTAACGAATATAACTCAAAATGGAAAAGATAAGCACTTAATTTCTTTTTTGTTTATACATGGTGTAAATGACTACATGGTAAAAGCATCTTATAAATGCACAAAACTAGGTCAGGGAAAATTGTGTGTTTACTGCAATCAACAACCATCATTTTCTTGTTTTGAACAGTTCTACGAACAGGGGTAGCCCGGTAGGTAATCAAACGAGGAAAAGGTGTATTTAATGAAAAGGCTGATTCGCTATAGAAAGTAAAACGATAATATACTAATACAATATGAAGCATAATTTAGAAACATACATACCGTGGATCCCGAGGTACAAAGATGAGTTTTTCTCCCAAATTAGCCCAAAAGGAATACTCGTAGACAGCAGCTCCTGATTGATCAACTTCAGAGGAGAGATGTTCGGCAACAGTATTATCAACCAATGTTTCTTGATTGTCCAAGATATCAAGCGGTATACTATCAGGAAAATTCTCATTCGAATCAACACTTATAAGCCCTTTGAGCAAGTACTTTTCTCCCTTCAAATTAATAGGCTGCACAAACAAGATTAAAATGAGTCCTTGAGAAAAAGAAAAGGTAAATAATGTTTTTTCCCAACCCTCCCTCCCACTTCCAACGATCACCATCCTCCTAAGCAGAAGAAAGAAAACAGAAAACATATGAACAACAAAAACAAAAGAAAGGAGATGGCCTGTTAAGCATCATACCGATAGATTTGATGTATCAACTTGGAAACTGGAGCTCCCAAAGAAAATACACGAGCCGATAAAATGGAGTTCATGGACACCAGGAGACGTAACGCAAATCTTCTGGGAACCTCTCTGTAGTATGAAAACAGTTATACGACTTCATATAAAACAATGGGACAGAGATTTCAATAATCAAATTATGAGTTAGACCTTAATTTTCAAGTTCACGTGTGAACTGTCTGCTTGTGACAAATAAGCATCAATATCATGGCTGGAAATTACTGTAACCCAATAACCCTTTTGAACAAAATTAATCCCTGCAACATCCTCCGCACCAATGTTCACATCTATAAAGTTCTGTTCCCAGCACCATATATCTTGACCTGATGTGGTTCCAGGAGAATTGTTTATGACCTGATATGAAACAAAATAATTGTGAATTAGAATTTATAAAATACAAAAGGAGCTCAGAAATACTGCAGGGAATTATAATAACTACTTTAGGAAATAGTGACATGCATCGCTGTTGGTGACTACTGCTTTAAAAAGAAATACTGCTAGTTTTTCAACAAATTACAGGAAAAGAGTGAAATAACATATAAACCAAGAATAGGACGTTAGAAAAGAGCCCGAGATATACACGGAATTAAACAAGGTAATTTTACCATAAGCCTTATTATCACACATACATGTGTGTGCAAACATCAACGAGAACCGAGAAAATGCCTCTGATTTTAAATGGTAAAGGAATTAAAAGGCAAAACGGATTACCTCAACTCTGTATTTTCCAGGGAGTACATTAGGAAAGTAAAAGTCATCACTCTGCTCAGTCAGATTAACGGTTCTCCTCTCCTTCTTACTTCTACTATCCTGTCTCACAAGCGTAACAGAAACAGAAGGCCCACAGCTTTCTTTGCAGGCTACTGATCCACGAACAGCAACTTGTGCCTAATTTATTTCAAATATATAATTATAACAATAATCTGAGATGTTCTTCTGTAATGTACATACCATTCAGGGTAAACTTGAACAATTACAATGTAGGTAATATCAAAGTGAAAAATGTTATGGAGATGAGCAAGACAGACCATACAAAATTCCAACTGTCAACTCTAGAAGTAAAAACAAGCTTAAATACAAACTGCTTTATATAGAAAGAAAGCACAACTTAGGTCACCTTATAAATTTAAACTCATACCTGATAAAAATTTACATCTAGCAATGGCTTATTAACAGTAACGTCGATATGGTGTGGAGAAAACAGAAGTTCAGGAGCAATCTCAGGTGTGGCTGCAACGGCAGACAATCGGTATTCACCAGGAGGAACCTGCAGAACATTAAACAAAATCTTATGTGATGTGACATACATGCACTTTTGCCCATAATACAGCTTAACAGATTATTCATTGGCTCTAAAAAGACATGAAATATTAAATAAGATACACATATGAAAAGTTGAGACTCTAAAAGTAACCCTTATAAGCAGGGAAACTGCCTCATGGTAAGAGCTAACCTCAAAACAAAAGTTGCCACTTTCATCAGTTTGTCTCACTTGGGGTTTGACATTCTCTGGCCCATGAGTCAGAGCAACCTGGCATTTCACATGGTTTGATTACTTTTGAGAAGTCACAGAAGACAAAAAATTATAAAGCACTATTAACATTTTCACAATGCATTAAAAAAGAACATTCACAAAACAATTTGTCAAGAAGTTTCAAGAAGGCTCCTGGATGATACGAAGCATTAAACAAATTGCCGCAAAACAAATTGCCGCAATGTCAATTACATTAATCAGTGCATGCAACACCCTCAGTATCACTACCTCCATCCTGTAAATTTAAATTTACCGGATCTCTATTGAAGATACATCCATAAGATCGCAAATAGAGACTTCTTTAAACATCAAACTTCATATTTGCTTCAGAATATGTCTATCGGACAATACTGACCAAATCTCTGAACCATAATTCGTATATAGCAACTATTATTGAAAAGAATATGAGAAAATAAAGCAGCTCATTAGTTTATCGATACCAGTCTTCACAATCAATTACATTTAGTTCAATTACATCAAATTACTAGATTCAAATACTTAATACTCCCTCCGTCCTAATTTAGATTGGCCACTTTCCGTAAATAGGCGTCATAATTTAGATTGGCCATTTTCTAAAAAAAAAATAAAGCAACTTTCAATACATAAAAATACCCCTTACAAACAACAATTATTTACACCACATGCCACTATACTACACACACTAAATCCACTTTACACCATTTAATACTAATAAACAACACTTTTCTTTTAATTGAATTGACATTCATATCCCTCCACCAAACTCACTTTACACAATTTAATACTGATAAACAACACTTTTCTTAAAACCTGTGTCTACAGTAAGTGGCCAATCTAAATTAGGACGGAGGAAGTATTTAATATTCATGTTCGTTCAAAAAAAGTATTTAATATTCATGTATTTCCCTAATTAATTAAGTTTAAGTTTGCTGAATATAAAAAAAAAATTAATTGATAAATTATTTATTTATCGACTAATTAATACCTCTCTAAATTAATGAAATTTCACGGTCCCAGCGGTATTAATTTAGAGAGAGGTTTACTGTATAAGGCCACTTTCTAACATGAAATTGGATATGCACGATGCTGTTGAGAATGCAATCAGGTGGCAAACAAATTACCTTCGCCTTGTAAGAAGAACTAACTGTCTGAGCCATGCCACATATATCATACGCAACTGCTCTGATTTCAGCGATAGAAGCCATGTTTGGTAAAACCTAGGAAAACATCACCACAACAAGTCAGAAAGAGTTAATACTTCATAGTTGACTGAGTAGCCATAAAACAGAGATCAGTTGATACTAAGTTCATTTTGTCCATTTACTTGTTTAAAGTACTGGAACGTTAACAAATAGAAGCCAAGAGATTGACTCACCAAAAAGTTGTTAAGCTTTTCAAACTTATAATGCTCCTTCTTGGCTTGAATACTGTATCTTTTTGATGTAACCTAAAATGATTGTCATTCATCAAGCAAGAAGCAAAAATCAGAAACATGGAATGCATATTTTCACATAAAGTGGCAAGGCATACCATCTCTTAGATCAGATATTCAGGACTTTGAGATGACATGGTGGAAGAAGCAGAGTTTTGTTCATGCACTTATTTTAACACTTCCAGCACAGGTCATAATTTCTTTAAATACTTAAATAAAAAGAATATGACCTTGGTAGCAGTTTGTTTGGAGAATGCTCTAAAAATCATTACAACCTAAATGCATGTGAAGCACAATGGACACGATGAGTATATTAAAGTTGCCGCATATACAAGACAAAACATCGAATTAAATCATCTTTTCATGAGCTGTACGGGGGAATGAGAAATGAGAATGGATCAAATAGAATTGCATATGGAGCCAAACATTGCACTACTTGGATTCAATTTCTTGAACTATTCTACTTCAATATTAAAGTTGAAATGTATTTACAACTAATTGTCTCAGAAGGCCTACGACTACAAATACAAGTTTTGACAACTTCAGATTCATAAATAAACGTCTTTATTTAACTACGAGTTTCATTCAACTAATGCATGTATGTCTCATACACAATAAATTATGACTATAATCTAAACCCATGTGCTATTTTCACAGCTTCCAGGCCATATCTTGTACAGTCAAAGAAATAAGCAGTACATAAATATGTATTTAATAGCTTTTACCATATCAAAAGTGAATAAAATGGAAAGAGGGAACAATAATGGATGAGGTGAGTTCTTTGTTCGTAACAGGGATGACTAATTGACCTTGCAGCTGAATATAAACAACTAAACATGAGATGCTGCTACGACAAGTAGTTATATGTTTTTACCTGATCAAGCTTGTAATATCCTTCTCTATCGGTTATTGATCTTTCATGGCCATCAACTTCAATTTTTGCACCATCCACTCCCATACCATTACCATCAATCACACGGCCTCCAACAGAAAAACCAGTAACCTGTATCACATAAAAATGGCATACGATCTCTGAGCTCAAGATACAGCAAGTTTAACATCCCGAAGATTAATAAAATAGCAAATTAAAATAAATTACTCCTTATTTCAGCTAGGGTTAAGGGGCGCCTAGAGCCTAAGCAACAATCTGGGCTAGTTGTTGCAACGCAATAAGCATATGGAACAGTATAGTTATTGCAAGCTGATAGAAGCTTAAGCATATTGTAGAGTGGTCTTTTTAAATTTTATGAATCGCAGTATACATGTTACCAATGAAGTGGATAACAGAACAAGGAAAGAATAACTAATGGCTAGTGATACCATAAGACACTGATCCTGTTGGCTAGTACTTATACAATAATAACTACTGTCACATTTGATTAGATAGAAATATTGCTCGCTTGCATCAGATATTATCTATGCCAAAACAAATGTACCAAGAAGCCTTTTTGGTGCAATGTCTTGTTCAAAAATAAAATATAATTATTAACTTTAGGCAGAACTTAGATGCCATATTAAAAACATAAATCAATGAGATTGGATGTAAGATCAGAAAGAATAAACAATTAGACGACTGTCTCGGTATTTTTTTATGCATATTCTCCTGATGCGCTAGTAGCTTGATAAAACACTGTTTCCCTACACAAAGCAACTGATACTGTACCTGGAACCTTTGAGGGATTATAGCATGGTCCTGCTGCACAGACACCAGCATTGAAGGAGGTGAAACATCAAACACTGTATTCTCACCCTTGTAGAAAGGTATAAGCTTATAGACACCTGACACATTTCACCAAACAATTGGCTAAGCACCAGAAAATCAAATAACTGACTATCTTTGATTCTAGAAGCACATCCAGTACCACTACTAAACATCCAGAGATCACACTAACAACATAAGACATGTCAAACAAATAGAAAAATTAAGCCTGGGAGTGAGATAACTAATTACATATAACGGGCAAGAGAAAAGCAGATTCCACCATAGAACAATAGGAGAACAACACAAGTCCAAACACAACATTTCCTTGACAGTAGAATACTCAAACATGAGCAAATGCATGACTCCGGGAAATAGTAACACTGAAATTCAATTCCTAAAAACATAAGGGCGGCAATGAGGTTTTGAAACTTGAAAGTCAGATCTGGTATCAATCTTCACATAATTATTATATCAATAAATATGTATCACACAAGAATGACTTTTACAGGAACATTATGGAACACCAAGAACCATGAATACCTAGCACTACAAAGAATCAAGAAGTAGAGAGCATACCACAAGGTATTGAAGTGAATGTGAACATCCCGTTAGCATCAGACACAGCATGGCAAAGAGCTTTCCCCAGCCCAAGTGCATTACCAGAGTCATGCGGGCAATTCACATCCAAAACATCATCCGAGTATAGATAAAAGTGAACTCCCAAAATGGGATTTCCCTATCAACATTGCATCAAAGAAAGTCATTTTTTTTTGGTTTTGGGGGTAACAGGAACTAAATCAGTGTAATAAGAACTTCAAAATAATAGCCTCAATTAGAGAGAGCATAATATATTAGCTTTGGAGCCTTGGAGGCATTGTAATCTAAACACTATCAAAGCTCTCAGCAAGAATAATTCTTTTCCAGAAACAACGGATTTGGTTTCCATGGCAAACATTTTCATTCTCCTAAATATAAGATCAACATTACCCTCCGAAATGCATTTACAGTTTTTCCAAATTATTTTCAGAGCACCCAAATCAGTTCTATCCACATAGGCATTACTAGATATTTCGTATATCAGGAACATATGTGTGTGTGTTTACATCCAACTATTTCACTATTAAAATATGTCAAATACTTTTCCATTTTTTTATAAGAAACAGAAGTTTTATTAATTAGGGAAAGAAGGTAGGGGGTGAAGTCATACACTTTTCATATTGCAACAGTAAAATGATGATATGACACCACTAATCCGGGAAAATTCAACCAGACATTGTGTTTCTTCAACTGGTACACCAAATCAATTATCTTTTGAAAAAGAATAACGAAATCGACAAGCATATTGCCCATACCCCTTAACATTTTTCCGATACATTTCCCCATAGTCCAAGAAAATAACATATCATAGGTCTTTCCTAGCACAAAATCCCAATATTTCAGCAACTAAAAAAAACCACCACGAGTCAGAATTAAAAACATATGTGCAAAAACGAGTTGCAAAAGAGTATACTATTCATTATTATGCACTATAACTTCTGTCAATAATATCAGAGAAAATTAGTTGAACAAAGATAATCAATAATCACCAACTGAAAAAATGGAAACATTAAGTCTTCCATTATTTTTTATCATTTATAGACAAATGGAGAAGGGAGTGGGTGTGGCAAAGACAAACGATTGAAAAAAAAATTGCAAACCAAGATTTCACGAGGCGGGGCTTTTAATAAATGTCAATCTGAACGACCAAGTAGTGATATTGAACACTTTCGAAGCTGAATCAAAGCTCAAAAATTTGAAAGAAGTACTCAGGTGGGTGTTAGCAAAATATACCTGTGCAACCACATAGCCGCGAATATCATAACCAGATGCAAAGAAAATATCATCCACCACGCCATTATCAAACCTTAATTCCACCTGCACAATCATATGTGAACTCAAATATATATTACAATAAGCATATGGAAAAATAAATTGGGTAATTTGCAGTGAAGAAAGAAACTAGGTGGCCACAATTGGAGGTCAGAAAAGACTGATAAAGTAGTGAAAGAGAAAAGAAATCTGTGTAATTACTTCATCAGATCCCTTGACCTCGATATTTAAATCATGACGTGAAGCAACTATTTTGAACTTTCCTGCATCCAAGGAGAGATATTGTCAAGAAATCAGAAAGGATAACTCGATTTATGAAAAATGCATAAATAAGAAAATACCTAATAGATTCAACTTAGTTTATGGAGAACAGAGGTTACTGACTTACTGTCCTCCTAACATGGCCATGACTCAAATGACTTATAAAGAAATGAATCTCTTGCATTGTGGATTCTGCGTACTTACATGCTGTATATCTCTTTTAATAGATTGAACTCAAATAACTATTTATTTAGTAAGGGTCAATCTTAATTGATATGGGTTAAAAAATAATAACTTGAGAAGTTAAAGAAGAAAAGGGGGAAATTGAATTGCAAGATGAAGATATGACTGTTAGGAAAAGAAAAGAGTGAAGAGGAAATGGTTGAAGGAATGTCAACTGATGGAAAAAAATAAAAAGATCTGCTGACCAGCCCCATCTTCAATTATTCAGATAGTACACATGTATAGTGCATGTTGAAGAACTTGGAATAGTAAAAAGACCTGGAATAATGTTTTCGAACAAATAACTTCCAGTTGATGTCGTTGAAACAGAAGCAATAACATCTCCACTGGGAGATAAAAGCTCAACATTAACATTTGATGGACCGCCATTTTTATGCGAACAGCTATCCCCAGAATCTGCTCCCACAACTCGTCCAGCTAAGGTGAACCTGCAGAAGTAATAAGATAATAAAACCAAAGATGAGCAAGGAATGTGGAGCACAGATAAGAGTATTGTTATTTGTAAACAACAATTGAATATTTCGGAAACAATAAGTTAAAACTTAAAAGGGAATATTCTTACCCAGTAAATCGAAAATTTATATCTTCATTATTATTACAACCAGTATGATCAACAACAACGGGAACCTAAAAAAGAAATTTGCAGTCAGCATCTACAGGCCATATAAAGAAGCCCGATACTTTAACATTCAAAACAATGCATTGTAAGAAGAGACATGTTACTAAGAAGTAACCAAGAAACTCAACTTGTTCTGGGGCACATGTCCATCCCTCAGGTCCCTTGATTTTGATCACATAAGAACCCTGCAACCCAGATAAAATCAATTGATAAATTGAAATGACATGCTAATTGCTAAACAGAAATAAAACAAGAATATCAAAAAAAAAGAACCACGAAATAGGGACTTGTAACAATATTTCCGTAGTATATCCAATTTTTTCATAACGACTATTCACCCGACCAATTAAAATATTGCAGCTCGAAAATGAAAATAAAAAGATCAACTTCCAAGTCCAGTTCATAATCAAATATTTTCTGAATACAAAAAGCATTGATATCAGGCATGAAAATCATCATCCAAATATATTAACCAAAATTCTTCTGAAGGTTTTAAGGTTATGAACAAGGCAGTTGCACTAGAAATGCAGAAACTGTAAAAGGATATAAAGGAACTTTCAATTTGTTTTTTTACACCAAAATCAACAGCCTCATCACTTTGGTACTTGGTAGTGTGGAGGAAGGGTGCACATTTCCATTAGGTGAGCTGACAGAAATTGAGTAGAGTAAATAACTCATCATATACAGTTTTGGAGCCATTAGTGTTTGGAGCATTTGTGATAGACAAGTATCCCTCCTCCTACAATCCACATGGTTTATTTCTGATATCAGAAAAGGGGGAAACATTTGTCTTTTGTTACCTCCCATAAATATGGAGCGAGATGGTTATGAACTTATGGTGAAGCTTAGAGGATAGAAAACAAGCATTAAAGAGCACATGATCAATCAGACCACAGTTCTCATGCTCTAACATATCTATTATCCTAAGTTGATTCTATACAGGTCAAGTTTCACCGACAAGACATCTGTGTCTCCAACATATGAGATATAAATACATATATACAGTTTTATCCAATAACCCTCCATTTAACTAAAGGTTCTAAGAATGGTTATGAGAAAAAGTAAATTAAAAAACAAGCTAATTGCAGATTAAGGCATTGATACCAAGAAAAAAACAGAAGCAATCTAATGGATACCTTGTCATAAACTGGAATAAAGTAATAGCCATTAGGAGCACACTGCGTCCGGTCTTTAACCAATCCATCTAAGGTCTGAAGTTCAACCTACATTTCGGAAACCAGTATCCATTAACACACAACCAAATTCCAAGTCAAAGTAATAATTAAGGAAAACAACAATCGCATCAAGCTCTCTTACCGTGACGTGAGAATAATCCAATTTTCCATCAGTTGGCTTCCTCGACTTTACCAACGCCGAACTCGCCTACAGAAAAAATTCATTTCCGCATTAATCTCATACATAAAGCTCAGAAACGCTAAAATTATCCACATTCAATAACACCTCAACGAATCCGCCGCATCCTTGGATTGAATCAGCAATCGCGAGTCGATAACTGCAGAAGAGTATATTTGCTAAGAGTAGGAAATAGTTTAAGGAAGCCATCGTAATTGTTGATCGGTGCGATCTGAAAACAAAGTGGAAAGCGGACGGCTGTGAGCACAGATCTTAGAGGCGCATGATTTTCGAGTTTACCAATCAATTGTCGACTACTCACAGTGTGAGGTTCTGGATCGGTGATGTCAGGGTCTATGGTTTTCTAATTAGGGGTTTATTTAACTTTCAAAAGAAAAAATTAGGGGTTTATTGCATTTAAGGTGATAAATCTAGCTTAAAATCACAAATAATTTAATAACCCCATTTTAACACCACGAAATAATACCCGTTGCATGATGCTATATTTTTATTATCACAAATTCTAATGTGAAACTTATTTATAGTATAAAACTCATAATGTTACGCTTATAAATTGATATCACTACTCTTATAAATTAATATATATAACATTTAATACTATTATATCAATTTATAAATGTAATAGTATCAGTTGATAAGTGTAGTGGTATTAATTTATAAGTGTAATTGTATAAATTTCATATTATGAGCAAGTGTCACCGGAGACCTACTCGTATATTATTTTGAAGGGAGTTTGGGTTCTAATGGGCACACGTAAAATGTATTTTAATAATGATATACATGTGTTTGCGATGTTTTGTTTTCGAATCCCCATATGTGAAGTTATAGAACGTTGTTGCGCTAGGTTTTGGTGGGGCAAGTCTGATGATGGGGAAGGTTTTTCATAGATGTCGTGGGATAAACTTTAGACATAAGTTCATGGGTGGTATGAATTTTTGGAAAATGAGCATTTTTAATATAGTCATTTTAGCAAACACAATTGTGGAGATTTCTCAAACAATCCAATTCCTTTGTGGCTCAATTCTTCAAGGGAAGGTACTTTCATCATTATGATGTTTTGGGGGCAGACCTCAGATCCAATCCCTCGTTTATATGGAGGTCTTTTTTTGGAGTCGGGAGCTGCTTGAATCAGGGTTGATATGGAAGGTGGGGAGTGGCACACAAAATTCACACCTGGAAAGACGTCTGAGTACCGAGACTGCATTCAGGAAAGATTGTTTCACGATTTTCCTCTCCATCTCTAATGAGTTGTTTCATTACACCTCAAAGAACATGGGATGAACAACTTCTACGCCAATCTTTATTTAGTTTTGAGGTCAAAGCTATATTCGACATCCCACTGCGACATACTGGGATGTCAGATAGCAGGTATTGGCGGTATGATAAAAATGGGGTGTTCTCTGTGAAGTCCACTTATCAGCTTGGTATGGGTATTTTGACAACCCAATTTTTTCTTCGGTGCACACAGGTGTCTCGTAGTGGAAAATTGTTTGGAGTTTGTCTTTACCACTGAAGATTAAGATCTTTGTTTGGCAAATGTTCTTGAAGATATTAGCTATGCCAGAATGTCTTATAAGGCGGCATATTCCTTGCGACTCCACCTGCTATTTATGTAGATTAGCTATAGGGTCCTTATCCCACTATTTATTTAGTTACTGGCGAGTGAGAGTTTTTTTGAAATCAACACCACATTAGTTTTTTGGAAATCAACACCACATTAGTTTTTTGGAAATCAACACCACATTGGGCGGTGCTTCAACGGACAAGTGCACATGACATCAATGTTCTTGGAATGCTAATTAAATAACACTTTGGCAAGGACGGTATGGAGGAGTTTTTGTGTTGTACTTGGGTTTTGTGAGGAAAGATTACTAAATTCTATTGTGGTGGAGAGCAGTGGTGTACCCCAAGATGTACATGGATCTAGGCATTTATTGAGGAATTTCACAAACAACAATGGTCGGTTCTAGAGGCGAATGGCTTGATAGATGTTTGGGAGAAATATACACGACAACTTCTGTCACAACCGGGGCATCTACGACTTAATGTAGACACAACACGAAACATGGAGCAAAACCTGATGGGTGTGGGTTTTGTTTTAAGAGGTGCAATGGGAAGGCTGCAAGCAGCAGGAACAAAACATTACGATGGTCAGGTTCGGCCTTAGCAGTGGAAATATATGTCATGAAGATTGCTTTGAGTTTTTGTAATGGAGTTGGCTATGATGGTGTGATCGTGTATTCAGAATATTTGTTGTCCGTGTAGGCAATGACGAGGTGGCAGAGATATCTGGACTCCATGGGCAACATCGTCGACGATGTGCGACAACTTTGGCGAATTGGAAGATTTATTGAGCTTAAGCATGTTTCACGAAAATTTAATGTTGTAGCTCACAATCTAATCCATTTTTCTTTCTTTTCACCTAATCCGGTGCACATGGTGATTTTCATGTTTGGGTAAAGGACTTGGCATGTACAAACAATGTTTGATTATTGATATGAACACAAGCCTCTTTCTGAAGAAAAAAAAATGTTTCACACTTTTAAAACAGACATGTAATGAAATGCAAAGATAAAACACATAATTCGAATTAATTTAGAAGTGGCACAATAACGTACACAAATGCAAGCTAGACTTACTAGTCATCTCGGGTTCTATAGCGACTTAAAAGTGAACTAAATAATTAGTAATTATATTTATTTTTTTATTTTTTTTACGTAATGTTATTAATAATTGTTTTTATATTTTCTCTATTACATTTTCATAATTGCACCTTAATTTCTATAAACATGAACCCTGCCTGATCATGTATATAGGTCCAGGCATAACAGGTTTCATAAGGCCGAGTCGTCCAATCATCACTCTTGGTTCAAAGAAAACACTTAAAGTAACAAATTTTACTATTAAAATGATATAGTTTTGTGAAACAAATGTTTTTTTTTTTCATTTCACTTAATTGTACTGTAAGATGGTGTTACACTTAAATTACCGCTTGGATAAATATAAGAAAGTCATTGTATTTGTTTATGAACATTATTCTCATTCTCCAAAATATAAGTTACTAACTAGTTTAGTGCCCGCGTATTACGCAGTTCTTTAATTTAAAATACGATATTCATAATATATAATATATTTAATAATAAAAATATAATTATGTCCATAAATGCACTAAACATAAAATAATAATTGTTTAGGGTGTATATTTACTTAAAAAATTATTGTGTCAAATTCTACCAGTTCTGCAATTGATTCACGAATCGTTAATTTAAATTTGAGTATATTTTTTTAAAATCTTTCTCCAGACTTAAAAAATCGAAGATTGAGGGATTTTGTTTTTGCAAATCGGTTGTTGAATGGGTGATGAGAAAAGAATCTTGCTTAATATATAAAAATTAACGAAAACGTCCTTTAAAAAATGACGTGTAGTGCATATGTATTAAATAGAGAGAAAATTTGGCTTGAAAAATTAATTCGGTGATTTAAATGTAATAAAATAATAGTTTATATAGTTTAGTGAAAAAAAAATAGTTAGGTGGTTTAGATACAATTTCAGTGATAGTTTAGTGGGTTTAATGCAATTAAACATAAATATGATGTAAAAGGTGCAAGGTTTAAACCTTAATTGTTACATATTTTTAATCAAACTACACACTAAAATGTCACATCGATGTCACACATTAACTATAAACCAATAGAAAAATAACACATCAATACAATAAATGTGATAATTCATTCAAATTAACCTCAAAATGACACATCATCCAAATGAACCACAAAAAGATACATCATTAAAATAAACTCTCTATTAGTAATATAGAGAATTATTGCGCTCGACTCAGACTGCGTATTTTCGGATAAGTTCATCAAAAAATTGTCCCCAAATTACCACGTCATAAAAATGTATTGGTATATAAGCGCTTTCCGTACGGCCTAGTCGTCCAAATGCGATTATTAGGTGTTCAACCATGTCTCATGGTCATTTGTTTAGATGATATTGGTTTTATATCTGCTAAGAAAAATATAATAAAAGCCCAAACTCATGAAGGAGGAATTGAAAATTTCAATCATTTAAACAATTAATGTCATTATGTGATTTATATCGAGTAGCCATTAGAGGGCAATAAAAAAAATTGACACAATTTTCTTATCTTATGTTTAATGGGAGTATTTATCCCACCAAATTTAATAGTCATACATAATTATATTATTTATATCATAAATATTTTACCCTACTGAATAGCAGTTAAATTCATAAAATTTTATAAACAGAAAAAATAACCTTGAGGAAACATCAATAATTGAAATTATCTCAAAAATCAAAATAACAAGAAAGAGAACTATAATAATCGGTATCTCAAAATTTGTTTTCTATATATTTCATAAAAATTAAAATCATTGTAGAATGACCAAAACAAAACCAAACAATAGAGTTTTGCTTTTCCAACTTTTGCAACTACCAATGTGGACAAATGATTGGTAGGATCATCATAACCTGCTATTTTTTTGGAGTTCCAATTATTCTCATTTAGTATGAGAAAATATTAGTATAATAATATATTTAAGCCAGGAGGGTCGAGATTTTTCCTCATGGTCATCCATTTAGAATTTGTTCTCACCACTAAATGTATTGCAAAAATGAAAGAAGGGGAAAAGAAAAAAAAAACAGAAAAATACAAAAAATACAAAATTAATTCCCACAATTAAATAATTTCCTTTTGTTTTCTGTTATTCCCAGTATTGGTGGTCGCTGTAAAGATCCCTAGAATCTATGAAACAATGGTCGACCTCAAATCCATAAAAGCAAAAAACAAAAAATAATTCAATTTCAAGAAGAAAAGAAAAAAACAAAAGAAGAAGAAGGCATACAGGAAATTAGAAGCCTTGTCCCATTTCTCCTGTATGTCCATTTTCATGTTCATGTTTACATGAAGCCATGATAATAAATAACCAAATAACATTTGTATCTTTTTTTCTTCTTCTAAATTCAATCCAGGCTCTGAATAAAGCACCCCCTCCATTGATTCTAAGTTGTGGATCTTCAAACTCTGCAAAAGACGCAGATGGAAGATCATGGGAGCCTGATCAAAAGTATCTCCCTTCTGGGGATAAATCAATTGTTGTTAAAGCTGAAATTCAAGACCCCTCGTTACCTTCCGACGTTCCGTACATGACAGCAAGAATCTTCCAATCAGAGACGTCCTACCAATTTCCCCTCCAGAACTCATCCTCTCGCACGTTGCTCCGCCTCCATTTCTACCCTTCATCCTACCCCAATTTCGACATTTCCAAATCATACTTGTCTGTTATAGCCGGCGGCGTAACCCTACTCAATAATTTCACCGCTTCTATATCAGCCGAAGCTCTCTCCCAAGCCTATTTCATCAAAGAATACTACCTCGCCCCCTCCCAAACTCCCACAATTACCCTCACCTTCAAACCACAATCCCCTGAGTCATTCGCATTCGTCAATGGCATCGAGCTCATTTCAACCCCACCAATATTTGACTCTGATCCCGTACTCGCCGGTACGGGAGGATATGGCACCGATCTCACCGCCGCCACCACAATGCCGATCGAGACCAGCGCCATGGAGACGATGTTCCGGTTGAACGTGGGAGGGCAGTACATTGCACCCGCGAAAGACTCTGATGGACTAATGCGGAGCTGGTACGATGACAGTCTCTACATCTATGGAGCAGGGCAGGGGGTCGCCGTCCCTGCTAACAGAACCATCAACTATAAAGACACGCCCTCCTACATTGCACCCTTGGACGTGTACGCCAGTTACAGATCCATGGGGGCTGCTGTAGATGTCAACAGGAATGCCAACCTGACGTGGATTTTCCAGGTTGATCCCAATTTCATGTATCTGATGAGGTTCCATTGGTGTGATTCAGAGATGACCAAGACGAACCAGAGAGTTTTCGATGTGTTTGTTAATAACAAAAGCGCTGCAAGTGAAGTGGACTTGTACGCAATGACCAACGCCATAGCAACCCCGATTAAAAAGGACTATGTCGTCCGGATGGGCGGTGCTACCTACGACGACGCCAAGTTGTGGGTGGAGCTTCACCCAAATGACGCCACCAAACCAGAGTTCGCCGACGTTCTTCTCAATGGGCTCGAGATATTCAAGCTCAGTGACAATGCAAAGAAAAATCTCGCCGGCCCCAACCCGACAATCTCCGACATGATGAAGAAGTACCAAGAGGCCCATATGGCACCAGCTTCATTTGAATCTGAAAATAAGTCACACACAAAGGAGGTCATCACTGGAGCAGCGGGCGGCGTCGCAGCCTTCGGATTGGCCTTCGCGATATTCCTCTTCGCCTACCGAAGAACAAAGAGAGACCCCAAAACAGAGGGAACCACAACCTGGCTTCCGATTTCATGGAACTCAAGCACAACTTCCAACACGATGAAATCGTCCATGTCAGGTAAAAGTCAGGGCACCCAAATCTCAACAGACGCAGCTTGCAATTCCAGGTACTTTAGTTTAACAGAGATCAGGGCCGCGACCAAGAATTTCGACGAGTCCAACGTCATCGGCTTCGGTGGGTTCGGAAAAGTGTACAAAGGTGTGGTCGACGGCCATTTAAAGGTGGCCATCAAGAGATCCAACCCATCTTCCGATCAAGGCATAAACGAATTCCAAACCGAAATCGAAATGCTGTCAAGGCTCAGACACAGGCATCTGGTCTCACTGATCGGATTCTGCGAAGACAACGGCGAAATGATCCTGGTTTACGATTACATGGGGCAGGGAACATTACGAGAGCATCTATATAAAGGTAACAAAATCATTCTGTCCTGGAAACAAAGGCTTGACATCTGCATCGGAGCAGCGCGTGGGCTACACTATCTCCACACGGGCGCCAAGTACACCATCATTCACAGAGACGTGAAGACCACCAACATTTTGCTGGACGAGAAATGGGTGGCCAAAGTGTCCGATTTCGGCCTCTCCAAAACTGGGCCGGACATGAACAAAGGCCACGTCAGCACCGTCGTCAAAGGCAGCTTTGGTTATTTAGATCCAGAATACTTCAGACGCCAACAGTTGACTGAAAAATCGGATGTCTACTCATTCGGAGTGGTGCTATTCGAGGTGTTATGCGCTAGGCCCGCTTTAAACCCGAGCCTTCCGAAAGAGCAAGTGAGCTTAGCAGATTGGGCTCTCAGGTGCGCGAGAAACAACACTCTCGGAGAATTGATTGACCCTCAATTGAAAGGGAAAGTAAGCCCCGAAAGCTTTAAGAAATTCATGGAGACGGCAGAGAAATGTTTGGCTGATCATGGCGTCGATCGCCCCTCAATGGGAGATGTGCTCTGGAACTTGGAATTCGCTCTGCAACTTCCATGAGAATCCCAATCCTTCAATAAGCAGCTCAAGTGGTAAACCCGTGAAAACAGCCAGTGTGGATTTTGAACAAATTGAAGGAAAGATTGATCAGAATAGTTTGATGGCAATGCACAGAAGCATTTTGGACCTTGATGATGATGATGATACTGCTCAGCCCAAAGAGAGCGATAATCCAGATGATATTTTCTCGCAGATTATTAATCCCACCGGTCGCTAAGTGTAACTAGTAATTCCAACAATTATGTATTATTATTGTGTATGGTGTAAATGTAATGAGAATGGATATACTTTTTTTCAAATGCAGTCTTCTTATGACTACCAACACACACATATAAATGTGTGTGTAATTAATTATTCAACATATTAAATTCCTTGATCATAGTATACTTTTATTTCGTGTAACTTACTTGTTTTTTTGACAAGGTGCCTGTATTGATGCTTAATGCTTTGTTCTGCATGGATATTAGTTTGTTTAGGGAGCAATATTCATTTCTTATTATATATCAGTAACATAATTTTACTACCCACTTCATAGATTTATACCAAAATATATTATTAGCATCCTAGTTAAAATTTTGACCCTCTATTTCGTTCTAATATTTCATGATTTGTGTTTAATCTATGACATTTAATATTAATCATAGTTAATAATATTATTTACTACAAGTGTCATGTGTTAAAAACAATAAGATGAGATATTGAAGTATAATATGGGATTCGTGTTACTTGTGTCAACCTCGGATTAAAGTTTGATTTTACAAGAAATTGGAGAAGTACATGGAAGGATATCATAGGATGAAAATAAGGTTATTTTGTGTTTATATTACATTTGACATGAAAGGCCAAGTTTCATCATTTAATTAGTCATTAGTTTTATTGGTTTGAAAAAATATACCCTAGCCATTTGCAATATAAATCACCTATGTGATTCATAAAATATGCACAAAATCCGCGTGTTTTATAAAATATGCATAAAATTCCCTTTTGTTTCATAAAATATGCACAAAACTCTATTGCACATGTTTTATTAAATTATGAAGGAAATTCATTTCGATCATTTTTTAACTGAACATGTATGTAACTCAAATTTTCTAATTGATGTTTTATATTTTTAGGTTTATTGTTGCAAATATTTCTAATCTTTGATGAATTTTAAGTTTAATGAATCTATCTTTAGTTTACACTAATTTATTTGCATTTTTTATTTGTGTAGTTTTTATTAATTGTAGTAGTTTTTCTCATAATCTTTTTCATTAAATTTAAAGATTAATGAATTCGTCAAATAAAAATTCCAATTACAAAATGAACCATAAGTGTACAAAAAATCATTTAAACTTGTACTAAATATTGGAAAGCATAATCAATTACTCCCTCCGTCCACCAAAATTGTATTCTTTTACCCACAAAAACTTCATCTATAAATTGACCCCACAATATCCTATAATATCTTTTACTTTATCTACCTTTTTTCTCAAAACATGTGCTCAAATAATTGAGCACAATTTTGGTGAACGGAGAGAGTACAAAATAAACCATAATTACATAATATACCACATTTAAAAGACAAAAAAGCAAAAATGTCAAAACAAGAGGGCACCTTTAGCATTATTTTAATGAAACGTAAAAGCGTTTTGTGCATTTTATACGAAACATATGAGTGCTTTGTGCACTTTATATGAAACATGAGAGGTTTTATGCATACTCTAAAACGGGTAGAGTATGTAAATTCCGGCAGGAACGTCAATGTTTTCGGGCAAATGAACGCTTAAAGTGATGCCTTGGGCACCTGTGTGTGGTTTTGGGAGATCATCCGACAGGAACATCAACACTATCCGGGCAAATGAACGCAAAAAGTGATGCCTTGGGCGCCTGTTTTGGATTTTAGTTTTAGGTTTTGGTCCTATTAATAGTAATTTGAGTCCTGATCTCTCCCCTTGTGGAGCTTTTGTTTTCTCGTTTATCGAGACCTGTTGCCAGTGTTTTATGGAGTCTGCTATGGAGAATTATCGTTGTTAGAAGAGGACGAAGACGAGTTGATCTTTGATCCAGAGGAGGAGGAAGACAATAATCATGGGGTGGAACTATGTGTGGTTGGGTGTTTCCTTACGGACCAACCGATCAACTTCAATCTGATGAGAGCGCGTATGGCTAGCATCTGGAAACCAAAAGAGGGCGTGTTTGTGTTGGGGTTATACGTGAAAGTATGTTTTTACTTTGTATAACCTATGTATTAAACACTTATTTACTGAAATAAATTATTTATCACTGTTGCTTTAAATATGATTGAATGTTATATATATTTATTGCAAACCGTTCATATAATAGTACATGTTACATTATAGTTAACGTGGTGATACAAGATCACAGAAGATCACGTTAACAGTCCCTTGTAAACTAGTGCGTGTTTCACAACCTAAATAGACCCGAACAGTCTATTGGTAGAAATTGATGTGTAAGTCTCAGATTGACTTGTCTTGACCAAGAGATTACACTAGTGCATTCGATGTCTTTGAAGCGGACTGCGAGAGAGGATAAACTCATTCAAGACCGACTTATGGGATGAAGAGTTAGATCTCAGTGGTTGTTGATTTCTTATCTCTGTCACTTAATAAGGACCGTGTGCGGTTAGTAATTATTGCTTTGACTTATAAATGGGAAGAAAATCATTGAGACTTCGATACCATATATCTTGGACAATAATATTAATTTTACGACGGTTGCTAAGATTAATACAGAGAATCGTGTGCTTGCAAAGTCTTGCGTGATTGGTCCCCTTGGTGGGCTCGGAACCTTTATCATATCAAATCTTGCAAGTGGAATTAATTTTCCGGTATGGATAATAAAGTTGAGTTGTCCTTACTCCAAGGATAAAAATATTAATTAATATAAAATTTTTCAGTGGCTTAATTAATTAGTGGACTAAATAATCTTAAACACGAGAAATAATAATTGGAAGTCATATTACCGTAATATGGGTTAAGGTTGGATAGTGCAATATTAATTATATAGTGGTATTAATTAATATTAACGAGTTGAATTATATTGTGGCTCAATATTGGAATTCAGAAGCCCATTGAAAGGTCCATCTTAATTATCCTAAAGGCCCCTCAAGTAGCCCAATTATAGTCCAATAAATAAAATGTGTTTAAAATAAAATAAATTTTGTTGCCTAATATTTTGTAATTTTCGAAAATATTAAAGAAAGAGGGAGAAGAAATTTTCTTGAAAAGATTTTATGGAAATGATATAAGTATTCTTGGAATACAAGATTATTTCATAAATTCAAGAAATCTCCCACTTCGTATCTTTAATAGGGGATTTTTCGAAAAATATGTATAAGAAAGGGAAGAAAGATTTTCTTGATTTTCTTGGAAAGATTTTATGGAGAAAGATATGTATTATTGGAATACAAGAATATCTCATATATTCAAGAAAGATCCAATCTTGCAAATCTCCTTTCATATTATAGTCTGATTACCTTACAAAAGTGGAGTTGTTGTTTGTTATGTTTTTGTGCAACTCATTGCTTCAAACCCTCCTTTTTAGTAGAATTATGTACCCTCATTTTCTCAAACCTGCAATTAATATAGTTGGATGAATCTTAAAAAATCTAAATACAATTGTAAGAATTTAAAATGCAAATAAGATAAAAAAAAAGTATATGATCTATCATGTAGTATGGAATACATGCATGATCCATAACAACAGTAAATCCATAATTCTGATAGTATTTATTATGAACATTTTGTGCCTGTTGTAAAGATGACACAAGAAAAAAGTCACCTTAAGTGCATATTCAATTATTTTGAATTTCTTCATAATAAATTCATAAAAAATTATGCAACAATAATATACGCTTCGCATCCAATAAAGAATGAAGATTAAACTCACCACTAATCTGATCATCTGTATATTTCCAGTATTTCAGCAATAGAATCTGATAGTTCATACAAAAATTCCTACATAACCAAGAAAAAATGCACATAAATTAAAACAGAAATACCTTCAACATTGTACTATAATTAAATGATACACATATATAATGCATATAAACACAATCCCCGCCATGCACAAGCACAAAGCCCCTTTCTGCAATCAGTAAGGCATTAGACAAACAATTTATCATATGAAAGTAAGAATCTCAATAACACAAACAAATGCATATAATCTTCGCAATTTTCAATACAGCAGCAAGAATTTCTTAATACTAAAACTCTTGTGCACTTTAGGATCTCTTGGCATTTTTTTCAATGACGAATTTTGTTAATGCCATATTGAAAGTGCAAGTAATGAGAAATATGGGAGGAACATAACCGGTGAAAATAACAGGCTACTTATTGATAACAAATTATTAAGTTTTTTATGCCATATTAACAGATTAATTTGCTACTGCACTACCCAATAAAATAAACTATATTTCAGTTATTATAATAGAGCTGTTTGAGAAACCTCTTAATTAAAAGCAAACTATTAGCAATATTAACAAGTCCAACTACAATCAAGGGAATCTATTGGAAACTGAGATAAATGATTCAGAAAATTCAGGGTGTGATGAATTTGACCACTTACGCCGAGAAACTCTCATGATTTGGAGAAAAGAAAGACTAGAAGGCCAAAAAATACATAAACAGTGAGTTAGTTTTACTTGCATGGATGAAAGAAGAAAAAGAAATTGAGGGATATCATTTAAGAATGCAAGCATAATACTACAGTATCCTATTATTGTTTGGTACGTTTTCATTCTATTTGTTCTGGTAATTTTTCTGTTTCTTTCCTCCCATTAAGAGAATTTGGAATTTAACTTGATCAAAGTTCATTTTTCTTTGAAGAAGAAAAATTGTAGTTTATGAAATAGCACCATGTGAATTTTTAAAATAAACATTTTCTACAAGTTAAGCAATATATTGTTTAGGAACTCTAGGAACTAACACCATGAAGCTGAATTAAGCTGAGAAAAATAAAGTCTACTATGGTCATGGCCTTTTTAATTGCATGATACTTGCCTCATCAGATTGTGGGTCCCATTGTCCAGTAGCTGGTATAATATCTAAATCTGACTTCTGAAAGATGAATGTGGTGTATAGACCTGAAAGATGAGATAACGTGAATACCAGAATATTGAAGTACAGATTCATAACAGCCCGAATGCAATAATAACAATATGAAGATACGAATCCCCTAACATAATTAGAAAACCATCAAGAATCACTCTGAGGAGAGAACCTTTATAGCGTCCACTCTCAAGTTCTCAACCAGCCTTCCAGTAACAGATACAGAAACATAACATAATTCCAATTAAAAAATCAAAGTATTTCTAGATTCAAACTCATTTGACAGAAATATAGCACAAACTTTGGAGTAATCTAAAAAGAATTCAATACAACATGCATTAAGGTAAACGAACTACAGATACTGCACAGAAAATTTAATTTCCTAGACTCCTTGAACAAGTACTGTACAAGACACTACTCCATTACTTCACCTTAGAATAGAGAAAAAATGAAAAAGTGTTTTAAGGTTGAGAGAGTATAACCATTATACAGGGCAAGTCTCTTCATGATAGCCACCGTTGCTGGAGTTTCTGCGCTTAATTCTTCACGAATTTGGTCTCGGTTTGATTTAGGGGAAATGGTAGTATTCCAAGAGAGGCGACGAAAGTAAGTGAGAGAATCGAAATAGGGAGAAACGGAGGGGTGGGCGGAGAATTAGTATCGGTTTCACAAGTTATCGCCGGAGATCTGTGAAGGTAGGTTTTCGACAGAGATGGGGAAATCTTATCTCAATGTGTCATTTTCCGATCTGGACGCGTGTTCAATAAATGTGTGTTGTTATTGTTTGAGCTAATACTTGATGTTTTTTTTTTTTTTTTTTTAATCTCAAATATCAACAAATTTTTCATCAATGTTGACGCTCGGTAAAAAGAACGAATCATCTCTCAAGAGCCCAGAAGTTTAGTTTCAAAATTATAAGGCTCAGGTAATTAGCACCGCCGTTTTTGGTAAATACACAGGTAAAAATATTTGACAAAATAAATTACACATAAACAGACTATATTATCCTTAAAATTACAACCCTAATTTCTACCATTTCCCACCCTCCAACGGACTGCAGCCACCACACTACTACCGCTGCCACCGAGCTGCCCTACACAGGAGTCGTCACTGCCGCCATACCCGTCGCCGCCACTTCAAGAAATTATGCAAATTTCAAAAACTTCTTCAAAACAATGACAAACTTTTTTTAGAAAAAATGGACCCAAAGAAAGATAAATTTTTTATTTTTTTTTTTTTTTTGACAAAAAGACAATATTTCGGAAAACAAATTCGTAAAAGGGCAATATTCGGGGAAGTATTTCGAAAAGAAGGGCTTTTTTCGTTAAAAAAAAAATCCGGGCCTCAAACTATCAGAATTTTTTTCGAAAAAAGAGCAATATTTTGGATTTTTTTTTTCGAAATAATGCTATATTTTCAGAAGAAAAATTTAGCAAATTTTAGATATGAGAATTCTCGATCTGTGTACAAAGAGGACAGATTTATGATAAACAAATTAAAATAAGGGGGGTGAAGAGATTCATTTGTTGGGAAAAAATAGGTCGATCTGGAGAAATAAAAAAGAGAGAAGAAGAAGAGAGGAAAAAATGTAAGACAACAAACTTAATAAATTCGCGTCGAAGGTTGAAAAACGACGAAAGGCGGCGGAGGGTTCTGCAGTGTTGCGGCGGAGCGGAAGGGAAAGGTGGGGTGGGGCAGGGATAAAAATAATTTATTGAGACAATAAACATTATATATATTAAGCAATGTTTTTCATGCTTGAAGCCAGGTGATCGAATCCCAGACGAATAGCGGGTTCACGGATTCAACCGGTCGGACCGGTTCAATCGTTTTCTATGTTTAGTTAAAAAAAACAAAATAAATATACACCTATAAAAATTTTAATATATATTTTATAACTTTTCATATCATATTTTATAAATTTTGTCCTACCTCATACATTTATCCCACATCGAAAGTGTTGGAGAAAAATGTGAGAGGAATATAGATTTAAAATTTTAAATATTTAATATAAATTAATAATTTAATTTTAAAAAAAAGAAGAAAAAAATTTTTTTTTAGGTTGAGCAAGGGTTTTGACCAGGTTCTGGCTCAACCAAATCCTAGGTTATATATGTGTTTTTTAACTGGGTTACCGGCCGGTTCCCGGTTCAACCGGACGGTTCAACCCGGTTTTGAAAACATTGATATTAAGCATATAAGATTTTTTTTCTAAGTTATATGTTTACCTTTATATTGTCCTACTAAGCGCATATGACTTAAAATTTTAGGCAATGTCTCATATACACTTGGTGTACGAATTATAGATCCATGCACTCACTTTGACACTGTCCATTTTATTGTGGATCCTCTTTTTCATTAATGCGATGTCTCATTTTTTTAATGGGTCACTCCTATACCCAAGTACACGATGCGCACTTGGTGCACATGAGATCCACTCAAAATTTTAATTTGTGATGAAAATAGTGAATAAAGTCCGTCAACAAAAAGTATTATATATATATTTAAAAAAACTTTCAAAATTAGTAATTTGTATTCCTTTAAGTAGGTTCATGTTTTGATTTATATGTGAAGAATATATATATATATATATATATATATATATATATATATATATATATATATATTAACCAATAGTTATTTGTTTTTTTTTATAATTCAATCTTATAAATGCCAATTAAATTATTATATTATAGAATAACATACATGTTGTGTTCGATATAGTAACTCAGGCTTAATCGAACACGTAAGAGCGACACGTGTAATATTTAAATATTCATGCCCAATGGACAAGTATTCGCCACTAAGGTCAGGAAAGAAGGAATCAGATGAGCTAAGAAGGCCATAAGCAAATCTGAGGACTCAGGCGGCCAAAGACCTCAGATACCCTGAAGGTCAGTATGTTCGCACCTCAGATATCCTGAGGGTCAGTATGTTCGAAGACCTCAGATATCCTGAGGGTCAGTATGTTCGCACCTCAAATATCCTGAGGGTCAGTATGTTCGAAGACCTCAGATATCCTGAGGGTCAGTATGTTCGCACCTCAGATATCCTGAGGATTAGTATGTCCGCAGACCTCAGGTATCCCGAAGGGTCAGAGTGCCCGACACTCAGATATCCCGAAGACCCAAACATCCTGAAGGCTCAGTGTGCTCGAAGAGGACAATATTCCAGCATAAAACTGGCATGGTTAAAAGGGCGAACAAAGCATCCAACCGAACAAAAGGTTAATTTGGACGATCAAAAGAGTGCTTTACAGACAAGTAAGTTCCAAGATCAACAAGGAAGACGAAGTTGAAAACGCGGCAAAGATTACGTGAGTTCTTGCAGATGACCAAGTCTCCAATTTCATGCTTGCTAACTCAAATTTCATGCTTCACGGGAGTCTTATAAAAGGAAAAAAAAAAAGAAGAAAGGTTGAGAAAAAATCTCCCAAAAAGTTATACCCACGAATGAGAGGTGAGGAACAAAAAAAGGCGAGTGATCATTTATTCCTACTAGAAACCCTAGCACCCGGAGGCGAGTTCTCCAAATTATCTTCATCTGTAATGATTCATCTTCATAAGGTGTATCAAATATTAGACGCAAAGCTCGCAATACCACATCATGGCTTGGTATGCCCCGAGTAGTCATTTAAAATTTAACGGGTCAACAAATTCATCTTATTTACAAACTTTTATCGTATTAACGCATATGTTTTGTTTGAGAGTTGTTATCAAATTAGTCACATAATACTCTCGTATGATAAAACGACTTCATGATAAATGGCGCTTTAGGAGGGTGCTTCACCCAAAAACCAACCCATATATGAACCCTTAGAGAGCCGAGAGACAAAAAAATAAATAAAATGCCTCAATTCCAGAAGGAACACACAAACGGAGAGGTCGGGACAAAGCCGACCACATGACCGGAAAAGAGGCTCGCGCCAAATTTCATAAAGATCGGGGGAGCGGAGATTACCAATCTCGAGGATATTGTGAATGATCCGGCGGCCACAACCAGGGCCATCACTTTCTTGCTATGAGCGCAGAAAGAGAGGGCTGAGAAAGAATTGGCCAAATTAGAAACTCAAGATCGTGAAGAGTGACGCCACGCGTACACCGATAAAGGAGCAAGTTAAAAAGAAAATTGTGAAGCGGGCAAGTAAAAAAGCCGGCGACATGTCGATGACGAATCGCCTCAAGGATCTAGACCATCGGCGTTTGACGTTTGAGGCTCTCCGCCAAAGACCGAATCGGCAATAATAGGCGACAGGATCCAGGAAAGGAACAACCAATAAAAATGCCCGCACGTTCAGATCTTCATGAACATCCGCATGCCGAACAAAATCGGCGGGAACAAAATTGTCTATCCATCATCGATTGGGTAGTCAAGCACAAACTTGGAGAGGGGATCGCCCCTATCACGAGCATGACCCATCGGGTCCTCATGATGGGAAACAACCCCAATCTAAGTCTGTCCAATCCCACAAAATTTGTGGAAATGCAAAAAGGCCATCGAGGGTTTACAGCCGAGGCGCCGCGACCAAAAAGCCACCCCTCGAGCGAAAGCACAATACTGTTTCGCCATTGTCACCAATTTGTCATGGCGGTTAAATACTGGAGAAAGTGGCGAAGTCCCCGACCGCCAATTCCTATATTCGATCTTTGGTCGAGTCCCTCATGTCCATCTCAACAAGTATTCAGATTTTATGATCGCGATGGGGGCCACGGACGCAACACAGTGCCGATCATTCCCCATGACTTTGGGTGATCGGGCACATAGATGGTTTTCTACCTTGCCAGCTGCGTCTATCACATCTTTCGCCCAATTGGAACAAAGAATCGTCCACTTTTCATCCATGTGTGCTTTCCCCTTGAAAAACAAAGGTTGTCGCGATTTCTCCCAACTAAAAGGTGAGTCCGACGAGCATACATAGAAAGATTTGATAAATGTCCGTATGATGGGGCCCCAGGTTGAAGAGGATGCCAAAATCCTTTGCGGTGGTCGGGGCTCGACTCTAAATCTTGATATGTGGAAGGCCATGCACCAAGACTGGCCGAACACATATTCAGAGTTCCGAGAGCGAGCAGCCAAAATTATAGCCATGCAAGATTTGCTCGCTCAATCACGATTGGGTCAGGAACCAACCACTAGGAAAGTTTTCGGGAAGAAAGTGATGAATGAAGGGGGGTACAAACCCCCAGGCTCTTTCAAACCATTCGAAGAAAGAGCAGAAGCAAACGCCCTACGAAGTCTTTTGGGCGTTTCAGCGGAGACAATCTTTAACCAAATCAGAGATCGGGACATGTTGGAAAGGCCAAGAAGAATCATAATGGATAAACATCGGCTCAATGCTTCCAAATATTGTAACTACCACGAGTACATCGGGCACAACACTGAAGAATGTCACGACTTACTCCGCCAACTTTGGAAGTTATACGAAGATAATCGTCTTACCCAATTCTTAAAAAAGCCAGCGAGCAGAGACTCTCGGACAGAAAAAATAGAAGATCGAAGGGGTAAGCGAAAGGCCGAACAAACATCTGACAGTGATCCCGAAGAATCACGTAAGAGGTCCGAGTTATCTAGAAGAGGGCCTCCTACTGTGGGAAGAGGTCGAGAAAGTCAAGAGATTCACATGATACGTCCTGAATATGGACCAGTGGGTGGATGTTACCAGGCACCAACATTATCAAACAGACAAAAAAAGATGGAGATGCGTGCCATGCAAAGCATCCATCAAGTGGAGGTAGCGAGCACATCAGCTAGCACGCCACCCTCCCACCAGATTATGTTTTCAGAAGACGATCTCGACGGAATCATAACTCCCCACAATGACTCCTTAACCATCAGTGCTCGACTCCTAGTTGACACTGGAGCTTATGCGAACATTTTGTTCGTCAATACCCTTCGCCAGATGGAAAAACAAGTTGGAGACTTGAGCAATTATATTGAACCGTGTAATCATACCATAATGGGTTTTGGGGAATCTGTAACCCGACCCTATGGTATGATTAGGTTAGGAGTCGAGTTAAAATCAACTCGAATGGGACATCCGATTTAACTAGAATCTTTAGATTTTGTAATCGTCGATGCTCAAAATCTACTTATAACGGGTTCCTAGGTCGCCCGTTTATTCAGAATTCAAAGCGGCCCGTTTCTACGATTATTATTGTGTTAAATTTCCGACACAAGATGGAGCAGAAGCGTAAAAGCGAGATCGGAAGAAAGTTTTCGAGATTGTTTGCTATCATGTACACTAGAAAAACAAAGCATCGTCAATATGATGGAGCAAACATGGGAGATTGGTGAGCCAAGCCGGTGAGCAAATACCTCGCTTAAAGATCTTCCGAAGCGAACATAAGTTCGACGAGCATAGCTCTTCACATGAAAGCACGTATCTTGAAAAACACACTCTGTGGTGGCAACTAATTCCCAGATCTCCTAGATCAAATGAATATTGATCGGTAGAACGAACAAACGGACCTAGAGCCTCGTGATAGGCTTTGAACCCATGGAGGTTGATGGCGAGCACCGAGGGTCCATCCAAGATCCTCGGTGGAAGCAAAAAAAAGCGAGCAACACCGCCGAACAACTGGAGTCCATCAAAATCGAACCGAAATGCAGACCGAAGTTAGAAGTGTTCATGGGTTGAATTACTCGAACCAATTCGAACATAAATTATTGCTTATCTTCAAGCAAACTTGGATGTGTTCGCATGGTCGCACGCGAAGACATGGTTGGCATTGATCCAAAACATGCATGCCACTCCCTCAACCTTGATCCAATACAAACTCCAGTTATCGTAAGCACAAAAATTTTAAAGGGAGGAAAAATATGCGGCAATGAATAGTGAAATCAAAAAGTTGCTCGACAACAAACCGATTCGAGAGGTAAAATGCCCAAGATGGCTTGCATAACCCCGTTCTCGTCCCGCAAGTCTAATGGATCTTGGAGGTCGTGGTATTGATTTCACGGATTTAAACAAGGCATGTCCGAAAGATAACTTCCGATGCCGCGATATCGATTATTTGGTCGACAATACAAAGAAGCCGTGAACTCATGACTTTTATGGATGCATTCTTTGGTTATCACCAAATACCTATGCACCGGACGATTAAAAGAATACGGCGATTCTCGCGTTGAAAAGAACATGTATTGTTGGCAACGATGCCGTTCGGATTAAAGAATGCCGAGCAACATATCAACATTTGGTGAACAAAATGTTAAATTTAACACATCGGCCGAACAATTGAGGTATATATTGATGATATTGTGGTTAAGAGTGAACATAAGGAAAACCACATCACCCACCTCGCACAAACATTCGATATACTCAGGAAGTACAATATTAAGCTAAATCCGAAAAAATGTAGCTTTGGGGTTCACTCAGGAAAATTCCTCGGACATATGGTCAGTCAACGAGGGATCGAAGCGAACCCAACAAAGATTCAAGTCATGCTCGATATGAAAGCTCCCAGAAATGTGAAAGAGGTCCAAAAGTTAACCGGACGTTTAGCTTCCGTAAGCCGGTTTATATCACGAACTGGAGACAAATGCAAACCTTTCTTCAATACATTGAAGAAATGGAAATTCCAGTGGACCGAGCATTGCCAAAATGCATTCGAATCATTGAAGCAATACCTTGCAGATAATCAGACACTGTCTAAGCATGTCCCAGGCGAACAACTCTATCAGTATCTTGCTGCATCCGAGCATGCGATCAGTGTTGTGCTCGTACGAGCAGAAGGCACTATACACTTGCCCATTTACTATGTAAGCCAAGTGCTTAAGGAAGCCGAGCTCCGATACCCACCATTGGAAAAATTAGCATATGCCCTCGTCATGAGTGTTCAAAAATTACGATCATATTTTTTCGACCTGACCACTTTCCCATTGCTCCAAGTCCTCCACCGACCAGATACTGCCGGCAGATTACTAAAGTGGGCGGTAGAGTTAGGATAATTCGGCATTACGTTCGCCACAAGTCAGGAAACTCATGATCATATGCCACCCGTTCGGCTTGAGCTGCGTAATGGTGATGTTCCATTCCACGAGCAAACGGGTGATGGCCGGATGGAGGAAATCGAAGGCCGACCTTCCATTGTGTCTAAATTTACAAAGAACACAACCCTCGGGGGTTGGTCGCCCGCTTCATCGAACCGGTGCCCGAGAAAAAGACATCTTTTGGAGTTTCATAAACCAATGCAACCGAAAGTGAGCCTATCAAGATCAATTATGCTCATTTATCTTGCTCATTTGGTACTCGTTCTCAACCCTAATCCTATGAGGTTGCTCGGGCCAATCAAAACTATAACGAGCGTTATACTCGTTATCGTTGGACTATGAGGGACACCAACAGGTATATCAAGCTCGAATTTTGCTCGCATAACTACCCCTATGTTCGATTCGGTTATATTTCTTACCGCAAAATTTCCCTCCTCACAACATTGTCATTCCTATCTACATTAACATTATCAATGACCCTTCTAGACCCAATTTGAATTTGGGGCAAAAAAATTATCACTTGAATCGTCAGAAGAATCATTACGAACCAAGTCCCTATCCAATTCATTTAGGGCTTTATTTAATCGAGGAAAGAAACGGCAAACGGTTGTCGAATTTGTTAACGAATTCTGAACCCGAGACATTTGTCTCCCACAAGATTTGTCGCCCACGGGGATTCTACCGACAGAGAGGGTGAAGAAGAGGAACTATGGTGGTCCGATTCTGGGGAACATAAGAGTTTGAGCAAGAGGCCATAATCACAATTAGAGAAAGAATGAACGGCATTCGAGTAAAATTCTTGGGAATGATGAAACCCTCATCGAAATTTTCGACATACGTAAAAGATTGAAAAAAGACAGAAAAAAAAGGGTTAAGGCGGAGAAACAAGGTATATATAAATGTTGGATTCGATTTGAAAAATCCCAAGACATAATACAAAATGACATCTACTATGGCCCAATAAGATTTTTAACAATCGGGCCCCATGTCGAATACAAAGTTTACCATTTGGGGGTATTGTTGTGTTCGATATAGTAACTCAGGCTTAATCGAACACGTAAGAGCGACACGTGTAATATTTAAATATTCATGCCCAATGGACAAGTATTCGCCACTCAGGTCAGGAAAGAAGGAATCAGATGAGCTAAGTCAAGAAGGCCATAAGCAAATCTGAGGACTCAGGCGGCCAAAGACCTCGGATATCCCGAAGGTCAAGATGTTCTAAGACCTCGGATATCCCGAGGGTCAAGATATGTTCAAGACCTCAGATATCCTGAGGGTCAGTATGTTCGCACCTCAGATATCCTGAGGGTCAGTATGTTCGAAGACCTCAGATATCCTGAGGGTCAGTATGTCCGAAGACCTCAGATATCCTGAGGGTCAGTATGTTCGCACCTCAGATATCCTGAGGATCAGTATGTCCGTAGACCTCAGGTATCCCGAAGGGTCAGAGTGCCCGACACTCAGATATCCCAAAGACCCAAACATCCTGAGGCTCAGTGTGCTCGAAGAGGACAATATTCCAGCATATAACTGACATGGTTAAAAGGGCGAACAAAGCATCCAACCGAACAAAAGGTTAATTTGGACGATCAAAAGAGTGCTTTACAGACAAGTAAGTTCCAAGATCAACCAGGAAGACGAAGTTGAAAACGTGGCAGCATTACGTGAGTTTTTGCATGACCCGAAGTCTCCAGCTCATGCTTACCAACCCAAGCTCATGCTTGCCGGAGTGCTATAAAAGGAAGAAAAAATAAGAAGAGAAAGGTTGAGAAAAAATCTCCCAAAAAGTCATACCCACGAATGAGAGGTGAGGAACAAAAAAATGCGAGTGATCATTTATTCCTACTAGAAACCCTAGCACCCGGAGGCGAGTTCTCCAAATTATCTTCATCTGTAATAATTCATCTTCATAAGGTGTATCAAATATTGTACGTGCAAAGCTCGCAATACCACATCCTGGCTTGGTATGCCCCCAGAGTAGTCATTTTAAAATTTAACTGGGTCAACAAATTCATCTTATTTACAGCTTATCGTACACGTACATGTTTTGTTTGCGAGTTGTTATCAAATTAGCCACATAATACTCTCCGTATAAAACGACTCGCGACAATACACAAGAGTAATATTGATATTGGTAAAAATATTGTGTAACAAAAGTTATTATATAACAATTTTATATATTTTTATTATTAGTACAACATTGAAAGTACCAAATTATTATACATACCTATATACAAAAATTGTTGAATAATATACAAATCTAAATATTACACATATATAATTTAAAATCGTGCATCGCACGGGTGAAAATACTAGTATCTCATAAATTCAAGAAAGATCCAATCTTGCAAATTTCCTTCATAATTTTCGAAAATTAGGGGCTAAATAAGGGTGTGAGATTTGTTTGGAAAAATACACATGGAAAGAAGAATATATGAGATATATTCAAGATTTCTTGGAGATCAAGAAAAGATCTTTCCTAACCCGAATTTTGACTTAAATTTTCGACCACCTCCCTCTTATAAATAGGGGATGAATTCATTCATCCCCACACCAATTCCATGTGCTGGAAATATTAGAAATCCACAAAGGTGGTGCAACAATTTTATTTTTTTCTTTGTTTTATAAATCGTTCATCGGAGAACCTCCCACCGGGTTATTGAGCGAGGACTTGGGAATACTTGAGAAGGACTTTTGGTTGGTAGCCAGATACTTGATCCAGTCCATCTCAGACTGTCTCTCCAACAAGTACGTTTACGTAAACTCCTAGATATTATGCATGCTAGGATCTTTTACGTGAATTTTATTTGCATGACGTTGTTGGCGTAATTATTATTTGAATTCACTTAGGTAAATTCATGCTAGTAATAATTGTTAATTTAAATTTGTGTTTATGAGGTCATCCCGATAGATCCTGGCAAACGTTATCCCAACAGTTTGTGAAAGCTATTGGGTGCGACCGATACCTCTTCCAATTTTTTCACACTCTAGATGTTAAACGTATCTTGGATGGCTCACTGTGGTCATTCGAAAATCATCTTGTAATCCTGAGGCAACTGACGATGGGCGATCAACCTCTAAAGGTACCACTTGACCATATCCCTATATGGGTTCGCGCTTTGAACATTCCGGCTGGATATTTTAAAGAAAGTATGGGGAAACTTTTGGGGAATTACATTGGAAGATTCCTAGAACACGACATCTCTAACTATGTTTCTCCGTGGTGTGAATATATGAGAATCAGAGTTGAATTAGATGTAACCAATCCGCTCAAATGCCGAAAACCAGTAAAGCTCAAGGATGGAACATCAGAAAAGGTGAAATTCAAGTATGACAAACTCACGACTTTCTGCTTTGTGTGCGGAAAACTAGGTCATATGGAAAGCCTATGTGATCGCCTCTTTGCGGCAAATGGTGAACCAGTGGAAAGAGGATGGGGACCAGATCTTCGGGTATCAGATAGCAGGAATACAGCCACGTTTGGAGATAAGTGGTTGAGGAGTGAAAATGAAAGGAGCTCAGGCACGTCGAATGTTCAATTTTCCGGCGAAACTAAGGAACCCGGCCATTTCGGATCCCAGGGCGGAAATCACGGGAAAGAAGTTAATGAGGACCGAGATTAATCGGAAGACATAAATTTAATTTTGGTTTCAAAACCAATAATGAGGGAAAATCCTATGTATGGTAACGTTTCCCATAGTTCTCTCAATTCTTCTCTTATTGATTCCAAAAAAAAGACGACTGGCATATAATGAGTCTTCATCGGGAGTCAACGAATCAGAGGATTTTTCGGAAGGTATGGATGACACAATTAACGAAAAGCAGGACCATTTTTTACAGGTGGGCTCCGACTTCCGGGCCCACCGGGAGTCATGATTATCCTAAGCTGGAACCTAGGGGACTGGGCAACCCTGCAACAGTTCCCGCACTTGTCGAGCTGGCTCGAGCTCGAAAGCCCGATGTTATTTTTCTTTTTGAGACTCTTTCTAATGTTGTTAGGGTGGAGAATATTAGAGTCCAGATGAATTTTCAATCTTGTTTCATTGTTAATTGTGTGGGTCGCAGTGGGGGTTTGTGTGTGTTTTGGAGGGTCTCATCTAATTGTAATGTTGTTAGTTTTTCTAACAACCACATCGATTTATCAATAAATGAGGCCGAGAATAATTGGCGGCTTACTGGTTATTATGGTTTTCCTAGTCGTGCTCAAAGAACCCAATCTTGGAATCTTATTCGATCACTAGTGGCTGCTGCTAATAGGCCTTGGTTGTGTATAGGCGACTACAACGATTTGTTAAACCCTGAGGATAAGAGGGGTAGAGTTGAGCATCCCAATTGGTTGTTTAGAGGTTTCTGTGAGGCGATTACCGACATCAACCTTACGGATTTACCGCTGACATGCTACAAGTACACCTGGTTTCGTGGAATAGGATCGGATAATGCTGTGGAGGAACGTTTAGACAGGGCCATGCATAATTCTACTTGGGGAGAGATGTTTCCGGAAGCCAAATTATTGAATCTTGTTGTCCCGGTTTCTGACCATAATCCAATTTTAGTTGTCACGAGTCCAACTATTCGTATGAGAATAAGTGGCTTGAACAACCGGATATTCACAATGTGGTTACTAGATGTTGGATGGGATTCAATGATTTTTCTGTTCTTGAAAAATTAAAAGCCACAGATGATACTCTAGATGTGTGGGGGAGGCATATTGCTCTAGCATTTAGGCGAAACAAGGAGGAGCTGGAGCAAAAAATAGCCCGGCTCATGGATGTGCCGGACAGTGCAGCTGCAAGGCAACTTGGCGAGTCAAGGAAGGAGTTGGCGAAATTATTAATTAGTGAGAAAACTCACTGGAAGCAACGAGCGAAGGTTTTCTGGCTTCGGGAGGGTGATATGAACACCCGTTTCTTCCATCAAGCCGCTTCGGCTAGGCGAAAGGCCAACAAAATCACACGCTTAAAAAACAGTAACGACGATTGGGATGTTTCCCAGATTGAGATAAACGAGGTGGTAGCAGATTATTTCAGTATTTTGTTTACGGGGGGTACAAACAATATGATATCACAAAACCCTTTGGCTTACATGCAACAAGTAGTAAGTGAGGAGGACAATGCAGTACTAACAATGCCCTTCACACGAGATGAGTTCGAGGTAGCAATTTCACAAATGCATCCGGATAAAGCTCCGGGTCTAGATGGGTTTAATCCGGGGTTCTATCAAAAATTCTGGGACATTGTAGGCAATGATGTAGCGGATGAGTGTATACGTTGGCTTGAAGATGTGGAATTTTCGGAGAATCTATGCAAAACCAACGTAGTGCTCATACGAAACGCGAGTCGCCGACGACCATGAAAGAGCTTCGGCCAATTTCATTGTGCAATGTAGTGTACAAAATCTTGGCCAAGGTTTTATGCAACCGTTTGAAAAAAAAACTTTACCAAAAATGGTTGATGAAGCTCAATCGGCGTTCATCTCCAACAGAGCTATTCAAGATAACATACTCATTGCATTTGAGACGATTCATGCCATGAAAAATAAGAGACGTGCAAGGGTGGGGGACGTAGCGGTAAAAATTGACATCAGTAAGGCGTATGACAGAGTTGATTGGGATTTCTTAGAATATATGCTGGGGAAGTTGGGTTTTTGTGAGAAGTGGATTCAATGGATCATACTTTGTGTGAAGTCAGTCACTTACAATTTTGTGGTAAATGATGACCTGGTTGGCCCTATTATTCCATCAAGGGGTATGAGGCAAGGCGACCCGTTGTCACCCTATTTGTTTATTCTTTGTGCTCAAGGGCTCTCGACGCTTTTGGAAGAGTTAGGAAAAGAAATTCGATTTGAGCCTCATCAAAATACTTAGTACCGAGATAAGCAAGTTTGTTAAAATGGCTCTTTACTCTGAGAACATGCTCCCTCACAGGTGTTCCCTCAACCATTTTTAGCCTAGCCACGTCGTCGTTTTTAAACTGATTGATCATGCGGTCTTTTGTTAAAAATATTTCTTCAAGACTTTGTATAATTTCCGCATCTGTTGATCCCTCAGTAGGCATACGGGACTTGGGTACATCAAGAACCCAATAATGTTGTAGTTGCGCAGTGAGGACAAATTTCATATTTCGTTTCCAAATAACATAGTTATCACCAGAAAGTTGGTGTTCTTTGAGAGTATAAATCAATGGATTAAAAGGTTGCGACATGATGAACTGAAATAAATAACAATTTGTATAAGCACAAACATATCACAAGGTTCAATCACATGTATCATATTAAAATCTAAAAAAAAAATGAACATACATCAGCCAACTGTTGGGGAATAAGTTGCACGGATCTATTCGGGATAAATATTTAAATACAAATTTAATTATGATAATTATTACTAGCATGAATTAATCATATATTAATTCAAATAATAATTCAACAACAAATCATGCATATAATTAATTCACGTAAATCTTACGCATGCGGTATTTCTACGAGTTTATGTGAACGTACCTCTTGGAATGGCAAATGGTCTTGTTGATTAGACACACCAAAAAAAACCTTCCCAAGTATTCCCTTAATCCTTGCTCGACAATCCGGTGGTAGGATGCTCGCGAACAATTAACAAAAGGAAAATAAACTTTGTTGCACCACCTTTGTGGATTTACTAATTTTTCCAGCACATGAAATTGTACTTGGGAATGAAACATTCATCCCCTATTTATAGAGGGTGGTGGTCGAAAATTTCATGTGAAATAGGGAGGAAAAAATATTTTCTTGATCTCCAAGAAATCTTGAATATATCTCATATATTCTTTTCTCCATAATTAAAATATTCCACAAAATCCCACTCTCTTATTTGTTATGGAATATTTCGAAATATTAGGGATCAAGATTCCAAGATTTTGATCTTCTTGAATTTTTGAGATATTCTTGTATTTCAAGAAATACATATCTTTCATAATATCTTTTCAAGAAAATCAAGAAAATCTTTCTTGCCCTCTATATTTCAAAATTTTCCAAAAATGCTATATGGATATCCAAGTGGGAGATTTCTTGAATTTAATGAGATAATCTTGTATTCCAAGAATACATACCTTCATTCCATAACAAAATTCAAAGAAAATCTTTCTCCCCTTTTAATCCATAATTTTCGAAATTCATGGAAAAATAAGGCAACAAAATTTATTTTATTTTAAACACCTTTTTCAGTTATTGGACTTTATGTTGGACTACTTAGGGGGCCTTTAGGAGAATTAAGATTGGACCTTCCAATGGATCTTGAATTATCAATATTGAGCCACAATATTATTCAAGCCCATAAATATTAATTAATCTCACTACATAATTAATATTGCACTATCCATCTTAACCCATATTACAGTCAATATGGCTCCCATTTATTATTTCCGTGTTTAAGATTATCTAGCCCATTAATTAATTCAAGCCACTTAAATAGCTTTCCATTAATTAATATCTTTTGTCTTTGGTTAAGAACGGTTCAACATTATTATCCATACCTAAACTAGTTCCACTTTCAAGATTTGGTATGAAAAAGCTTATGATGAACCTCCCAAGGGCAAACCGTCGAACAAGCGTGCTTGCACACGATTCTCCGTATTAAATCTTAGCAATCACATGTGACCAATAATATTGCCCAAGATAAAAAGTATTGAATCTCGTTGATTCTCTACCCGTGATAAGTCAAAGCAATAGTTACCAACCACACGTGATCCTATTTAAGGGACGAAGATTAAGAAATAACGAACCATCGAGGTCTAATTCTTCCTTGTTCACTCTGAAGAATTTGTCCTCCCAGAGGGTCCTATTCAAAGTGCATCAGTCATGCACTAGTGTAATCTCTTGGTCAAGCCAAGCTAATCTGAGCCTTACACTTTAACCTTTCACGATGGATTGTTCATTTTCATCTAGGTGATGTACTTTTGGTTACAAGAGACTGTTAATTTAATCTTCTGTGATCTGGTATCACTAAATTAACTACAATGTAACACGTACTATTTATTGAACATTTATGCAGTAAATATATGTAACATTTGATGATATTTAAAGCATCAGTGATAAACAATTTATTTCAGTAAATAAGTCCGAAATTCAGTTTTGATTATACAAAGTAAAAGCATACTTTCCAGTATAATCCCAACACCAACATCTCAAAACAGTTTAAATAAGCCACGTGGGTGGGTCATTATTTAAACACATTCAAGCAGGTTACAAACAAGAAAACAATTACAAACCTTTAATATCCAGATTAATAGTTAACAAAACTTGACCAATATAAAATTGACAGGGACTTCGGGAAAGTATATGCATATCAATTTTATACCTAAGTAATAACCATGATTAAATACAGAATTATTATTTTGTTTTGAACGAGCCTCGTGGGAAGGGTCATCGTCGCCACTAATAATAACCCACAATCATCCTTTCGGAATTTATTCATGTGAAATCTATCTTTTGGCCTTCCCGTGGGGGAGATTTCTCCAAAAGAATCCACAAATAAATAAATCATGGAGGTCAAAATTAATTTAATTTTATTATCCGGAATAAAATTGTCAATTAATTATTTAAACATACTTAGTAATTTTCGAAGGTGAGATTTTTCAAAACATTTTCTCATGCATCGCATACTTAAACACAATTTAAATAAGCATAAAATAATGCAAAATATCAAAACAAAAAATTAAACACATTGGGCACATATATCCAATTGTCACGGTTAATTTTTGTCATGTCTTGATCTTAGAAATCGTCTTCATAGCCTTCATCGTTCGTCTCGAAAAGCTCTCACTCGTCCGCAATATTTTCTTTATAATTTCCTCCGTCTAGGTCCGAAACGACGTCCGACATTGGGTAGCTCACGGTCCGGAACACGTATCCGTGTGCGCCAAGGCGCACGCCCGTGTCGTGATCGCCATCCGCCCGTCGCTTCGGGCAACAAGGGTAAACGAGACGCATCGCCCGGACGGATCCGTATTTCGTCTGCGCGTGCGAATCCTCGCGATCCGGCGCTCTTTGCGCTTAGTTCTTTCTTGGCGTCTTTCAAGACGCGCCGACCTCCGCTTTTACCCAGACACGTCCGCGTCAGCCTTTGCGCCCGCGCGTGCAAAGGCTTCTCGGCCCAAGCTCCGCCCGGGCTTCGGGTTTGGGCTTGCTCCGCGATCCGCCGAGTGCTTCTCGGCCTACCCGTCGCTGATCGCTTAACGCCGTGCCTTGGCTCGCGACGTCCGCACTTGGTCGCCTGTCTTTAATTCTCCGTCTTCATTCTCGATCCGGTTACAATTTATTTACAAAAAATAAATAAACCTAGATCTAGACTAGTCTATTACATTGAACGAATCAAACAAATCTTAATCTACTCGTGGATTTTCTCACGAGGCAAAATGAATTCGAACGAATCGAATTAAAAACCACAATTTATATGCATGCATAAATATAAACATTCATAAAATACCATGACAATTGGATACCTGCAAAAAAGATCTAGCAATTCTACTATCCAATTTCAAATCTAATGAAAACGAATTAAATTACAATTTAAAACTCAGAGCCCGAAACCGAGGCTCTGATACCAGTTGTTGGGGAATTAATTGCCCGAATCTATTCGGGATGAATATTTAAATACAAATTTAATTCTAACAATTATTACTAGCATGAATTAATCATATATTAATTCAAATAATAATTCAACAACAAATCATGCATATAAACAGTTCACATAAATCCTACGCATACAGAATTTCTACGGGTTTACGTGAACTAACCTCTCGGAGTGACAACCATTGAGAAGATGGATCCCGTTCACACGAACACACCAAAAGACATTCTCAAGTATTCCCTTATCCTCGTTCAACAATCCGGTGGTAGGAACTCGCAAACAATTTAACAAAAGGAAAAATAAAATTATGTTGCACCACCTTTGTGGATTTCTAATTTTTCCAACACATGGAATTGCACACTCACAATTGAAGTTTTTCGAGAAAACACAATCTGTCGACGTTTTAAAATATTTGATATTTTAACGACGCTGATATTTTTCAGAAAAAAATCAATTTCTGTGTTGTCTTGGGGATGAAAAATTCATCCCCTATTTATAATAAGGGGGGACGAAAATTTTAGGTCAATTGGGTCATTGGGAAATTTCCTTGCTTCTTCTCCAAGAAACAATCTTGAATATATCCAATATATTCTATTTTCCAAAATATCTCCCAACAAAATCTTCTCCTCCTTATGTTATGGGATTTTCGAAAATTTCCTAATAAATAGCCAAGTGAGAGATTTCTTGAATTTAATGAGATAATCTTGTATTCCAAGAATACTTATCTTCATTCCATAACAAAATTCAAAGAAAATCTTTCTCCCTCTTTTATTTATTATTTTCGAAAAAAAATGGAAAATTAGGCCACAATAATTTATTTTATTTTAAATACCTTTTTCAGTTATTGGACTTTATGTTTGGGCTACTTGAGGGCCTTTATGAGAATTAAGATTTGACCTTCTAATAGACTTTGAATATCTAATATTGAGCCACAATATTATTCAAGTCCATAAATATTAATTAATCCCACTACATAATTAATATTGCACTATCCATCTTAACCCATATTACTGTTAATATGGCTCCCGGTTATTATTTCCCGTGTTTAAGATTATCTAGCCCATTAATTAATTCAAGCCACTGAAATAACTTTCCATTAATTAATATCTTTTGTCCTTGGTCAAGGAACGGTTCAACATTATTATCCATACCGGAAACTAATTCCACTTGCAAGATTTGGTATGATAAATCTTATGAACCTCCCAAGGGGGCAAATCGAACAAGCGTACTTGCACACGATTTTTCGTATTAAATCTTAGCAATCGCATGTGACCAATAATATTGTCCAAGATATAAAGTATTGAATCTCATTGATTCTCTACCCGTCATAAGTCAAAACAATAATTACTAACCACTCACGATCCTATTTAAGGGACGAAGATTAAGAAATAACGAACCACTGAGGTCTAATTCTTTCTAATTCAGTGCTGAAGAATTTATCCTCATGTAGGTCTTATTCAGTGCATCAGTCATGCACTAGTGTAATCTCTTGGTCAAGACAAGCCAATTTGAGCCTTACACTTCAACCTTTCACGATGGATTGTTCATTTCCATCTAGGTCGTGAACAACGTATTTTTAGTTACAAGGGACTGTTAATTTAATCTTCTGTGATCTGGTATCACTAAATTAACTACAATGTAACACGTACTATTTATTGAACAGTTATGTAGTAAATATATGTAACATTCAATGATATTTAAAGCATCAGTGATAAATAATTTATTTCAGTAAATAAGACAGAAATTCAGTTTGGTTATACAAAGTAAAAACATAATTTCCAGTATAACCCCAACAGTCTGGTCAAGCAATAAATTTTGATAAGTCGGGATTTTCTTCAGTAGAAATGTGGAGGATGCTACCCGAATTGAGTTGGCAGGGATTTTGGGAATTTCGAGTCCTATTAATACGGGATGATATTTGGGGCTTCCTTCACTTATCTGGCGGGATAAGAAATCTATTTTTCGTTACATACGAGATAGGTTATGGGAGCGCTTGAAGAGCTGGAGGAATAAAATAGGTTTCTGGTCGGCCCAAGACCTTGTTAAGAGAGGAATGAGATGGAGGTTGGGAAGTGGTTTAAAGGTTTGATTGTGGGATGATCCGTGGCTCAATGATGATAACCAGTTCTTCTTACAATCTCCACTGATCAACTTGGATTTTGAATGGAACGTGGGGGATCTGTTTATCCCAAATACTCGGACATGGGATATTGACTTACTACAAGAGCTTTTCATTGAAGAAGATGTGGCACGAATATTGAAAACGATGCCGTGTAGATATACCCAGGAGGATAAGCTCATATGGCATTTTAGTCGAGATGGAAACTACCCAGTTAAATCTGCTTATCGATTGGCGGCTTTGTTGACTGTGGATGATGGTTTAGAGGAGGATGAAGTTTGGAATAGGTTATGTGATCTTCAAATACCGCCGAAAGTAAAACATTGGCTTTGGCGAGCATGTAAGAACCTTCTGCCAACGAAGGACCAGTTAAGAAGAAAAGGAGTTGCAGTGAATTAATTGTGTGAGACGTGTTCGGTGGGCATTGAAACTGCATGGCATGTGTTCATGCAATGCATATATGCGTTGGATCTATGGACTTTGGGAGGTTTTAGAGGTCAACTTGAAAGCTTAGCACTTGAAGTGAACAGTTGTGCAGAACTATTCCAGCGTATGGTCGTTGAACTTGACAAAGAGAAAGCGGCTGCGTTTGCTATGGCTGGGTGGAGGTTGTGGCGGGAGAGGAATGCTGTCTGTTGGGAGGGACGTCGAACCACTGTGGCAAGAGCGATACATGAATCAGCTGGTTACCTCCAAGAGTGGCGAGCAGCTCGGCTTCCTTTACGACGAAGGGGAATCACGAGTTCACTGTGCAAAAAGTGGCATCTGCCCAGGTCAGGTTTCATGAAACTAAACGTGGATGTGGCGAATGGTTTTGAGAGATGATGAAGGTTGTTTTGTAACAGCAAGAGTGCTGCGATTCCCGGGAGTTCTTCGTGCTGATGACTGATGAGGCAGAAATTCAAGGCCTCCTGGAGGGCCTTTTATGGATACAGAATTTGGGATTGCAAGACATTGTGCTGGAGAATGGAGATGGATGCCTTGACCGTTGTGAAAGCATTATCTACCTCGGCTATGGACAATTCTTCCTTTGGAAACTTAGCAAAGGACTGCTTGCATTTGATAAATAGTATTTCAGGTTGCTCGGTACATTATATTCCTCGTAACGCCAATATTGTGGCGCACACTATTGCTCGGGCCTCGAGATCTTTTTCGAGCCCCCATTGTTGGGTTGAATCTCCAAACTTTGTGGATGATCTTCTCGATTCTATTTGTTCTTCTTGCGTTTTGAATAATGTGAGCAAATCATGTTTAAAAAAAAAAAAAAAAAAAAAAAAAAACGGGTGGAGTATGTATACTTTATTGAAATACAAGGGATTATATGCATTTTTTTTAAATAAAGGGTATTTTATGCATTTCATATAATTTTTTTTTACTAAAATTAATATACTGATATTTTAAATTTAATTAGGTGGAAATATTATAACGAAGGCTTTAGAAAGCATTTGGCTATTGGTTCCCAAAAAAAATCAAGAAAAAGAAATTAGGATCTCTCATCTCAACACGCGACAGTCTCTCTTCCACTCGCAGTCGCCGCCGTTAGTTGGATAAGCCTCCCTTCCGCCGCCGGCATTCCTCCGAAATGGCGCACTGCGTCTCTTCTTCCTCTCTCAGATTCAACTCGCCTTCACTTTCTCTCTCCTCCACAAACCCTATTTCTTCACCCTCCAACAACCTCTCTCTCCCCTTCCAACCCCTCCGCTCCAGGTACAGATTTTGATTAATTCAACAATTTATCAATTTTCCAGCTGCACTCTGTTACTATCGATTTTTTTTTTTTTTGCAGGAAGTTGAAGAATTCAAGCTTCCGGAGTTCTTCGGTGAAGGCGATGTACAGTCCGGACTTCTATGGTCCGGAAAAGAGCTCGCGCCCTGGTATTTGGTCGATTAGGTAAGGATTTTCTTTAAGGCGTCTCTGTTTTTAGAGGAAGAAACTCTTTTGTGCGCTTTCCAATATGTCCTTGGTTTTAAATATATGTCCGGCAGTTAATTTTAGAGGAATACTATGCTAGCAAAATTGAATAACTTAGTCAATTGAAGTGTTAATTAGTGTATGATAATACAAACCGTTTAGAGTGTTAAATATTGATAGTACAAACAGATAGAGTGAGTGTATTACTAGCTGGTGATAAGGAGTTTTGATTTGATTTTAGGGATGATTTGCAAGTCCCATCATCACCGTACGTTCCGGCGTATGCACAAGGACAGGGTCCACCCCCGATGATCCAAGAGCGCTTTATGAGTGTTATCAGCCAACTTTTTCAATATGTGAGGCCTGAATTCTTAAATTGAAGTTCTGGTTTACTAGTCAATCTACTTCAGTTGTAAATTTGTAAATCCAATTCATCTTTTAGAGGATAATACGATGTGGTGGAGCAGTTGATGACGACATGGCAAACATCATTGTTGCTCAGTTGCTGTATCTAGATGCTGTTGATCCTACGAAGGTATGGTTCCTTCCCCCCCAACACACTCTCCCCATTCTCAACTCATTTCTTGGTTTGGCTAATCAGTGGACCATCCTTTCATACTGCATATGGATACACATAGTTTAAGATAGATCTCTTTAGAATACTTGGTTTTTTAGTTATGAACTATGTCTTGCTCAAGTATTGAACTGATTCTTGTTCTGCTGGTTCCTGGTTCTATTTTTATAAAATGGTTGCTTATTTAGATTGAAATGGCTTCACTGCCGGTGTCTTTGAGTTTCCTCGTCTCTTGATTGATTCTTCTTAGTTTTGGTAAATATGTTTTATTTCTATTTGTATGCAGTCAAGCAATTGTTCTCACCCAATACTGTTTTTATTGGATTTTCTTTTCCCCCTTGAATATAGCTCCCTATGTAAGTGTTATTCTCAACTTGTCCTCTATTAACAGGATATAGTCATGTATGTGAACTCGCCAGGTGGATCGGTTACAGCTGGTAATACATCTTGTTCAAATTTTCCTTATATTTATGGTATCAGGGTTTCAATATCTTATTGTTTTCTTTTACCTTTTCTTTAGGAATGGCTATATTTGATACAATGAGGCATATAAGGCCTGATGTTTCAACCATATGCGTTGGGCTAGCTGCTAGGTGAGGACACTTTGGCTCTAATTGTGGATAATTTGCACTTAGACTTGTCAGTATTTCAAACAGCATTTGAGTTGCTTTTTCTTTATTATGATTTGTAACAATGAATAAACAAGCTTTGATACTCCGTGTCTACCATACTACTTAATAAATAGATATTATTTTCTTATGATAACTGAGATTCTATTAAATTACATGCGTACATTGCTCTATTTTTACCCACCGTTTGTTATCAGGATTTTTGGCAAATATTTATTCTTTAATGGAACACAAAATCCCTTTGTTATGTCTTTGCAGATGTGTATTTTAGCATTCTGCTCTCATATATGCTCATGGCTACTGGCTCTTGCATTTTCCAATTAAGAACATTAAACGATATAGAGATATTTCATCAATGTAGTTGACTCTATTCTTATTCTTGTGCAGTATGGGAGCTTTTCTACTAAGTGCTGGTACCAAAGGTACATCATTGTGTTTCTTTTAGTTTGTTTGAAGATCCAATAACAGTTTTGCTTGCTCTCTCAAATGGTTTTAAACACTTTATCTTGATGATGGTCATTAAAGGGAAAAGATATAGCCTTCCTAACTCAAGGATAATGATCCATCAGCCTCTTGGTGGAGCACAAGGTGGCCAGACTGATATTGATATTCAGGTACTCTTATCTTTTTAAGCAGCAATATTTCTTTTATCTTGTAAGTAAAAATATATTTTGTCATGATGAATTAGACAAAGTGCCTTCTGCTGTTGTTTATTTTGAATTAATGAATAACTTTGAGGCTGTATAATGATGCAACCATAATTACAAACCAGCCACTTGTGGACTCCCACCTCTAAAAATAATCTTTTTGCTGCCACCGATACAAGCGAAGCTTGTCCAACCCATTCAATATGTTGTTTGTGCTTTTTTGGCTTCTCGATGAGCTTCAGGATTGAGAATAACTTTGTTTGGTTTCGTAATGGCTAATTAGACAAAATATCATGTAGTCAGAAAGCAACTTGTGTATGTACTTCTTTAGCCCTCAGCTATATGATTGATATTGGAGTTTAGGACACTAATTATCTAGCCAGACTTGATTGGAGCCTTCGTTGGCTTGATCAGTTATCACAACTTTTCGGGCTTTCAGCTAGATGATTTTTGTTTATATTTTGTTCAAGTGGGTGCATGGGGTAGCCTGGTAGGTGGGTTTGAAATAAGGGAATGGGTACGAAATGAAAATAATGTAATTGGTTGAAGGGAATCATACCTTAAGGTATAGATTTGATTCCTTAGGTTTTTTGGGAGGGCGCCCTGTAATTCATTTATAATTATTTTTATTTTCATTTTTAATCTTCCACACCAGTAATTAAGCATTTTATTATTTTATAGTAATATTTTTTTAATAAAAAAAAATAATTGTAAATTTTTATTATTAAAATTTTCACTAAACCAATCGCAATCTATGTTAATTATAGTCATTCTTATATATATACCAACCAAGCAGCCTAAAAATAGTTAGCATACACTTCACCATTCCTTACTACTATCAAACCCTTTCCCATTCCGATTCCTTTTGAAAAACCAAGCACCCCCTAAAATTATGGGGTTGGGTACGACATGTACAAGGAGTGAATGAAATGGGTGCAACATGTGTGTCATTGGACAAGTAAATGCACATTCATTTCGTTAGGCAATAACATTCTCTTTGTTTGAGCTCTAAAAATGAGAATCAAGATGTAAAGTGATACTTTCGCTTGAACATGTGCTAAGTGCTATGCTTGAATAAGATCTTTTTCCTTTGATAACTAATTTGCATTCTCTCGCCACCCACATGCACTTAGATCCCTGATAATTCAGCATATAGGCTCTATAAATACATCTTCATTGAAGAGAAAAACTCAGTCATTACTATATTCTTGATTACAGGCAAATGAAATGTTGCATCACAAAGCAAACTTGAATGGTTACCTGGCGTACCACACTGGTCAAAGCCTAGAAAAGATCAACGAAGACACTGATCGTGACTTTTTCATGAGTGCTAAAGAAGCCAAAGCGTATGGGCTTATAGATGGTGTTATCTTGAATCCCTTGAAAGCCTTCCAGCCCCTTGCAGCTGCTGAACAATAAGCTCAATGTATGTTTAGTCATACCTCTGTTTTTAACAATGTTGATTTCTTAAACAAAAAGCACGGAATATGCTGATCTTATCCATAAAGCTAGAAGATTTAGAATCTCCAGGAGCAATTTATGTACTGCATCTGCTCTTATTATTTAGTGATTTTTGATCAACTTATGTGCGCTTTGCTGGGGTCTATCTCATTTATACTGGTGGTTTTCATTCAGATCAACACGTTAATTTTCTATTTTTCTGAGATTCCTGAAAAATGAATCTCAAGGAACGGGGACAAATTTAAGCCTGATGTCATCATTTGAGTGTTGATGCAAATTTGTGCGCTTAGCTTGTATGTTGGTTGATGTTTTGAACTGATTATTTTTATGGGTATGTTTGTTTCGGGATTTAGGTGTGCGGGGAAAGTCATAACTTCGAAATCCTATGAATTTGAAAGTTTTGGTGAATAGTAAAAAATATGTGTTTGTTTTGAGATTTTGATAGGGTGGAATTTTACTTTATGTCAAATCAATGTTTAATAGTGACTAGTAATATCACCCGTGCGATGCACGATTTTAAAATTATATGAATATATGATGGAGATATATATGTATGATATTAATTATCATCAATATCATTTTCTATGTACAATTTAGATTTAGATATTTATGTTTAAAATTTGATTTGATTTTGTTATATTTAGGATTTATTTACCTTTCTTGTTTTTCAAGTTGTTTTAGTATTATAAATAGGTGTTCTTACTATTGTAAAAAGGGAGTTGAATTGATTAATGAAAAATGAGAGTTTTTTCTCAATATCTCTTTTACGATATTCTTATGAGAATCAACGTAATTTGAGTTTTTCACTTTTTCGGATATTCTAAGAATCAACAGAATTAGTGTGTTTTTTGTTTTTCGTATATTATCTTTATTATACGCTCTCGCTGCCTACATCAATATATAATATATATATATATATATATACATAAATTTATGGACTTCTTGGTTGGGGGTATTGGAAGTGGGTAATGAAAATTACTTCTATTAATGTTGCTTGGTAGTTTTGATAAACAAATAATGAAAATAAAAGTAAGCAATTGATTACCCCATTAACTCAATCCACCTCATATGATACCATTATTGATGATCAAGCCAAACAATAACAATTCAATCAATAATCTTTAGTGATTGAACCCTTAATGATACGTATTATCATTATCATTCCATAGTCATACCAAACAGTCCCTTAGTATTTAAAAACATCGCTATCGTAACATAAAATTATATTTACAGGTTATTTGAATAAATGTCTTGCATGTTATTAATAATCTTATAGTCTGTTGTTTTATGATATAATAACTAAAACGATATCTTGTAAAATTGAATTACAAAAAAATAAGAACAAAAATATATTGGTTAAAATAATTATTTAAAAAAGAGATTATTTGCATTAGACAGTCTCACAGTAAAACGGGTCATAAATTGGGTAGTGACTTTTTAACACTTTGGGAAAAGTGGGTGTGATTCGTGCTAAATTTTACTCTATCTCAAGGCAAAGTTTTATATTAAAACCGATTCTTATCGTAACATAATATTATTATTTATAAATTAATCCAATAGTTGCATATTATTAATAATCTTTATGTTGTTTTTATGATATAAGATAAAACGATATCTTGTAAAATTGAATTACAAAAAAATAAGAACAAAAAAATATTGGTTAAAATAATTATTTGTATTGTATTAATATGGATAACAGTAGTATGTTATTTTATAGATAATTCACAGTACCTATACTTGTGGGTGTATATTTATAAATCGATTTGTGGCTTATTATTGTATAAATTAATCCAATAGTTCTATAGTAAGTTTCCTCAATCGATGGGGACTCTAAAAAGCGCTAAAATCTCTATTTGGGAATGAATTGGAGTATGGAAGTTTTCAAGATAATTGGGACCTATACTTGTGGGTGTATCGATTCTCTTTGGGAGTGGGAATTGGTTCGATTCTATGAGGAGTTATAAGGTGGGGTTTGGTGACTTGGTGGCTTGGTGAATTTTGGAGTGTTTGGGTGATTGAGTGTACTAACTACTAACATCTAACAACTAACTTTGTCCGATAAAAAAAAAGTAGTATATTATTTTATGATTAATAACTTAGGGGATGTATTCAATTGAGAATTCTATTAAATTTTTTTGGACTTTAAAAAGTCTATGGATTTAGAAAATCCATAGACTTCATGCAGAGTTTGATTGACTTTTTTTTATTGATTTACATGGATTTTCATAGACTTGACAGTATTGTGAAATACATTTTTTTTATGATTTACATGGATTTCCATAGACTCCGGCAATGAAAATATTGATGCAAATGATTTTTTTTTTTCAGATTTATAATTCATGAAGGTGGCGTGGTGTCTACAATTCATGAAGATGATGTGGTGTCTAATGAAGTCGTCAATGACATATTATCAAGTTTCATTTAATGTTTAATGCATAAGTCGTCAATGACATATAACGTTTAATGTATCTTCTTTTGTAACGAATGTTTGTGTTTATCTCTTCTATTGTAACGTATTTAAATATCATTTCATTGAATATGATCTAATTTTCTTCTATTATAATGGATGTTCGTCTCTTCAATTTTATTTTTTTTTAATATGATTCAATTTTCAGAACAATCAATATTTTTTCACAATAATTTTTAATAAAGTTCATTAATCCATATATTGACTTTCGCTATTTAAATATTTCATTTGACTATATATAAAATTTGTTATGCATATTATATTTGAATGTTAATATTGAAATTCATTAATTTTAAGATACAAGAGACGTGCACAGGGCGAAGCGTGTTATCTTATACCAGATTGCGACGGCTTCATTTATTTCTTCCGGCAATTGCAAAATTAGATCACCATTTCATTTTCTCTCTCTTCATTTTTATCATCTTGTCCATAGAAACTACTTGTTTCTCTTCCAAAATTGCAATTGCAAACATTGAAATGGTGATCTAATTTTGAATCCAAAATATCTCAATACAAAGCGAACAGATCTGGCTTGTGTGCTAATCGAGGTAAATTCTCGGATCCAAGCTTTTACAACTCATCTTCTTGTAATAATTCTAAGCACTATGACACTGAAAAGCTTACTTTTATGCTAAATAGTACTTTATTTATTTCCTTGAGAAACCATTCAAAATGGTCATCCAAACCAGCTACTTTTGTTTCTTCCATGTCTGGATATGAGATTTTTGCTTTATTTGTTGTGCGTTTTTCCTTCATTTATAATCTATTTCCTTTCCCTCGAAAAGATTATCTCAAGCAACCCAGTGAGTATTTTGGGGAGAAATAGAACCACTTCTCAGTTTTAAATTGGGCTTTCTTCCATAGATTTTCATCAATCTGCATACATGCATGAAGTAGTCATTCATAATTGTTTCCTACATAAAATTTAAAGTTACATTTTAAATTGTTACCGTATGATTGAGCAAACTTTCATACAACTTTATTTAGTAGATCTAATTTTTCGTCATACCTTTATTTTGAACAAATTTTCTGTCTGTGAATGCAGATTCTTCATATACTGATTTTGGTTGCACCTTCAAGGTCCATTCCCTTTTTTCAGAAGTCTCCATGACAGCTTTGAAGAGTCGAGCCCTGCAATTACGTGGAAGGAATTATTAAAACCAAATGAAAAGATGATGCCTAAATTAAAAAACGCTTTTAGCATTTTTAATGGGAATAACATTACAGATATTAGGTTGAATGACCCTACCTGTGTTGCACGGGTGCGGGGTGCAGATACGATACGATTTGGGTGCGGAGTTTCGTAGATTTTCAAATTTTTAAGATACGATATGGTCAGGATACGTCAATTTTTTTAATTTAATTATATATATATCACTTGTAATAATATTAAAAAATTTACAACTTATATATATAATACATGTAATAATATCAAGAGTATTTAAAACATAAGTACCAATATCAAGGAATTCATCCCATAAGTAACAAAACAACAATTAAATTAAATATCATTAACATATACAAGTCATAAATCATAATAAAAGATTAATAAATTTTAATATTTAATAAGTTTTAGAGTGTATCCTTCAAATTATTAGTAAGTTTTAATTTTTACAAAAAAAAAACCCCAAAATTTAATAAATTTTATAAAAAAATCTCGATATATATCCGATACGCGTATCTTCGAAACAGGAATCGGGTGCAAATCCCACAAATTCCACGACAGACGAATCCGATACTGCATACTGTTAAAATTTGAAAAATCCGTGCATTATAGGAACCTACTAATATTTATAGAAGTCTGTAGAAAATTGAAACGTCTAAAATTTAAGTGGAGATTCGAATTTTAAATTTGAATAGTGGCAGAAATAGGGTTAATTGACATTGCTGACTAAATCTGCAAAGCTGATAGGTTGCACGGCTGACTAAATCTGGAAAGCGGATATTTGTACGGCTTGTTAGAACTTAAAATATTAGAAAAATATCAACCGCTTGTAAAAATGACTTTTTAAATTTAAAAAATAATTTAAAATAAATTTGCTTCAGCACCACTGCTCTACCCGCGCGTGTACAGTACCATTGCACTTAGCAGCGAGTTACTGTTCACTCGCTCAACAATTTCACTTCAAATTGCACGGCTACTGCTGTTTTTATATATTTATATATTTATGTAGTATTATTATATTGTGTTGAAATTGAGAAAAATAGTGATGTGATTATATTGAATTTTTTTGAAAAATAGGGGCGTAGGTGTACTTTATAGGAGAAAATTTTAAAGTCTAATTTTAAATCTCAAACTATAATGGAACATAGTTTTAAAGTCCTAAATCTATTCGGGTGAGTCCCGAAACAAACACGGTGTACTTTGGTATGCCTTCATTTGGCTAACTAACACGTTTATCAATTTGCAAGAATAACGAGGTATTGGATTGAAAATTTCAGAAAACTGTCCAACTATATAGACCTTTTTATTAACCAAAGTTTGCTCTGTAAAAGCTTAACAGAACGTATATAGGCGGAATCCCACTTGCTAAGGACAACAAAAAAAGATTTACCCGACATAATAAAAAATTGCATAAACAGTTCAAATGTCGATGATAAAAAAAAAAAGAGCACACTTGCATGAGAAATATAAGTTGGACATTATTGTTTTACATTTTTGAGAAGGGTGAATATAATTTGTGTTAGATTGTATCGTTTTATCTTATGCATGAGACCGTCTTATAAGTTTTTTTCAAAAATATAAAAAGAATGGTTACTATTTTGTATTAGAATTTATCTGGAAAGTGTAGAGGGGAAGCGATGCAATTTGCTGAAAATATTGTTTCTGATTCTAAAAGCGTCGGCATTCGGTACAAATAATACTAGTATGATGGACCTTTTTAGTCAAATTCAGGAATTGAGAGTTTTATCTAGTTCATGAAATCTCACGGAATAAACAAGTGGTGTTGTGAAGCAAGGAATATGTCTAGAGAGAGAGAGAGGGTGAGCGAGAGCAGGGGAGGGCGGCGGGTAGTAAACCGGATTCCGGTGAAGCATAAAAGAAACCAAAGGCACCCTAACCACAGAGTCGGCATTAGACTGGTACCAGAGAAACGTGATTGGTCTAGAGTATGGGATTCAAGGAAGGGATGCGTTACTTTCTTCTTCAAGAATTTTCCAGATTCATGCAAGAGGGAAGAGTTGTACAGGAAGTTTAACGAGATCGGAAAGGTGAGAGACATTTTTGTAAAGGCACGACCGTGTCCGGTGGTTAAGGCTCCGGCATTGCGAAACAAGAATATCTCATACGCTGAGGCAACAGGGCCAGCATATGGCCGTGTTCGCGGGGAAATGGAGGACGGCCGGGACGGTGCGGCTAACAAAAAAGCCCCATTCCCTGGTTTCACTTATAACTCAGTGGATTCGGATAAAGAATTCTTGCGTAAATGTTTCACCGGATGCCTCAAGGATGACATATCATGGGTCGAAGAAGGTAAAACTATTACGGCTCAAGGTGATGAAAAGATTAAAATATCTTATTTAGGGGGGGATTTGGTGCTTGAGAGTCTTCACACAAATTCCCACCCACTAGGCGGGGGAATGAGGAAGGAGTATTTTTGGCTTCAACGAGATTCAACCTAAAGAGGTCTTCTAGGGTTTGAATTTTCTTTTATTTTGGATTTCAATTAATAGACCCATTTGTTTATTAAGCTTTATTTTGCAAGATTTTAAAATGTAAATTGATGGGCTAGTACTTTTTTGCCTTTTGGTGTTGAGATGATTGTGAATTTTGGACATATGTTTTGATTTAATTATTTTTAGTTTATTTCTTAGTTGATATTGTATCTACTATGGGCTTTATGATGTTTTGATTGGTTCTCTCTATTATTTTATGTGCAAAATCATGCTTGTTACAAATGAGAGTTGCGTGATACGATTAAGTGCAAATTTGTGAGTTAAGAATTGATTAAATGCATTAATTACACTTCTTATCTATTCGAGAGAGGGTATTTAGTGTTAGAACCTCCATAGTTAGACACTTGAGCTTAAAGCTAAGTAGCGAAAAGTGGGGGATAGGAGGGAGACTTTACTACCGGGTTTGGGAACACCTTATTGCAAGGCTATATTACCCGAAGGGAAACGGTTGTTCTCTATAGCTTTTTACTCTATCGTGCTTATTAGTAGCCTTGAGTATTTAGTCCCTATCACACAATTGAGAAATAAACTAGGATAATTTCATTAACTCATTTGTTTGAATTTTACATTTGATCATCACTTTAGTCACGTTCCTCTTTAATTTATCTACCTAGTTGGATGCCCCTTTTATATTTTTGTTTATTTGTTTACTTGCTTGTTTTTTTTTTTTTTTTTTTCGCACCTTGGTTCGCAACTACAATAACATGACGACACATAGCACTAGGGTCACACCATACTCCTAAATTCCGTGATTCCATACTACTTGGTCCCTATACTCCGTATTCTACTACGACGATCCCGTGCACTTGCGGGGGAGTAGCAATAATTAATGTTTTTTTTTTCTCGCTAAAATCTGACCAAGTCAATGGCGCCGTTACCGGGGATTTAGTTGAGTACACTAGATGTGACTTAGTGTTCGTTGAGTGTTATTGCTAGTTGTAATTTATTTGCTTTGTTTTTATTTTTATTTTTGTATAGTTCTTATTTTTGTGGGTACTTTGATGTTTTTTGGAGGCTTTTTGTAGGTAAATATGCAAAAAGGTCAAGGAAGGTACCCCTTGAACCCTTGGATTTGGAGATCACGTTGCCTCTTGATGCTATCCATGGCTCAACTTCCCACTTCTATTGAGGATGAATCGGTTGCAGTGGCTTGCCTTTTCGTGAGTTCACTTGGTGAAAATTTCTTAGGTAACATTCTTTGCCCCAAACTTTGCATTCAACTAGATAGTTTCATTTAAGTTTGGGGGGGAGATTTTTGTGTGTTTACCTTCATTTATATTGCACCGTTGTTCCTATTTTCTTTGTTAGTATTTTTGTAGTGGAGATATCTTGTGGTTGGAAGAGGTTTGAGGCTTAATTGTTGGTGGTTGTTAGTTCTTGAAATTTGGTTGAGCTTGATGGTATTGTTTGATGCTTGTTGGTTTACTTGTTTATGTGAAAGATTGTGCTTGATTATTGCTCATAATTCATGATTAGACAAGCCCGTGAGCTTTTGGGCCTTTAGACTTTCATATATTTTGATCTATTTTCCTTCTTGTGAGTATCATTAATGCTTGTGTGCTCTAGAACTTGTCAATTGTCTTGTTTGAGGCTACTTTTAGTGTGAGATTTTTGAAAATGATATGAGGCAATCTTTGTTTTGAAAAGTCACTTGGCCAAAATTTTCCATACCAAATGAAATATTCCCGTAGTTAGCCACTTTGAGCCTCTTATCCTATATTTTTTGGCAACCTACGAAAATTTAGCCTATTTATCCATCTTGTGAGCCTATTTTGTCCCTATGAACTAGTGGAGCTTCAATGTTGGTAAATATGGGTTGAATTGAGCTTAATTGTAAATTTGTGAGGCTAGTTGTGCCTAAGTGAAGTGAAGAAAGAAAGAATGAGAAAAAGAAAAGAAAAGGAGAAAAAGATGAATTGTTGAGAAGAAAAAAAAAGAAAAAAAAGTGAGTTGATTTGTGAAGAAATGAAAATTGAGAAAGTAGCTCACTTTTGTGTAATGATTTGGTAGAGCTTCAAGTGTTTAAGTGTTTAATAGTTTTGATGGTGAAGAACATGCTTAAAAGATGACAAGTAAATTGAGGGAGTTAGTTTTTGAGTTGCAATCCGATCAATTGCAACTTTCTCTTAAGAGTTGTTGAAATATTCTAGACGTGTCTACTTCTTGCTCCACTAGTTTATGAGTCACATTATCCAAATCTTCCCTACCTTAACAAAAAAGACTACATTACAACCAAATGAAAAGTCCTTATTGATTCTTGAATTGAAACACTTAACTTGTGGTGGAGAACTTAGATTTTTGGCAAGCTTATGGTAGAGCATTTGTGTGAATTGATTTTGAGAGCATACACATCCTACATACACTTTGAGTGAAGAGTGATACACTTTCTAGTGAGGAATTGTGAATTGAGCACTTAAACTTGCATCTGCACGCTTGGAATGCCAGATTCTTTAATCTTATTTCATGCAAATTCGGGAAGCTCTTAAAGATTGATGAAGAAACTCTTAATAGAGATTGTCTTCAGAGGGCGAGGATTCTGATCCGAACCTCATTACACGAAATTCCTCGTTCTCCAGTGGTAGTGAATATTGATGGTAAATTGTTCCATATCAGGATTAGAGAGGAAGACGAAGATGTGGAGGAGAAAATTGATGACGGAGAATCTGCTGATGCTTTCGACTTGGATGATGAAGATGGGGTTTGGAATGATAAGCTAAGGGCGATGGACGATAGCAGCGATGGAAAAATCGTCGAGAATTCTTTGGAAGTTGGAGAGACGCCGGAAAATGCCCCTGACAGCGTTAACCTTAACTGTGAACCAGTGGTGTCATCAAACCCCATGCAGCCGCCAGACCATGATTTAATTTCCTCGGATAAGCGAATTTTGGCAATGGCGTGTCAGATACCCGAGGAACGTGCGCCGACTTTGGAAACCCCATGTTTCGAGGATACAGTTAATCATGGTGTGGTCCCCACAAACTCTCCGGTTTTGAAATTGCTTACTAATCAGGTGGGGCCCAAAGTTATCCCTCTTCTCGATCCGGAGATGCACAAATTGGTGGTCCATGAAGTTCAAGTTGGGCCCATTTACAATCAGCAACCTGGGGATTGTTCTAAGGCCCAAGTTAATCCGGATGGGCCGATTTCTTCTTTTCAAGATAGGGCTAGTGGGAGTATTGATTTAAATATGGCAGCCCACACTTATTTAGGGGACACAAAAGAGGGAGAGGCAGAGGCCCAATTTCATGTTAAGTCCAGTAATATCCCCAATATTTCGAACCTGATGGACACTGATGAGTCCCTTTCTTCTTTGTCAGGGGTCAAAGGTATCGAGGAGTTTCAAGATATCCCCTTTTCGTCGTCCAAATCAAATCGCGGGGTACGTATCTTTTCTCCAGAGCGAGGTGATCCGATTAAATCACGGTCTAAACAGAAATCAAAGGAGGAAATCAGGTGGGCTAAGAAGAAAAAGGAATCAGCGATTTCAGATGAAGTAAGAAAAGCTTGGGAGGTTGCAAAAAAATTGGGCCTTCTGAGCAAGATTTCGGACGAGGATTTGCTGAGACAGTTCTCGAATCTGGAAAAGGAAGACAGGAAAAAGGAAAAAGCTATGAGAAAGGCTTCTAGGAAAGGCGGTAACGTGGTTATCCAATGAAGATGCTAAGCTTTAATATAAGAGGTATAAAGAAAAGACTGAAGAGGAAGGAGATTAAGGGTATGGTGTCAAAGTTGAACATAGATTTATGTTGTCTACAAAAAACGAAAATGGAAAAAATGGAAAGGAGAATATGTGGATCCATTTGGAAAGATGATAAATTCGATTGGGAATGTGTAAATTCGGAAGGGCAATCGGGTGGAATATTGTCCATCTGGAGCGCGGAAGCTTTCGTCAAAACCAGCTCTTGGTCCACAAAAGGAATGCTAGTGGTGAATGGTTACTGGAAAGAGGATGGAGCAAAGGTATGTATTTTAAATATATATGCCCCGTGCAATACCTCTGAGAAATTGATTCTGTGGAATTCTATTGAGGCCCTGTTGTGTCAACAAGATGGAGAATGCATATGTTTAGCTGGTGATTTTAATGCTATTAGGAAAGTGGAGGATAGAGTTTGTAGGGGGCAAGTGGTGGATTACAGAGATATGAATGCTTTTAATAATTTTATTCTGAGGCTAAACCTGATTGATTTACCATTAATTGGTAGAGTCTTCACATGTTATAGAAAAGATGGGCCGTGTAAAAGCAAACTTGATCGTATCATGGTGAATGAAGAGTGGATTGAAAAATGGCCTGAGCTATCTTTGAAAGGTTTGAACATAACCTTTTCTGATCATATTCCAATTTATCTCGAAAGGGCAAGAAAGGATTGGGGGCCAAAACCATTCAGATTCATAAACGCATGGCTAGGTCATCCTCAATTCAAGAGTTTCCTTAGTGAGAAATGGTCAAGTTTCGACATCTCAGGGTGGGCAGGTTATGTTTTAAAAGAGAAACTCAAAGCCTTCAAGGCAGAGCTAAAAATCTGGAACATGGACGTGTTTGGGCATTTGGATACCAAAATTGAAATCAAAACAAAGGAGATAAAGTTCCTGGATCGAATTGACGATTCTTTGGGTCTTGACCAGGAGGAAGTTATAAGACGGAACAAGTCCACAGAAGAATTAGTAAGGTTCATGAATTGGAAAGAAAGCTTTTCATTCCAAAAGGTGAAAGTGAGGTGGCTTTGTGAGGGAGATGTCAATTCAAGTTACTTTCATGGATGGGTGAATCGAAAGCTGAAAAAGAATGGAATCGAAGGCCTCTTAGTAAACGACACTTGGGTGGACTCAGTACCGGGGGTAAAGCAAGCTATCTTTGAACATTTCAAAGGCCATTTTGAAGTTCAGAATCTGTCGAGACCCGTTCTACCTGAAGATTTCTTCTGCAGAAAACTTGAGCCTTGTGATAATATTCTCTTGGGGGCTGAATTTTCAGAAGAAGAAATAAAGAAGGCAGTGTGGTCATGTGATTCGTCGAAGAGCCCAGGTCCAGACGGATATTCCTTTGCTTTCTTCAAAGAAAATTGGGAGTTGTTAAAGAGCGATATTTTTTGTATGATGGGAGACTTCCATAGCAATGGTAAGATCGTGAAAGGCTTGAATTCTTCATTTGCTGTACTAATACCAAAGAAAGATCATTGTCAGTCGCTCGAGGATTATAGGACAATTTCACTTATCGATAGCTTATACAAGATCATCTCGAAAATGTTGGCAAACCGGCTTAGAAAGGTCCTCGACCTAATTATCTAGGAAAATCAGTCAGCCTTTGTAGGGGGGAGACAAATTCTAGACGGAATCGTGGTCCTCAATGAATTGATTGATGAAGCAAAAAAGAAAAAGTTGAAAAGAATTCTATTCAAGATAGATTTTGCGAAGGCTTATGATTCGATCGATTGGGACTTTTTGGATGAGATGATGAAGGGGTTGAATTTCAGTTTGAAGTGGAGAGGGTGGATCAGGGAATGCATTTCATCAGCATCAATGTCAGTCTTGGTCAATGGGAGTCCTTCGGGAGATTTCAAACTAAAGAGAGGACTACGCCAAGGAGACCCCTATCTACATTTCTTTTCCTTATAGCAACAGAAGGTATGAGTTTGCTAATAGAAAAGGTTGTCCAGGTGGGAATGATCGAGTTGGTGGCTGTTGGGAGGAGTAACGTACACATTACACATCTCCAGTACGCCGACAATACCATTTTCACGCGCACAGGAGAAAGTGAGAATATTATTACAATTGAGAGAATCTTGCGATGCTTTGAATTATCTTCGGGATTGAGGGTGAATTATCACAAGTGCATCATTACAGGGATCAATATGGAGAATTCGGTCCTTAATAATCTGGCGGGCTACTTGGGATGCGAGGTGAGCAAGCTGCCCCTGACCTATTTGGGGATGAATATCGGGATAAATCATCATAAGGTAACTTCCTGGTCTTCTCTTGTTAACAAAATCGAAAGCAGGATAAATTCTTAGAGTGGGAAACAATTGTCTTTCGGGGGTCGTATTACTCTAGTTCAAGCAGTGTTGTTCGTGGTACCGATCTATTGCCTCTCTTTTTACCGTCTTCCCAAAACGACAATCAAACATCTTATCCAAATTCAGCGTAAGTTTTTATGGGGGGGTTGTGAGAGTAAAAAGTCAATTCCTTGGGTGGGGTGGGAAAATGTTTGGAAGGCAAAATTGAAGGGAGGGTTGGGGGTGCGAAATTTTGGTATTTTCAATGAGGTGTTACTAAAAAAATGGGTATGGAAATATTTAAATGAACCAAACAGATTGTGGGTTAGAGTCATTGAGTCAAAATATGGGAAAAAACCTTTTGATTTAGTAAGAAGAGTTCGGGGTAGAGGGTGTAGGGGGAGAGAATCGATCTCGGGATGGTAGAAGGAGGTGAGCAATTTGTATTGGGGGTCTGAGGGAGTAGGGGGAATGAGAGATGAAGTAGAGAGAGTTGTGGTATGGGAGATAAAACTGAATTTTGGGAGGATAAGTGGGTGGGGGGTGAAAATTTGAAATCTTTATTTCCTAGGCTCTTTAGATTGAGTTCTCAGCAGGATTCTTTAATTTGTGAAATGGGGTTTTGGGAGAATGGAGATTGGAGATGGGATTTGGGTTGGACAAGGCATTTGAGAGAGAGAGAGAGAGAGAGAGAGGGGAGAGTAGACTTAACGATTTATTCGATGCTATCAACATGTACAAAATTAAGTTCGAGGAGGACGATTATTGGAAATGGAACCATTCCAACGATGGTCTTTTTCACACGAAGAGGGCCTATGACATCAAAATGGAGGAAGAAGCAGAGGGGATCGATCGAGAGAAGGGGGAAGCTTTCAAGAAACTATGGAGTAGTTATACACCAAGAAGAGTTCAAGCAATCGTGTGGAAAGTACTTCAAAAGAGAATGCCAACAAGATTAAGCTTACGAAACAAAGGTATCATCCTTCCCAATGGAGATATTTCTTGTGCTTTGTGCGGTGAGGAAGAAGAAAACATTGATCATCTTTTTTTTCATTGCTCGTTTGCCCGAAAATCTGGAATTCGTGTTATTCTTGGTTGAAATTATCAATGGTCCAACATTCGGATCCTATTGGTAATTTCCTCCAAAATGTTGGTTTCTTTGTCAAAGATTTAAGGGCAAAAAATCTGCTATCGTCTGGGTTTGTGTTGTTTGGACAATTTGGAATATTAGGAACAACTTGGTCTTTAACGGCTTAAAGATCGTGGAGGAAGTAAAGACAAAAGTATGGTCGTGGTTAAAAGCAAGGAACATCATAGATAAGGAGCATACATATGTAAATTGGTTATTAAATCCTAGATTGTGCTAAGTTAGAGTGTGTGGAGAAGAAGTATTTAGTGGCTTTGTTACATTGTGTTTATACCTTGTTTTTGTAAAGGGTTGGTGTACGCCTTGTACTCCAATTTCTTTTATAAAATTTTATTTTGCCTGATAAAAAAAAACAAGTGTTGTGAACTCATATGCAATATCAGGAACACTGAATCAACCCCCAAGTGTTGACCACGAATTGGTTTAGACTTGAGACTTAGGAATATTCTTCTCTCTTTTTAGGTTTCAGTTTCGAAATCCTTGTGCAATCAACTTTTGAAATGGCCAGTCTGGACCAATTCACATACAGAAGAGAAACATGCATAGAAGGAATTGATATGTGGAAGAAGGAAGACAAATGTTAGATTTGTTGGTTATGAAGAAAAAGAAAAGAAAGAATTGATATAGGTTAAGAATTGAGTTTCCAAATGAATAAGTAATGATTAAAATTTGTAATGGAAGGAAAAAAAGAAGTAATAGCATTGACCAAGAAGCGTGTACCAGCCGCAGCGTGTTCTGTTCTCTCGACGACTAAGGCAAAGGCAGCCAAATATCAGCTGACTTTTTGTCAATATCATCCATCCCGAATACTTCAAACTTATTTATTTAGAATTGGAGTTTCAAGAATAGAAATACAAACATGCGAGCCTGTCGTTGCTAAATTCCCTGTGTTGACGATCGTGGCAACCACTTTATATTCCCAATTCTCCATCATCATCCCATCATCAAAATCAAAATATATAAGTACACATACAAATTACAAGTGTATTCTTCAAATTAATCGAAGCAGCTGAGCACGAATTCATCATCATCAACAATTTTCCAAACAAAAAGCAGCAGCAGCAGCAGGCCATCACTATGACTCTAAGGGAGCCATTCCGAATTTTGACCACCACGCTCCTCAGCCTCCTCCTCCCTCTCTCATTCCTCCTCCTTTCCCGCCTTTCCACCGCCCAATACCTAATCTCCGTCTCCGATAACTACCCAACCCCACCCCCCAAATTCTTCCTATGGTCCTTCCTTCTCTACACCACCAAGCCCACAATTCTCCACATAATCCTCTCAATTATCAGCGTCTCATCTCTAACAAACTCCCTAACCGCCAAAACCACCTTTCCCCCTCAATTCCCCAATTTACCCCTCCCGCGACGCCGTCTCCACATCGCCTGGATTTTCCTATTCCTTCTGCAAATCTGCGTCGGCGCCGGAATCGAAGGCAGCATCGCCGCCGGGATCAAAGGATCCGGATTCGGCCACGCCAACGGTTTCCTCTGCAGGGCGATTTTCTTCCTAGGGTTGCACGAGACCATGCTATTTTGGGGGCGGACGGTGGTGAAACCGGTGGTGGACGATACCATTTTCGGGGGTTGGAGGGCGGAGGGGCGGCTGGAGAAGGTGGCGCTGGGGCTGAGCTACGGCGGCCTGTGGTGGTGGCGGCTGAGGGAGGAGGTGGAGGCGCTCGTCATGGTGCCGGAGGTCAAGAGAGAGATGATGATGGGGATCGGAGTCGCTGATTTCGTGGGATGGTGGTTGTATTATCTGACGGTCACGATTGGAATGGTGAGGCTGATTAGAGATTTCGTTTTGACGGTGGCGATTTTGACACGTGGGAGGAGAGGGGATGGGCCGAGCCGGCCCAATGATGACAAGGTTTGAATTGGGCTGGGCCGGTTCATTTATTATTTTATTTTTTTTAATTGAATTCTGGTGTAATTTATCATTCAAAATACATGAAGAGGATTCTTTTTTCTTTCAATTGTTTTGAAGAAAATGATACACAAAATCCCGCTCCTAATTTCTATATTAAAGTTAAACTATATTAATTTATAGGGTCTATGCACTACGATAGTATTTATAATACTTTTATTTTATTATTAGTTGTTTGGGATTTTCTACGATCAGGAACAATTTCGTCCTTCCTAAAGTTAGGAAATCATTTGATTATCGTTGGATCTTTGATCCAATGTATACTTTTAATTTTAAATGATTGTATTTTGCATTAGTGCGTTTGTAAAGTACATACTGCAATCGCACTGCATCGCCCTACTAATAAATTAAATTAATATTTATAAAATGACAAAATTATCCCTAACACAGACTCAGATCCATCCTGACTCGGACTCAAATCTAGGCCGAATTCGGCCGGACGCACCGGACCTTGACCCGGACCACGACTGACGAGCCGGACCTTGGACCCGGACCGGACCGGACCTTGGCCGGACCTCGACGGGCAGATTGGACCTCGACGGACCCGACCTTGGCGGAACCCGGACGATTGGACCACGATCCGGATCGGGCCGGACCCGATCCGGATCGACCCGGACCTTGACCCGAATCGGACCCTGACACGGACCCGGGCCTTAACCTCGACCCTAACTCGGGTCGGACCCCGATCCAGACCCAGATTCGACCTTGACCCCAGATCCGGACCCAGACCGTACCGAACCCGGGCCCAGATCGGACCTTGACCCGCATCCAGACCCGACCTGGATCCAAACCCTAACTAGTACTCGGACCCAAATCAGGACCCGGATCCTAGTCGGAGTCGGACCCAGACCTGAACCCAACCCGGGTCGCGTATGGGCCGAGTTCGAGATCGTGGATTAAATTTTTTAAATTTATGAACATTATATTTTTTATTTAAAAAATATTATAAGGATATTTCAATAATTTTATAATTTTTATTTAAAAAATTAATTATTTAGTCTTATGGCGAAACAATATCGCCCATGACGAAGTTAAATGATGTGTCAACTTTTTATTGGACGTCTGACGTCAGGAAGCGCGAAGACGTCCTTGACCATAGAAAAACCCTAGTTGTTTGACATTGCAAAAGTTAAGGAGATGTGTAATAAGCACATTACAAAAGACCTACAGACAAATTCTAGTATTTCATACATGAAATTTTTTTAATTTACAATCAAATTCTGTAATTGGTGAAAGTAAAACAAAATTGAAAATTAGTGGTTCATTTCAAAAAAAGTGGTGATTGATTCAATACTGAATAAGTCATAATTTAGGATTTAGGATGTAGATTATTGATTTATGACAATTTTATAAATTTTCATACATGGAAATTTTCACACTAGACCTACACAAGACTGCGTAAATGATTTATAGAAACATTGTTAAGTTGTAAAGTTTTTAAAATAATAATCATAATCAAATTAAGGGAGTAACGAGTATTATTCACGACAGATCAACATGTACTTGCTATTGAATTGAAAAAACAAGAGTCAATCGATTAAATATTCAATATAGAATATAGAAGCAGGGATAAGAACCATTCAGACAACTGAATTTGACTCAACTTTTTAATAAACAAGTCATATCTAAATTTTCTAAAATTATATTTATTTATACATGTTAAAATTTGCATTTAAAATTAAATGAGCTTAAAAAAAATTTAAATAAATTTTTAGGTACAGACTTGTTTATTGAAAAGACTATACTTTTTTTTTTTGATCGGCGAAAAAAAAAAAAAGAAAAACTAGACTTGAACTTACTAAAAATACTTTTTACAGATAATCGATCAAAATTGAGTCTAATAACTATATACCAAATTCAAACTTTTTAACGATAAGCCAGCTCTGTTGATTTGCTCGGGCATTTCCACCCTATATACAACTATACAAGCTTGCAAAAATTTATATGAATTCTTACATTGTATTAACATTTTTAAAAAAAATACAAAAAATCTTATACTAACATTATATTACACTCTATGTTTATAAGGAAATACGAGATCAAACTACATATTTGTGCATACTACAGGCTGTAGGCCTCCAGAAATGATCACTTGAAACGTCTAATTAAGCTTTTAAAAGCATTCTTTAAAAAATTAATTTACAGTAATTTTACAAGCTTGCTGGCAATTGGCATGCATAAGCATAATTAAAAAAACAGGTGAAGCTTTATTTACGTGTTCATTTTGTATTCAAGTACAAGTTTATACCACTGTACAACCGTTATAAAGCGTTACTTCCGAGTTTACAACTTTGTCTTTACAATATCTACATGCCTCATTTTTGCCATACTCAGTTGAGGCTTATTCTCAAACACAAAATAAGTATGACCAAATGTCAACATCTTCAAAATTAAATTAAAGAAAGAAGAAATTTGCAGGCTCTATAGTACATATCTATATTCTGAGTTATTAATACATACATTCATACATTGAATTGAGATATTTGAATAAAACCAGAGACTTGATGACAAATATTTCTCTAAACTTAGTAAATTTCTCTTTGTCTAATCCGGCTTAAGCCTACCCAAATACTTTTTACAATGATGCCTGCTATATTCATATCATCCTTGTTTAAATAATCACATTCACACTTTCCCTCATAAATAAATAAATAATAATCATCACATTCACACACACACATGACATATATATGTATGAAATTTTGTTAATTGATCATACCTTATCTTAGTCTTCTTTACACTCTTTAATGATACATATACACACTTGATCATCTCAACAGAGCAAATGGCAAACATGCTCTTCCCTTCATTTCAATTCAACTACAACGATTACGATTTAATTACACCGTATCCAACAAATGATCCAATTCCCAGAACAACGAAACAAGATCCATGGTCCCAACCCGGGATCATGGATTTATTCCAACAAGATTACATTTCAAATGGTAATCATAATTGGACTCATCAAAACCAAATGATCATCGGTCCATCATCATCATCATCATCATCATCATTATCGTGCGATGAAGAAAGATTATCAGTCTCGGATATGTTAATGATTGCTGGCGAAAGATTCATCCGATTCTCAACAAACACCATCGACGGCGTCTCCATGTTCTTCCATCCCTACACCACCTCCTCGCTTTCCCACGTGTGCAGCAACGACACACGTGACATTGATCTTCTACACAACATATTATCAGCAGCGGATCACGTGAGCAACAATCAATTCCATCAAGCTACTAAACTCATCTCCCGTTGCCTCCCCAACACATCAGTTTCCGGCACTCCCGTCCAACGCTTATCGTTTTATTTCCTCGAAGCCCTCCAAGAAAAGATCGATAAACGAACGGGAGTCAAATCGAACCGGGAGGTACCCGAAAATGGGAAGGGGGTAGCATTATGCACAAACCTCCCATTTCTAGCAACACGTCAAGAACTGCCCTTCGCTCAAGTGGCGCAATTCGCAGGCGTACAAGCCATAATCGAAAGCGCCAAAAAACACGGCAAAATCCATCTAATCGATCTCCAGATAAGGAGTGGAATTCACTGCACAGCTCTGATGCAGGGGCTTGTGGAACTCTCAATCACGCATCTTAAAATAACCGCAATCGGAACAACCGATCAGCATTACTTAGAGGAAACAGGGAAGAGGTTACAGAGCTTTGCAGAGTCCTTATCCCTGCCCTTTTCATTCAACGTTGTTTATCTAACAGAGATGAAGGAATTCAAAGAAGACATGTTGGAAATTGAGACGGATGAAACCGTTGCTGTTTACTCATTCATGATGCTACGGTCCATGATATCGAAGCCCGAGTCTCTAGAAAGCGTAATGAGGGCAATTTCAAGAGTGAAACCAACGGTAATGGTGGTGATTGAAGTAGAGGCGAATCACAACTCGCCTTCGTTCATAGACAGGTTCATGGAAACGATGTTGTTCAGCTGCGCGTATTTTGATTGCTTTGAGGAATGCATGGAGCGGGAGAGTCTGTACAGGACGATAGTGGAAGGGACGTATTTGGGGGAGGGGATTAGGAACACGGTTGCAGCCGATGGAGACGAAAGGGTGGCGAGGAACGTGAAGGTTGAGGTTTGGAGGGCGTTTTTTAGGAGGTTCGGGATGGTGGAAATGGAACTCAGTGAGTCGTCTAAGTATCAGGCGAGTTTGGTTGTGAATCGGTTTGGGAAGGGGAAGTCGTGCGATCTTGAATGGGACGGGAAGGGGCTTGTTGTTGGGTGGAAAGGCACACCGCTGCAATCTCTTACAACTTGGAAATTCTCATAGATCGAGCAATGTTGATTCAGTCTAATTGGATGGATTGTTTGTTTCATTCTTTGGTTTTTGTTTTATGTTACAAGATTTGATGTATTGTATACAAGGATGTTAATAAATTGCACAACGAAACTCTTCGAGTGCTTAGATATACAGGAAGGATAATATGTAGGCAAACATCATATGGAATTAGAGAAAAGAAGCATTTGTCATATTTTAAGCATCATTTTCCTTGTTGATTCCATGTCAGTTACATAATAACACACGCGTGGGTTTTTTAGTATAATTTTGCAATGACTCGCACTTGTATATTAAGGTCTCACGGTGAGACGGGACATAAATTGCACATTAACGTTTTAACACTTTGGAAGGGGTGTGTGTGATTTGTGCTAGATTGTACCCAATTGTCTCATATGATTTTTTTTCATTTTGAATATAATTCTATGTTATAGGAATGACTCCACATATATGATGTATGAAGAAAGAGATAACACAAACAACGAGTTTGAATCACAATTGAATTTGATCTCACAAGTTTGACCTCAAATAAATTTAGTCCCATAACATTTTTTATCGTTAATTTAGTCCCAATAACTTTGAAAATGTCCAATTTTAATCTCAATTTCGGTCACGAAACTCAAAACGACGTCGTTTTGTCGTTTTAATTTGGGCCTTTCTGACAGATGATGTGATAGGACCGTCACGTGTATTTTTTTTTAACAGCTGAAATTTCAAGTATATAATTAAAAAAAAAAGTTACAAAAAAAAAACGTAAAAGTAAAACATAATTGACGATAAGAATTAGTCAAATACAATAAAAAATACACGTGGTTGTACAGTGGCAGTCCAATCTTAGCATCCTCCGAAAAGCCCCAAATTAAAATGGCAAAATGACATCGTTTTGAGTTTTCTGACCGAAATTGAAACTAAAATTGGACACAATCAAAGTTATTAAGACTATACCATCGACAAAAAAATTTATGAAACTAAATCTATTTGACGCTAAAGTTATGAATAAAGTCCAAGTGAAATACACAGGATAAATCTAGACGCAAAGAAGCATCAAATATAATAGAATGCAAAGTATGAATAAACAATGAGAAACGGTTTTACACATCAAAACACCCAAATAATCACAATCAGAATACAACAACATTCCCTAATTCGTAACCAACCAGGAAGAGTTAATTACCAATGATTTCAGCATCGAAACATATGATCAGAAGAAGCATTAAGGGGCTGAACCTGAATCTGGCGAGGCAGCTGCCATGGCTCCACCAACGAATCCAATTCGCACCCACTCACCTTAGAGGCAATCGCCAGTACAGATTTCAGCGATTTGAGGCGATCAGTCAATTCACTCATCTGAGCCCTAAGCACATTGTTCTCCGATCCAACGGCTACCTGCAACTGAGACGCATCGTCAATCATATCACTCAGCTTCTTATTCTCCTCCTTCATCCGCTTCATTTCTTCATTCAGCTCATCCAATCGTTGCTGTTTCTTCATCCGCGATCTACGCGCCGATTCGCGATTCGACAATTTCCGTTTTCTCCCTCTCTCGTCGTCGCACCGCGGATTTGTTCCAAATTGTTTCGCCGCCATTGATTCCTCCTCGATTCCGATCGATTCAGTGATTACAATTAAAAATTGGGGGAAATGCCACAGAATTGCGGGGATTACAGAGGTAATTAAATCAGGAGAACACGTAGAACCAATAGAGGAAGACTAGAGATAAAGAGTGTAGGATTCTAATCCGACGCATCCGGATTGCTAATGCCATAAAAGTTTACAGATGAACAACAAACTCATAATTCAATTTGAAGGAACGCGTCTCCAAATTCACAACTCTCTGGAAATATTCTTAACAAAATCAATCTGCAGATGAGAAACAATGAATTAGATGAATGAATGCATACATATGGAAAAGAATAGAGAGGAAAAGTGAAAATATAAGAGTTAATCTTGACAGTAAATGCAATGCAAAGTTTACGCGTTGGGGGTGTTAAGCGAAATTGCATTTATAGGGCCTTGGAAAGTGGAAACCAGCAACATTTTCTGTTTCGTTTTAGCGTTTCATATTATATTTAATTAAAACACAAATTAATATCTTTAAAAAAAATCAATTATTTTTTAAAATTGCGAAAAATAAAATTTTAAAGATGGCAAATTTTCATTTGCACCAATTTAGAATTCCTGCAATTGAATATTTTATTTATTTTATTTTATTTTTAAAAAAATTTTTTTACCCTATCCAAAATCTCCCCGATTGGTTCATGGTTCACCCGACCCGAATGATTCATGTTTATGGTTTAGTTTTTTTTTCTTAAAGTTTTTTTAAAATAGTTTTTTTATTATTTTTACCCGGCCCGATCCGAACTCGGCTCAAGTGGTTCATGGTTCACCCGACGCGAATGGTTTAGGGTTTAAGGTTCATGGTTTAGGTTTAGGGTATATGATTTAGGATTTAAGGGTCATGGTTCATCTAAATTAAATGTAATTGGTGCACACAAACATCACTCTTTAAAGATAAAGATAAGTGATTATGCTTTTTCTTTTCCACATAATTTGTAAACACCCACCTTAATATTAATAGATTTGGAATAAAAGTAACTCACATTTTTAAAGGCAAGGAGCTCTTCCTTGAAAAAATTATAGAGAGTGTCAAAGCTAGAGTGTGAAGTTGGTTCATAATCAATATTGTTCATCTTTGTAATTATTCTTATAAAGGAGTCACGGTCTGGACAAATAGGCCTAGAGAAGTGTTGAGATGTTAATAATATATGTTAGTTTTCTTATTCGATTGTATTCTTTGTATTTCTGAGGCATCTTTCATACCCTGGTGACATCAATAAAAAAATTACCCACCAAAAAAAAAAAAAAAATCGAATACATTAAGGCATCATTTACATTTGGTGATAATATTGATTAAAAGAATAGTTAGCTAATCTTATCACTTATTTACTCTTTTAAAAAAAAAAAAAACTCATCACTTATTTACTTGATTGGCCAAAAAAACACTTTTAACTCAGAATCTCGAGAAAAACTCATTATGCAGGATTGTGTGTGATAGTAAATTCCAGAAAGATAGGGTGATAATAAATTTTTGTTGATGATATATCTTTATCTACTAATAGTGAATCCTCTCATATTCATATAATTCATCTATTTTAAAGTTGACAATTTTATGAAGAGTTATTTATGGTATAATATTATGAAAAGTTATTTATGACATAATACCTCATCTTCAAAATTTATACGGTTCATTATTCTTCATTCATCTTTGCCATTAAATTTTATGAGTTTGATTTATTTATGGTATAATTTTTAATCAAACTATTCTCTAATTCAATATTTACAATTCAATTTTTTCATCTTTATTGATTTATTTTCCATGCTTTTTTTCCCCAATTTTTCCCACCTCTTTATGATTTTGAGATTTTCGCACAATCTACGTCTTCCTTCATCCGTTATTCAAATACATCTTTTATTTTATTTTAAATGGATTTCAAATCCCGTCAATAATAACATGTGTAAAATTCAACGAACATATTGAATGATATGCGAAAGCTTATGACTTATATATACACTGGAAAATAACATGGGTTGGAAACTACAAATATGCTAGTAAAGTTAATTATGTCAACAAAATTAAATTTGTAATCAAGATATGGAACATGGAAAAGTTGCAATCTCGGTATTAACTTGCAATGTTGTATAAAGATATGTAATTCAAAACTGATTTCATAAATCCTTTCAAAAAAAAAAAAAAAACTTATTTCATAAATAAAACGAGTATGACACTTTTTTTCCCCCCGAAAAACGTAGTTATCTTGTACTATGTTTTTTTAGAATTTGAGCAGTGTGAATATTTGAATGTATTGAGTCATTTTATAGCATTATATATTTTATTTCATGTATTTTTTTTTCATACAATTGTTGACTAATTAAAAAATGACATGCTTTGTTATTTTATGGGAAAACTATAAGTCTTGGGAGTAAAATACGGTTATTGTTCCATGGCCCATGCCTGTTTTTCGTCACCAATGAAAGAGACACGTACACAATAAGTTGACAAAAACTTGTATTGACCTTTTCATGCTATGAACTCGATTATTTAAGTATCACTGTTATATATAAAACTCTCACTGCTATGTATATATAAAAATTATCACTGTTATGTACAAAAACAATCACTGTGTAAAAAATGTTTTATATTTTTAAACAGTAAAAGTTTTTGTGCATAACAGTGATAGTTTTTATATATAACAGTGATAAAGTTCATATATGAACTTGTTCACATGAGTGTTACTCCAATAAATTTCATTTTTTGGTAAAATGGTAAAATTATCTTGTATTGATGGAAGCTTAACTTGTTTGGAATCAATATATAGGAAAGTTGATAATTGTATTGAATGCTCGTGCGAGATTACATCCAAGTTGCCTATCCAGCTTTTCCTGAAAAAAATGTTGTTGAAATTTCAGTCCTTTACTTTATAAAATCATGATTGTTCAACGTGAATGAATGATGAACTGAGTCCACTATTTTAAACGGTGTGATACTTGTGTGCATCAGTTGCACACGGTACAATTTAATTTAATTTTAATTTAGATTAATCACGATTTAGAATTTTGATAATTTCACTTTCCATTTCTTTTTTCATTCACGAACCCTGAACCCGAAACCTGAATCCAAATCCGAATCCAAACCCCGAACCATGAACCATTCGGGTGGGGTCCGAATCAAACTGGGTCGGATTGAGTCTTGTTCAAAATTTAAAATATAGTAAAAAAAAATCTTGAAATTCAACTGCACCAATTCTAAATTGATGTAAAAAATACACACAACTATTTGTCTTTTAAATATGAGTACAACAGATTACAAGGCGATAATGGATTACAAGGAATTACAAAAATTCTGTCCACTTAATTTTATCAATTTTGTACAACTAATAACATCAATTTAATTTAATGATTTAAACTGATTTACTTGGTTAGCTCTCATCAGGGATATTCTTGTTAACTCTAGAATATTCCCAATTACTAGCCCTTTTTAATTAATTTATGTAAGAGTGAGAATCTGATATTTAGTAGGATTTATGTGAATCAAGTGTACCGTTCAATTCATAATGTATTTTAAAAATTTATAATTTGTTGCATTAAAATTTACTACTTGTTACACTGAAACGTGCACATAATGCATTAAAAGATACACCCCATTTTCAGTGATGATTTGAAGGCAATGTGTAGTTCCATCATCAAATATGATATTCTACAAATTCCAAGAACCGGTTACAAAATAATAGTCCTAATTCAATGAACAAGATTGGATCATTATAAATATTCTTCCAAAGCATTTATTTCTTATTCAACCAAACACGATAATGAAAAATGAGATAAATGCTTACTTCTTGTTGATCATGAGTATAGTTATACCAATTACCAAGCCAATGTTAGAAAGTAACTCTAAGATGAATGAGAATCATCTAAACATTTATTCATATATCTATATTAGTTGGAGTTTGAGAGTGGTGATGTTCCTAAGCCTGAGCTTAACTAGAAACTGTTTCTCAAGATAATACCAATGCCTGCACAATATTTCATTGCTCAACTACTATCATATTTTCATGAAAATTCGGACCTTAATCATCTTATGATAAGTCAAATTTTCCCAGATGATCGATATTGCACGATTCATTTCTTCAGGAAACAATATTTAGTAAGATGCCTCACAAACTTTTCGTAAATTTTTCATCGTCAACATTTATAAAAAAAAAAGGATATTTATTTCGTTCATCGGGAAAAAAAAAGGAAAAAAGGTGACTTAAATTTTTTTTTTTTTTCAACATTTATATAAAAAATGGGATATTAATATGAAAGCAAATTACACGTATTTTTCAACAAGAAATCTAAAGGAAAAACAAAACACCCCTTAAAAACTAGTTTGGAATGTTATAGCGGGACTTATCACCCTCTTTGTACCCTCCCTTTCGGGACTTAGATGTTTACAAGTTCTCACTCAAACGGGACTTATCACCTCGCGGGAATACCCTCCTTTCGGGATTTAGATATTTCATCAAACTGTAATTTAGGTAAGGTTTGTTTTGTAACAAGGATGAGGTACATTTGTTTAGCCTCAATGCTAGGATGGAGGTATAGGATATATTTGTGCTTAGATCTAAGAACACTTTTGAAATATGTGTGTATTTCTTGTCACAAACATGAATGGAGTTGCTTGAATATTTGGCTTTAATTTCACTTTTAGATCCTCCATTATCTTCTTTTTGAAGATAGTGCAATGTATTTATAGTGTGGATTTAAATATTAGATTTGGAAAGTAATATTCAAATCTATCTAATAACTTCAGGTTTTCTTTTGTCCTTTTGACTTTTCCTGCAGAACTTTATGTCACATCAATATGTGTGTTGTCTTCTTATTGGCGGTTGCTTTTGTGTGTCTATGGATCGATCAATTTCGTCGATTCAGTTTCATCTCGCTTTGATTTTGGTCATTTGAAATCGATCTGTAGAAATCAGAGCTTGATTTCCGGTGTCTTTAAAATCTTTGTTCATCGATCTTTGAAATCAATGTTCATCGATCTTTGAAATCATTCATCGATTCTTTGAAATCCTTTGTTCATCAAACTGATTTCAATGTTCATCCGAATCGATTTCTTGTTCATCCAAATCGATTTCACTGCTTATCGGACTGATTTTTTCTTCTTCTTTTGATTTCGATTTCTTTGACATTTTATCACTTTTCTTCATCACAAATCAAGATGCTTTTTCTTGTTCAAACTCATCAGTTAACTTTCGGAACTCATCCTACTTATCATCTCGATCTCGTCGGCCTCATAAATTGACCTCGTCGATCTCGATCAATCAACTTAAATGCGATTTTATGAGTTCCCCTTAACTTGTTCTCTCGTTCCCCCTCAACTCAATTATATCTGTAGATTATCTTAAATAACACAAGTTGATAATGTTTTGGCATAATTAATCAAAACTAAAATATCCCAACAATTTCCCCCTTTTTGATAATGATGCCAAAACTAACTAACAATAAAAATATATGAGAAAAACAGTGTTAGTTAAACAAGTGAAATAATGAAGAACATTGTTTTCATTTTAAAAATGAGAAGATGATTGTCAACCTCCATGAATTTTATAAAATTTATGCATTTTAAACTAAATGGGTTTTAATAAAAAAAGACCGATGAGGTGTTCACAATAAAATCTAGTGAACTTTTTTCTGATACCACTTGTTGGTCGAAAAACCGATTTAAAACTCGTAAAATCTCAATGGGAGGTGACTTAATTTTTTTTTTTTGAATGTGTTATGTGATTTGCTAAAGTATGTATGGCAGTTAATATGAAAGCAAATAAGAACACACATATTTTTATAGTGGTTGGACAACTCGCCCTACATCCACTCTTCCCTTCATGGGGCACCAACTTAACCAACAGATGTTTCTGGGAGTTCTCACTCAAAGCGGGACTTATCACCCTCTAAGGGATCGCCTACCCTCCCTTTTCGGGATTGCTTAGATGTTTACCGAGTTCTCACTCAAACGGGACTTATCACCCTCATGGGATCGCTTTACCCTCCCTTTCGGGATTCTAGATGTTTGGGGTTCACACTCACCTACAAACTTAACCAAGTGATTTGGGTAAGGTTTGTTTGGTTTCAACTAGGTTGAGATTTTCCCTTACATTTGTTTAGCCTCAATACTAAGGATGGGAAAATCTCTAAGCTTAGGATATAGCATTTGTGCTTAAGTAGAACACTTTTGAATATATGTGTGTATTTGTTGCTCTCGTGTTCTATGAATGGAGTTGCTTGAATATTTGGCTTTAATTTCACTTTGCGGATCCTCCATTATCTTCTTTTGAAGATATTGCAATGTATTTATAGTGTGGATTTAAATATTCTCAGTTGGAAAGTAATATTCAAATCCATACTAATAACTTCCAACTTTTTCTTTGTCCTTTTGCACTTTTCTCTACAACTTTATGTCACATCAATATGTGTGTTGTCTTCTTATTGGCCACCTGCTTTTGTGTGTCTAACGGATCGTCGACTCGTCGATTCTTTGTTCATCTCTTCCGATTACGGTCACCGATCCGGGTCATTGAAATCGATCTGAGAGAAATCTGTCTGCATTTACGGTGTCTTTGAAACCATTTGTCCGTTAGTCTTTGAAATCACTTTGTTCATCGGTTGTTGAAATCTTCATTCATCCGACGATTTCCTTTGTTCTTCCGAACCGATTTCTTTGTTCATCAAAGTGATTTCACTTGTTCATCCGATCGATTTATTTCGCTACCGATTTGATTTTCTTCTCTTTGATTTTGATTTCTTCACAAAGATTTTATCGACTTTTCTTCATCACAAATCAGCATGCTTCTTCTTGTTCAAATTTCATGATTAATTTCGGAACTCATCCTACTCTATCCGATCTCGATCGGCCTCGTCTTCTTGACCTCGTCGATCTCGATCATCTTAAATCGATTTTTATGAAGTTCTCCCTTAACTTGTTCTCTCATTCCCCCTCAACTTGTTATCTGTAGATTATCTTAAATAACACAAGTTGATAATGTTTTGGCATAATTAATCAAAACTAAAATATCCCAACAACATTCAACAAGAAATCTAAAGGAAAAACAAAACACCCCAAAACTAGTTTGGAATGTTATAATTCTTCACCTTTGTCTTCTTAACTACAAGTAATAAGATCAAATAAAGTATTTTATTTCATCTTCTGTAATTTGTATTAGTTGTAACAAGGAAAGGTATTAGCTGCACTGAGGTATAGTATCAGTTACAAAAGGAAATAGTCACAAACAGGTTTACATTCGTTTAGTCAGTCAATACTCTTTTGACTGACTTTATACGTTAAGTTAGTTAGAAATGGTTAGACTCTCAGCTCTTTAAATTATAACTTCTTCACTTTGTAATTCATCGATCTATAGAGAATTTATCCATTTTTATAGTTTTACATCATGAATTCTTATAGATTCATCATGGTATCAGTTTTCGAATCATCTCTGGTTCGGTGATGCTAGGTTTAGTTCTCGTTCTCCGCTGCGTTTGTCTCGTTTATATTTGGTTTGGTATTCAATCGATTTTATTGTAAATCGATTTGATTTGTTTTTTTTTTTGTTTTCGATTGTGAATCGATCGATTGGTTTTGGGGTTGTGCTTGTTCTTCAATTGAAATAGTATTTTCATTAAATTTTTTGCCCTAATTTTGTGATTTCAGTCTGTTTTGCCCTAATTTTGAAAGATGGCAATGATTACCGATCCTTCTTCGTTGAATCCGACTCTTAATCCGTATTCGCCTTTGACATTACATCCGCAGGATAATCCTGCTGTGTCTATTGTTCTTGAGCCCCTCAATGGCTCCAATTTTGTTTCCTGGAGTCACTCTATCAAGAGGGCTCTAAGCGTAAAGAATAAGATCCCACTCGTGGATGGTTCTTTGGTCCCTCCGTCGCCTGACGAAGATGGTGCGATTCATAGAGCGTGGGTCCGCGCAAATGACTTGGTCTTGAATTGGATACTCAACTCAATCAGTCCCGATATCAAGTGGACATTGGAGTTTTTCACTTCTACACGCGTGTATACTTCTTGGAAAAATCTTTAGCTTCTATCTCGAAAGGTTCCAGTACTTTAGTGGTTTACTACAATCAGTTTAAAAGTCTTTGATATGAATATGTGAGTTTTAGGCCGATTCTGAAATGCACATGTGGTGCTTCTTGTTCTTGTAACCTTCCTTAGATTGTTGCTCAAACCCAAGAACGGGATGTGGTTATGAAGTTTATGATAGGATTAGATGAGTCTTATGCAGCCATTAGGAGCCATATTCTTTTGCAGTCTCCTTTACCTTTATTAGCTAAGATCTATTCCTTATTGATGCAAGAGGAAAGTCAAAGAACTTTGAGTCATCCTGTGTCTGTTCAACTTGATACAGGGTGTTAAGAATTTTAAAGATAGAAAGCGGCCACTTAAGTGTTCCCACTGTGATCTTCCTGGACATTTTGTAGACAGATGTTACCAGATTATTGGTTTTCCACCAGGATGGAAAGGTAATAAGAAGCCTAGAGTTCATATTTCTGCTCACAACACTATGACTGATTGTGGAAATCTTGGAGTTACTCAAAAAGAAGAAGCTGTAGCTACCAATCCACTCTTCAATCAAGAACTTTTTGAACAGTTCTTGACCTTTTCTAAGATGCAGAAGGTCTCAGACTCTCATTCAGTGGCAGGAGCTTTTGTGCAACCTGCACATTCTGTGGCTGGTGCTTTTGTTCCACCTGGTAAAGTTCAAAACACAGTGGATCCTTACATTCCTGGGGTTTTTGAACCACATACTACTAGTAATGCTGGTGCTGGTGCTACTGTCCAGCAACCTGAGTCAGGTATATCTCATTTTTCTTGTAATGTCAATGCTATAAATGATACTTGGATTTTAGATACAAGGGCCACATACCATATGTGCTGTAGTTTGTCTCTATTTACTAGTACCCCTGCATCTTCCAATATTAAGATAAACTTACCCAACAATCATCTTGTTGTGGCCACTTTTATTGGAAATATAAAAATCAATGAACATATAACTTTGTACAATGTCTTATATGTGCCTGATTTCTCTTTCAATTTATTGTCCATATCTCACTTGACTAGATATTCAAATGTGAGTGCTGTTTTTGGTGCTTCCCATTGTGATTTACAGGAAAACAACACCAAGAGGGTGATTGATTTTGCTGAATTGAAGGGAGGACTCTATCTGATGAATTCTGGGAGATATGCTTACAATGTCAGGGTTAGTGATTCTGATGTTAGTTTTGAAACATGGCATTCTAGAGAGGTCACATTTCTGCTAAGAACCTAGGTTTCCTGAAGAGTATTATTGTAAAACATCATGATGTGAATAAAATTTGTGGTGTTTGTCCTATGGCTAAGCAGAAAAGGCTTTCTTTTCCTCTTAGTGCCTCTGTTAGTTCTTCTGTGTTTGAATTAATCCACTGTGATGTGTGGGGTCCATTTTCCATTGAGTCCTATAATGGTTACAAGTATTTTTTGACAATAGTTGATGATTATTCAAGGTGTACTTGGATTTATTTGCTTAAGCATAAGTCTGATGTTAGAATATCCATTGAAAATTTCTACAATATGGTTTTAACTCAGTTTTCAACAAAGATAAAATGTTTGAGAAGTGATAATGGAACTGAGTTTATTTTATCAGATTTTTATCATAAATATGGGATTATTCACCAGACATCTTGTATGGAGACTCCACAACAAAATGCTATAGTTGAAAGGAAACATCAACATTTATTACAAGTGGCTAGGGCATTGCTTTTCCAATCTTCTTTGCCTCTAAATATCTGGACAGATTGTATTCAAATAGCAGCACATATAATAAATAGAACACCATCTTCTGTGCTGAATAACTTGACACCTTTTCAGAAACTTTATAATAAGGAACCTGATTGTTCACATGTAAGAGTTTTTGGTTGCTTATGTTTTGCTAGCACTTTAACTGCTCATAGACATAAATTTGAACCTAGAGCAGTCAAATGTGTCTTAGTTGGTTATCCTTTTGGAACAAAAGGTTATAAATTGTTTGATCTGGACAACAAAAGATTTTTTGTTTCAAGAGATGTAAGATTTCATGAAACAATTTTTCCTTTTTCAAAAGATAACAATTCTAATTCTGATGATATTAACAAGCTTTTTCATGCTGATCATATTACCTATCACTATCTAAAATATTTTGAGGAAGTGTCTATTGACAGTGATCAAGCAAATCTCAGTAATATTCAAATTAGTTGTACAGACTCTGATGACATGATTCATCAAGAACTTCAGGATGAGTTAACTGAGTTGGTTACAGAACCATCTCAAGATGATCATACTCCTACAGGTACTTCTGTTCCCACACTTGATATAACTGAAGTAACTGATAATGTAGTACACAATGATAATGATTTAAGAAGGTCTTTTAGGATAAGACATATTCCTGCATACTTAGATGTTTACAGAACAAGTTTACCACCTTCTTTAGCTCATTCTGTGAATTCCACTATTTCTGGTGATAATACTTCTGGTGTAAATACTTCTGGTGTTTGTAAACCCATTAGATACCCTATCTCTAATCATTTGTCCATTTCTAAACTTTCTGATGACCATGCTTGTTTTACTGCTGCAATCTCTGAAATGATTGAACCTAAATCATACAAGCATGCAAAAGACAACAAAGATTGGATAAATGCTATGAAAGCAGAAATTGAAGCTTTAGAAAGAACAAATACTTGGTCATTAGTTGATTTACCTGTTGAAAAACATTGTATAGGGTGTAAGTGAGTGTATAAGATTAAACACAAATCTGATGGAAATGTAGAACGTTTTAAAGTAAGACTAGTTACTAAAGGTTATACTCAACAAGAGGGGGTAGATTATTTTGACACTTTCTCTCCTGTTGCAAAAATAACCTCTGTAAGAATCCTATTAAGTGTTGTTGTTTCAAATGGTTGGTTCATTCATCAATGTGATGTGAACAATGCTTTTTTACATGGCGATCTTATTGAGGAAGTTTATATGTTGCCTCCACCTGGTTATTGTGATAGTAATGACAAGAGAGTTTGTAAGCTAAACAAAAGCATTTATGGCTTAAAGCAAGCATCTAGACAATGGTTTATTAAACTATCACAATCACTTGATACTATAGGTTTTATACAATCTAAAGCAGATTCTTCTATTTTTATAAAGAAAAATGGAACTTTGTTCACTGTCATATTATGTTATGTGGATGACATGATCATCACTGGTAATTCCATGACTGAAATACAGATTGTTAAAGATCATTTACATCAACAGTTCAATATAAAAGATTTAGGAATCTTAAAGTACATCCTTGGTATAAAAGTACAAGAAATAAACATGGTCTCCATCTTTGTCAGAGGAAGTATGCCCTTGATTTACTAAACACGGTAGGTTACTTAAGTAGCAGGCCATGTACCACTCCTATGGATGAGAAGCAAATGTTCACTCAACAAGAGAGTGCACCTTTACAGGATCCTGCAACTTACAGAAGTCTTGTTGGAAAGATGTTATACTTAACAATAACAAGACCTGATCTTGCTTATTCCATTCAGACCTTAACACAATACATGAGTACTCAACTGGAGAGCCATCTAGCTGCTGCACACAGATTACTCAGATACATAAAAGCCACTCTAGGTTTAGGTATTTTTTATACAACTAACAACTCTTTTAAGCTGCAGGCCTTCTGTGATTCAGACTGGGCAAGGTGTCCCCAAACAAGAAGAAGTATCACTGGATTTGCCATATATTTAGGCCAATCTCTGATATCCTGAAAGTCCAAGAAACAACCTACTGTTAGAAAAGTTCAGCTGAGGCAGAGTACAAATCAATGGGATACACATCAACAAAACTTCAATGGATCACCTGTATTCTTCAAGACTTGCAAGTTCCATCTTCACAACCAGCTATTCCATACACAGACAGCAAGGCTGCCTATTCTATTGCCCACAATCCTGTCCTACATGAGAAGACAAAACACATACAGATAGATTTTCATTATACAAGAGAAAAGATCAAAGAGGGCTTAATCAAGATCATTCAAGTGCCTGCCTTAGCCAATCTTGCAGATATCATGATCAAGCCCTTATCACCAACATTATTTCAGAGTTTCAAAGACAAAATGGGAATGGTTAATATACATTCACATTTTGAGGGGGGTAATATTTTATTTGATCTTCTGTAATTTGTATTAGTTGTAACAAGGAAATGTATTAGTTGTACTGAGGTCTATTAGTTAAAAAAGGAAATAGTCACAAACAGGTGTACATTCGTTTAAGCCAGTCAATACTCTTTTGACTGACTTACAGTTAAGTTAGTTAGAAACGGTTAGACTCTTCAGCTCTTTAAATTAGAACTTCTTCACTTTGTAATTCATTTTTCGATCTATAGAGAATTTACCCATTTTTACAGTTTTTCATCATAAATTCTTATAGATTCATCATGCCATGACGAAATTTTAGCTTCGATTTCCTTGGGTATTTTTTCCGAACGTGGTATTACACCATTAAAAGGGCACTTATTAATGTGTTTCCATATAATTCACACAACTCCAACTCCAACCTACATGTTGTTCATCTGCTAAAAGCGAATATAGTAAAGAAAAACTAACATTTTGTTCACTTTTGTTGAGCAAACAAAATAGATTGTGATTGTTGATAGCCAAATAATTGAGTTAAGATTATTTAGAATAACTTAAGAATTTGGCTAATCAAACAAATAATTATGTATGCCTTGAATAATAAATGCAAATGATTGAAGAACTCAACGATTGTTCTTCAATAAATATTGAAGAATAAATTCATGAGAGGTCCGATAGATAATAATCCGAATCCTTTATTATGGCTTAAATACTTATATTTACAATACAACTTTAGAGACTGGATCTCACCATTCATCTAGCTACAACTTATTAATTAAAAAATTAAAATGAGAGGAAGTAATTTATAATATTTTAAAAAAATTACGTCTATAATTAAATTAATCAAACTAATTAAAAACACCTATCATTATTTTTTGAGTGAGTCTCATGTGCATCCATGTGCACCGTGCTATCATTGTGTGTTTCAGAAACACGCAATTTATTATATTAAAAAATGTAATTTATTTACACTGAACCCGTGAGACTATTTTCACCGTTCAATGTAAATAAGTTGCATTTTTCAGTATAATAAGTTGTATGTTTGCAATTAGAAGACTTGGCCTTATTTTTCACTGAAAAGAAGAAATAGCAGTACAGACGTCGAATCGCTAAACACCATCCATCGACAATTGAATTCGCCAGATCAAACTTACTCCTCCCGGCATCTTCAGCTCGGCACCGCCGGTGAACATCCAATTCATTCACCTCCTCCGATCAAGAAAAACAGTGGTATTATAATGGAGGTAGAGGAAGGAATTCCGTTGGACGACAAGGCCAAGAGAATGAGGGATCTGCTATCGAGTTTTTATTCTCCAGATCATTCTTCTCCTTCCGCACCGCTGCCGCCCAACACTTCATCCAGATTTGCCACACTAGATACTATCAATACGTCCGCTTTCGACGCAGATCAGTACATGAATCTACTCGTAAGCTTCTTTATTCTCGCTCGCTTTTCTTAATTATTGTTAATCTACTGTTCTTCGCTTTGATTGGCTATGATTTTCGTAATTTTGTTCTGAGACTGTAAAAATGCCTCAGCGATTACTGAATGCTTGGACATGAATGCGAGAGTTATGCAGTGAGGAGTTTTCAATTGTGACCTTATATGTTGTCAAATGATCCTCGTTTACCCTAATTGATTGTTTTTTTTTTGTTGCGTTGATTCACTTCAACTTTGTATCGGGAGTCGGGAGTTTCCCCCCTTGAATTAGGGATTATTTTAAAATTACAGTCATTGCCAGTTGACTGCAGTGGCTGATCTATTTATTTAGTTTGACAAAGTCTTGTGTAAACCATTTTTACCATGCTTTGATTGGGTAATGTTGGGTCGACTTGGAATAGTGACGCTGGGTTGGAATTCAATGTGTTGATAAAAATACATTACTGGAAAGTGTGCTTTTAAGTAATCATGTTGGATGGATATTTGATAGTTAGGTTTGCTTGCATTATTAGTAGCAGATGAGGCAATGGGAAGTGTGCACTTGGATATGGAATGGTTAAAAATGTATTCTGAGGAAATAAGAATCCTGTCTGTGAGGAAAGTTTATACATGATTGCTTGAAGGCCTCCCTCAATTGCTGAGCAACAAAAGCTTCTTGAGAGCCGGAGCACTTATTTGTGTTTGAACTATTGCTATGTTTTCATTGGAACCAAAATACCTTTGATAGGAAGATCTCAATGTTGAACTTGCATGATTAGAATACCAAAATACCATATCTGTAACAAATTGAATTAGCCAATTGAGGATGATTCATTTGGAAGTTGGAACATCATACAAGGCATTTCCACCTTTTTTTATGGATAATGCAATTGCTTGATCTATTTTCTCTGTTTTACTCTATCCACCGGGTGTGTGCTGTGTCTTATTCACTGGTTCATTCTTAAGGAGTCCTCCTTTAAAAGTGCATTAGGTATAGTGTGATTCCCATTTGCATATGCTTTTCTTAATTTATTAGGTTTCTGATTAATTTTGTAGGTACAAAAGTCAAATCTGGAGGGGCTTCTCCAGAAACATGTGGAAATGGCTGCTGAAATTAAAAATCTCGACACGGACCTCCAAATGCTGGTATACGAAAATTACAACAAATTCATCAGCGCTACCGATACAATAAAGAAGTAAATCCTTTTTTTTTTTTGGTTTTAAATAGTTAAACACATGCTTTGGCATAAATTACTGTTTGAATTCTGTGTGACATGTGTGGTTTTAGCTGGCCTTAGTTATCTCCTTTTTATTTTTCCTTGTCAGTTGAGCAAAACCACAACACTTTCTTCATTTGTATGAAGTTAAACTATTATGATTTTCATCTGCATGGTAATCTCTTCAGATTAACCTAATCATTCCCATTTTTCTAGGATGAAAAATAACATTGTTGGCATGGAAACAAATATGGAACAGCTTCTGGAAAAGGTGTTTGGTACAGATTCGTTTTCATTACGGTCATATGATATTCAGAATTTCAAAGTGAGGGTATATGGGAATACCAGAATACGCTGAAAATCAACTCTGTTAATTTTTCCAGATAACATCTGTACAATCCAGGAGTGATGGGGTTAACACTTCTCTTTTCGAAAAGAGAGAACATATAGAGAAGTTGCACCGGACACGCAACCTTCTGCGAAAAGTTCAGGTATTATAGTGATCCATCAGTACCTTCATATAAATAAACCATAATTTTTCAGCTTTGAAGTGCCCTGCTTCTGATCTTTATGAAATAGTAGGAGGGCCACCCTTCCAAAAACGAGATGTTGTTGGATAACTTATAACATCGTGTTGCTTGTTTTGACTTGTAGCAAGAGTAAAAGATAGAGGAATTTAAGAGAATTGTATTAACAACTTCAGAATAAATGAGATGAACTATTAATATTATTATTTTGCATTTCTGCTCTTAATGTCTCATTTCATGTTTCTGTATATTGGTCATGTATGAACTTTGAGGATATTATCTTCTGTTTAGAGCAGTTTATTTACGACCTACCTACAAGACTTCAAAAGTGTATCAAGTCAGAAGCTTATGCTGAAGCAGTCAAGTTCTACACTGGAGCAACACCAATTTTCAAGGTTGTTCTCCTCACATATCTGTTGAGGCCAGGAGTCTGTTACTAGCAATCTTTGTTTACTTTTTATCATAAAATGACAATATTGAACTCTGTATTTCATCAGCAACTGCCCTCTCTCTTAACTGTTCCGTCTTCCTATTATCAGGCATATGGAGATTCTTCCTTTCTAGACTGCAAACGTGCATCAGAAGAAGCCGTATCAATTATTATCAAAAACCTGCAGGCATGACATTTTTCATTTTCTTGATCATCTTCACCACTTTGTAGTTTCTAATTTTTAAATCCAGGTGAATATGCTTTTTCCACTTCATGGAGTCTAAAGTTGTTATTAGTCTGGTGGCTACAACATCATTGATGGTTATGATCCACCATTAAAGTAGTATGATCATGTTATTGCCAGTTACAGTGTCAATGTTCTGGCTATCAATAAACAAAAGTATAATATTCCAGTGGCATATTCTCAATTAAAGATCAGAAGTTTCACCAGCACTTGATACTTATGAATTGTGTTCTGTCAAAAGAGTTAGGTTCGGGAGATTTCACTGGGTAATTAAATTCATCTTTCAGTTTGTAGTAACTAAATACCAAAAATCTACATATCTAATGTGCCCTGGTTCTTGATCTCTTTCACCAATTACTGAGACATCTACCTTGTTAATGGTTGGAGGTCCTAGTATAATTAACTTACATACTGGAGAAACTATGCAGTTTACTTATAGAAGAAATGAAAAAATGTTGTATCACTAATTCTGTGAGGTATCTAAGAGTTGAAAATTGCTCCCATAAACATTGGAATTATGCAGTATCGCAGGATAATTCACTACAGGATCAGGGTAGAAATAATAGCCAACTCTTTGAAATGGGAATAAAAGCCAACTCTTTGGAAATGGGAATAAAGGCCAACTCTTTGAAACGGAATAAAGAATGTTGCAAGATCATATTTGTTTTGTACTATGAGTTTCCATCTCTCTCTTTCCTGTCACATGTTTTCCTTTTCTTTTTCATCCTGTGTATGTTTGTGCACTTCTTTTGGTGTGGGTGTGAATGCAACTGAAACCAGCTAAGTGATGGGTATTTATGTGATGGAAAAGGTTTCAGTGAAATTGAGGTTGTAAATTCAACTTATTATTTTCAGGGGAAAGTTTTCTCAGATTCCGAGTCAATACAAGCAAGAGCGGAGGCCGTCATGCTTCTTAAAAAGTTGAATTTTCCGGTTTGTGGCTACAGCTTTTGTTTCTTGATAACATATTCCTAATGCACAATTTGTTCTGCATTGCAATATTCAAGTAAATAAGATTGTGAATGTTGGCCTCTTTTGGCAATTTTGCAGTCATGTGAAGAAAAGTATATTAACATTCTGTGTTAGTCTGTTTATAATGTTAACAATCCTTTGTTGATTGTTATTTACCTTTTGTTGAATAGGTTGAGAATTTGAAGATTAAATTGTTTGAAAAGTTGGAACAGTTCCTTGTGGACCTGGATCTTGAATCAAAAGAGTCAACAAATGTGTTGGACAATTTGTCTACAACTGTGCATCAGGTAACAAGAGGAATGAGCATTTCCCTGTTCGTTTTCAGTTTTCACATGTTTAGAAGTTTCAGAAGTGCATCAATTGGATGAATAAATACTCTCACTGGATTATTTACTACTGTGCTTGGAAGTTTAGATACGAAATAGTTGTACAGAGTATTTATCTTATTTATGATATGCGTCAAGTTTTACCATTTAGATTACAAAACCTTACTTACTTTCAGGCTTCTATTCATGAATTTGCGGAAGCTGTTCGAGCTTATAAAGTAATATTTTTGCATTCAGAACCACAACTATCTAAACTCGGAGAAGACCTTGTTAAGAAGTATGTCTGCTTTTGTAACCGGCTTTAGTGCAGTCTATATTTGTTGTGTGATAAAGTAAGGTGAAGGTCTTATATTGATGACTAAATCTTAGGCACTTTGAAGCCGCTCATCACAAAATTCTGAAGCAAGTTCCCTCTGCAGATCTTCTGGCAGTGCTTCGTAAGTTACTTCAGCCTATATCATTATTGATTGTGGCCATTAAAACTACCACTATCAGTGTTTCATACTTTCATCCTTTTTTTTTGTGCACATGCAGCAAGATTATGCATAATCTGATTGTGGTAGTCCATTCAATCCACCTTAATTAGCATTAGAAGTAATCAAATAAATTCTAGCACTAGCAGTGAATAGCACTGGATGAGGCTTTAAGAAATCTGTTAAGAATATGTATTAAGATCATGAATTATCCACAGAATGATTTAGACACTTCGATTACACTCATGTGTGAAGGGTTGATTCATGTCGACGTGGTCAAGATATATAATTCTATTGTTTGAAGGAAGCAACCATATCTGCTATTTACACTACTAAGCTTCTTACAGATCATCTATTTGTGTCCATTTTTGCTTTAGTGGCTTTTGTAACAGTTGGCCACCTACTTCATTGAGATCTAAGACGATAGACCGAGTGAATATAGGTTGATTATTTGTTTACTTCAAACCATAATGGTTATGATGGGGTAGCCTTATAAGGGCATAGGCCAACCTAAAAACCTGCTTCTTCGATGCAGAGCAATCTAAAGATAAAGGCATTATCTGCAAATTGATTTGGGTTAGGGAAGTTTGAAGCACTGATCAGAATGCCTCAGAATCCCTATGGAAATCGAAAATGAGCTAGATCTGAAGATTCCCTTAATTTTTCTACCATTCTTAGATGTATGATGTATCTAATATTGCCATATTTACCATAGTTGTTAAAGGCGTGCCTGAGGCGCACCTAAGGCGCAAGGGCCTGCGCCTCTCCATGGGTGAGGCGGGCGCTAAAAAAACATTTTTTTAAAAGTTTAGCAAAGAAAAACATGTTTCTAGGGTTCAGAATAGCACACACACGTTTTTATGTATAAGTAGAAGTGTAAAACTAGGGTTTTTACCTTCTAAGACTGAAAGAAAAATTACAGCGCCCCTCTTCGTGCTCACACTCACTTCTTCTTTTTCCCTTATTTAAGTTTTTTGACTAGTAAATACATGTTTTTGTTTAATTTGTGTAATTTTTGTGCTTTTGAACTTCAATCTATTAGTTATTTAGATGCAAATATGTTTAATTTAAGTTTATATCAGTTTGAGCAATTTTGGTTATAGAAATACTCAACTTCTTTGCTGTCTTTCTTTCCCTTTATGCATCACATAGTAGTCTATCATCCATAATTTCCTTTGCATTTGAAGAATAATGATGAAATAAAGGTTGAAAACTTTTTCCTTCTTGGTTATTTTTGGTCCAATTATTTGATTGATCACTAACAATAGGCATGAAACCTAAGTTCTATACTTATTTGAGGACATCTATGCAACCCTCTATCTTTAAATCTGTAATTTATTACCCAAGCAATGGCTAATGGGTTCTGATTCCATGGCATTTGGTTTAATTTCATGCCTTGAACTTGATATATATATATTACTATTTCGTATTTCCAGGTGTTATTTGGACTGATGTGCTTCTTATGGATGAAGTGATACCTGAAGCTTCCCTAACCGATTTTGCTTTACAGGTGGCAATTTCCATGTTTAAAATACATTATACAAGCCAAAATACTTCATGAAACTGTTTATCTGTATTTTTCTTGCTAATTCTAATGACTTATAGGCTGATAATTGTATTGAACTTTCAGTATGCTCGTGATGCTGTCAAAGATTATATAGGCAGCAGATTCAGTCGTCTTTTAATGAATATTTCAGGTTCCAAATCCAGTTCAATTTCTGGGATATACTTGAATTTTTGTACCTTTTCATTTTAAATTTGGCATAAGCCGGAGTTTTGCCTGATAGTATTCAATATTGTTTTGGTATCTACAACTTTGAATTTGTTGAAAATCATAATCTACTTTGAGTGAATGGTATATTGACTTGTTTATGACTGCTTTTTTTAACTGGCAGATTCCCTCAAGAAATTCCAATTTACACCAAAAGAGGAAATGGATGAAAAATATCCATTGCAGGCAGCATTTGATGCCAGCAAAAAGGCTGTGGTCCAAGGCAGTATGGATGCCTTAATGGTAAATACCAAGTGCTGGACAGAGTTGCCTTTTCATTTTCTCTTCATATAGAAGCTCTGGATGATCATGTTTTTTTTCTTTTCCGTCTATGTCCTCTTTGGGCAGAGATTTTTTGTTGTCAGTGAATTTCTTTTTTCCAGAGAAAATCCGCATTTTCATCCCTTTTAAAAACCGAAATGGTCTATTTACTATTGTTGGATCTAACTTCTGGAGAAGGAAAAAAGTGGCAGACCAACTTTAAAAAATTAGATATTTTGACTGGTAGTGTGTTTTCTCCTCATGCTCCACCTTAATGCCACCCTCTATCATATTATGATGTTACATTCTGATTCCACCTTTGCAAGCAGTCATTTCTTGCCGAAAATATTTATTCCAAAAGCTTGGTTTGATGTTTTCGAAATAATGGAATATGATACAACTATATAAGCTTTGAAAACCTCTTCAATTCAAAATGTCAGGAGAAATCAATTTGGGTAAAATTCTCCATCATTGAATGCAGGTCAGATGCAAGGTTTTAGGGTATCTGAAAATGGAGATTGAACTTAATAGTAAAATCTCCATCATGTTATGGAAATATTTAATATGGCAAAGTGTTTTCAGAAAGAAAAGATATTGGTGGATGAAGGAGGAGTTAGCCATTTTCGGATCTATATCATCATTTGCTCTGGAAGCATTTGTGATTTTGTTGATCTATGCTTTAGACCATATTACTTAAAAAATCAATATTTCAATTTGTTGCCATATGTGTGGTGCTTCATGCTTAATTATATCTGTGTGGTTACTAGGACTTCCGGCAGCTTCTTGATGAAAACCCAGAATTACTAGTCAAGTTGAGAGACTTAACAATAGACTGGGTCCGAGAAGGGTTCCAAGATTTTTTCAGGAAGCTCGATGGCTATTTCCTCTTACTCTGTGGAAAGAGTAACACCGCATTTGACAATGTCAATTTGATAGAGGAGATGACAGGCGACAAAATTTCTGCTGGGCTTGTTCTTGTGCTGGCTGAGTTAACTCTTTATATTGAACAAAGTGCCATCCCTGTAATTACTGAGGCAAGTTGCCAGCACTCTCTCTCTCTCTCTCTATCCATACATGTTTATATATATATAAATTGTATAGAAAATTGAGGACTGTGTGACAAGTTTTCAGGAACTAGCTTCCTTTTTTTCCGGTGGAGTTGAACATGGCACAGCGTTTGTTCCTGCTGAAATTTGTCGCATCTTTCGATCTTCTGGTGAAAGTTTTTTGCACCTTGTAAGCATTCTGGATCTAAATCTTTCAAGCGCTCTGTTACTAATGGACGTTTAATTATTAAAATGCTTCAATGCACAACATCAATTTTAGCCCACTCGGAGTTCCTATTTAGCTATTTGTTGCTGGTTCTTGTCAATTTTTTTACGAATGTCTGTCAATGCTCAATAATGCACTTACACATTATATAGATTGTATTGATGAATGCTTTTTTTATTTATTGCTGGTTGGGTGCAGTAAAACTAACTACTCCTTACTGTATTTTTCAGTACATAAAGATGAGAACTCAGAGAATATCTGTTCTGTTAAGAAAGAGGTTCACAGCTCCAAATTGGGTCAAGGTGAGTAGAATGAGTGACTTAAATTTCTTCTCACTTGAATAACTGACCTTTTGATTTCTACCTGTTTATATAGCATAAAGAACCCAGAGAAGTGCATATGTTTGTGGACTTACTTCTTCAAGAGGTAATCCATATCTATTTGGTTTTATATTTTGAAAAACCTAGTAGAGATTTTTTATGTATGATTTTTGTGTTAGTTGGAAGAAATACGCAGTGAAGTAAAGCAACTTTTGCCTCAAGGGCTCAATAATAAGCATCGGCGTACTAATAGCAATGGAAGCACGGCTTCTTCACGTAGTAATCCTTTAAGGGATGATAAACTGAAGAGGTCAAACACTCAGAAGGCGAGAAGCCAGCTTCTAGAGAGCCATCTAGCAAAATTGTTTAAGCAGAAGATGGAAATTTTCACAAAAATTGAGCACACACAGGAATCAGTGTCAACAACAGTAGTAAAACTTTGCTTGAAGAGTTTACAAGAGTTTGTGAGACTTCAAACATATAATCGAAGTGGGTTCCAGCAAATCCAATTGGACATTCACTTTTTGAAGACCACTTTAAAAGATATTGCCGATGATGAAGCTGCTATCGATTTCTTGCTGGATGAGGTAATTAACCTGTGTTTGCCATATATTCTTCTACTAGAAGAAATCTTTCTTAACAGAAATGAAATTTGTACAACGGTGGATCCATTTCAGGTTATTGTAAGCAGTGCAGAGCGTTGTCTGGATGTAATTTCTCTGGAGCCTGCGGTCCTGGACAGACTAGTCCAAGCAAAGTTGGGCGACCAAACCTCACTTTCTTAAGAAGATCAAATATCAATTTAGGAAGCGTTAATCATCCTTTTTTTCGTTGCTCAGAAGTGTCGTTATTTGTATCCAAGCATTAAACATTCCGATATCAGCTTGGATTTCTTTCGGGTCTATTGAGCTTATTGAGGCCACAGAGACATAATTTGGCAAAGATTAGACGGGTGGCCGCTTATTGTGGTGGTATTCATGTATGATAAATTGAGCATTGCACATCATTAACAAATGCAGTGGTTTTGTACCTTCGACTATATACAGTTGCCACTGAATCAATTTTTTGAAGGCCTTTATGCTTTTAACTCACGTCATGATATACAATTATATATTTTATGCCTTGTATGTTGTAATGAAATTGAGTGAAATTTGAAAATTTATGTATGTCGAGTTTCTTCATAAAATGGGCGGCATTTTGTTTTTAAATTTGTTTTGGTGAACTGTTGAGGTCTTATTATTTCAGATTGGTAAGAGTAAAACTTTGATCATAATGACATGGAGAGGGAGAGAGACTCTTTTAAAATATAATATGATAGAGTAGGTCTAGTGTGAAAATTTTCATGTATGAAAATCTATAAAATTGCCCTAAATCCATTTACACCCTAAACACTAGATAATGAACCCTAAATTATGACCTATTCGGGCTGGGTGAACCATGAACCACTTGGACCGAGTGAATCATGAACCTCTCAATTTTGTCTTACCTTCACCAATTATAGAATTTGGTTGTAAATTAAAATTTTTTCATGTATGAAAATTTTCATACTAGACTTTGTCAATAACAGAATTTGGTCGTAAATTAAAATTTTTTCATGTATGAAAATTTTCATACTAAACTTTGTCAATATAATAATATGTGAAAAAAAAGTAAAGTAATACTTTGGGTGTACTAGTTGTATCTTGTCACTCATGTATTGTTAGTTATTCAATAAAAATAATAAATACTGATCAATTAATATTTTAGTAAAGTATTTGGCTTGCCAAAAAATACTCCCCACAAATCCCTTTTTTTTTTTGCTTCCTAATTTTTGTTTTGGTGTAAAATTACATACACACATGTGTAAATAAATATATTTTCTATTTATTAGGTGTACTTGTAGCGTACAAAATTTGAGAATATCCAAGGTCTATCAAATACTCCCTCCGTCCTAATCATAATGGTAAAGTATCCCATATTTTCGTCTCAATCATAATGGTAAAGTTACTTACACAATTTATTATTTTATCACTTTATCATATAAAATATTAATAAACAATATTTTTTACCCCCAATTACTCATCACTTTATCATATAAAATACTAATAAATAACTCTTCCTACTCCACCACCTTATCACTATTCCACTAAATCCTTATGAACAGTAAAAATGTCATTATGATTGGGACGGGGAGTACAAGTTACCTCAAAAAAGAGAGAAAATTATACGCCTTGGATGAACGGCAATTTACCTCATGTTTTGAACGGTAATTTACCTCATGTTTTGTTTGGGGGTAACAATTTCACCTTTTTGGGGGAATTGAGAGGTACTAAACTAATAAATACAACCTTGGAGGGTTCGACTGCAACTTGTTGGTGGCTCTACTTTTTCCCGCCAAAATCGTCACTATAGTGTCTTCTCTTTATTTTGCCGCCAAAACCCCCATCCCCATTTCACAACCCCTCTCTTTCTCTTTCTCTATCTCGACCGCCCACACACATTCAGACGCGGACACCGGCGCCATGAATGACTTCAACTTCAAGCAAGACAAAGGTAAGCACTCGCAATCCATCTCTGTTTGGCAGATCTCCGAGCTTGCTTATTTATTTTTCTCGATTCTGCCGGTTTTTCCTGGATGCAGATGTTGCGAAAGATTACCTTACGAATTTCGCAGATGCCAATGGTGATGCCAAGTATATTGACATACTTGTGAGATTTCCTGTAACATCGGCTACTCATAACTTCACTCCTTTTAATTTAACATCTAATTTTAGTGTTCGTAATTTATAATTTCCAGCAAGATGTTGCGAATCGGAAAATCAAGGCCGTCCAGATTGAGCTTGAAGACTTGAACAATGTAAAATCTTCTGCTTTTTGTCTGTTTCGCCTCATTTTTCTTAAGAGAATGACGCTGATTTAGGGTTTTATTTTGGGGTAATGAAAAAAATAGTACAAGGACTTGGATGAGGAGTTTCTGACGCGTGTCTCTGAAAATACACGACGATATATTGGAATATTTGCTGATGCAATTGATGAGCTGATGCCGGAGCCGACTGAGGTGTTCCCAGATGACGACAATGATGTTTTTATGACTCAGAGGGTGGCAGAGGGAACTGAAAATACCGATGGAACTGATCCACACAAGAAGATGCCTCCTGAAATTAAAAGATTTTAGTAAGTTCAATGAAGGGCACCTGCATGTTTTCCCAATTTAATTTAATTTTTTGATGTTTTGGCATTTTAGTTCTAATCATTTGTTGAAGATGCTGGTAATAGTTATTATCAAGTAGTAACATAGAGTGAATGATATGGCGTAATATGCTTTAAAGTCCTATCAATTATCCTAATAAGTTAGGAACAGATGTTGAATCCAGTTTTCTTCTGGTTATTGGTTCCGTTGGCTATTGCTTTTCCGTAAAATGTTGTCTTTAATTTACTTTTCTGGTTGTGGAATTCAAAACTAAGAAAAGTACGAAGAAGAAACTCCACTTTTCTGTTAATTTGTAAGCAAAAGGAGGGTTCCTCTAACAGTGTGTTCTTTGTGGCTGCCAGCGAGGTTTACATCAAGGCACCTTCAAAAGGGAAGCCTTTCACAATTAGGGAAGTTAAAGCTTCATATATTGGTCAGCTCGTAAGGATATCTGGCATTGTAACTCGTTGTTCAGATGTCAAACCGCTTATGCAGGTGGCTGTCTATACATGTGAGGAATGCGGATTTGAGATCTACCAGGTTTTCACTCTAGTTCCTAATTTCTTTTTACTTTTGGTATACTTGTGTCCATTTAGTTTATATTATAATTCTCATTATTTGTGACAGGAAGTAACTGCTCGCGTATATATGCCTCTATTTGACTGCCCAGCTGAACAATGCAAAACAAATCACACAAAAGGGAAACTCATTCCCCAACTCAGGGCATCAAAATTTTTGAAGTTTCAGGAGGTCTGTGTTGCAATGTAATTATACTGCTGGTTCCTTTTCAGGAATTCTGTATTTATATAATTGTCAACATTTGTTGCAGGCCAAACTTCAAGAACTATCTGAACATGTTCCAAAAGGTCACATTCCTCGAACAATGACTATACATTTTAGAGGAGAGCTTACTAGAAAGGTTAGTGTTATTTTCATCTTTATACAAAACACTGCTTAATTTGGTAGGCATTGAAAAGGTTGAAAGCCTGGTTTCAAGTATATAGCAAGCGAGATGTAATGTTTTCATACCATAGTTTCTGGAAATTTGCTATGATGATTGAGGCATGCAGGCAAACTGATTGTAGGTTCCTAAACGCAACCTCATGATATAACCTTTGGAAAATCTCACTAGTCACCATTGATGTCTAATGATGTCTGCTACAATCAGATTTTCTTAAAAACGCTTATTCATTCCGTCTGAAATAGTTATTGATCATACAATAAATATATATGTTTGGAATTTTGTTATAATTGCATAATATTTGACTATGGTGCCGTACATTTAATCTAGTGCCAAGATGGACAAATGTATTTGCTTCTAGCATTATGACGAGTCTGTCTATCTACTTTCAAATATTTGTCTGGATCAGTAAATTACTAAAGTAATTTAGTATAAAGTTCCATCTCCAGAGCATAACTCTTGTTTCAGATGTGCGCAGTTTTCATGTTTGTGTCTCAGCTTTCACCGCTGTATTTTCCCGATATTGCAGGTCGCACCTGGTGACATTGTAGACTTGTCAGGAATATTTCTTCCAATTCCATACACTGGGTTTAGGGCAATGCGAGCTGGCTTAATTGCAGATACATACTTGGAAGCAATGTCTGTCACCCATTTTAAGAAAAAATATGAAGAGTAAGACATTTAGCTTTTTGTTTTTTTGCGCAAATGAATGTTTCTTGCAGTCTTACTGATAAAAATTGGAGATATTTAATTTAGAAGATAATTTTTGTTTCACTGATCAGTTCTGAAATGAAGGCTACCACAGTGAATTACAAACTCTAAATTTAAACTGATATTTGTTTTAGTTTCTGGTTAGCAAACTTTTATTTTTTTGAAAGAGTAAAGACATTATATGAGATGAGGTTGCAGAGAATATACAGGAAGTTCTAATCACTCCACCTTCATTCGTTATGGTAATAACAAATGAAATAGCAATTTAACATGCCTTTGGTCTTCAAAACCTTACAAGTTTGCTTGGAGATATGTCCTCCTCAATATCCTTGTGCTTAGCTCATTTGGTTCATATGGGTTTATATTAAAACCGTATCATTTGAACTAATTGATTATTTTAAATTCAGCTATGATCTTAGAGGGGAGGAGGAAGAGCAAATTGCTCGATTAGCAGAGGATGGCGATATCTACAACAAACTGGCACGATCATTGGCCCCCGAAATTTTTGGGCATGAAGATGTTAAAAAGGCCCTTCTTCTTCTCCTGGTTGGTGCTCCCCACCGGAAGCTGAAAGATGGGATGAAGGTATCGGCATTAACATGTTTTGTGTGTAATATGTCTACAGTTTCTTTAAGTAACCTGAATTTCTTAATTTTTAGTCAACAATCCTATATTTTTCTCCTGCTAAATTGCTATAGTCCACACATAATTTGTTAATGTTTTCTGCTTTTGAAATCTTTTATCATGTTTTAAGTTAATGAAATTCCCTCATGTACTGATGCAGATTAGAGGAGACCTACACATATGTCTAATGGGTGATCCTGGTGTTGCAAAAAGTCAGCTTCTCAAACACATAATCAATGTTGCACCAAGAGGCATATACACAACTGGCAAAGGAAGTAGTGGAGTTGGGCTGACTGCAGCTGTTCAGAGGGACCCAGTCACAAATGAAATGGTTTTGGAAGGTGGAGCTCTGGTGAGAATGGTTTTCTTTGAGTGCCTTCATTGGTTTTTCCTTTTTCCATTGAGGGAAAATTCATAAGCATCATTTCTCAGGTGCTAGCAGATATGGGCATTTGTGCCATTGATGAGTTCGACAAGATGGATGAATCTGATCGTACAGCTATACATGAAGTGATGGAGCAGCAAACAGTTAGCATTGCTAAAGCTGGAATCACTACCTCTTTGAATGCACGCACTGCTGTCCTTGCTGCTGCTAATCCTGCCTGGTACATAATTTCTGGCTAGGATCTTCAAGTGAAACCAGCTTAAACTCATCATCACTACCTCTTCCTTCCAAATGCTAATTCTAATGATTTATAACTCTCCTTTATGTGGCAGGGGGAGATATGATTTAAGGAGATCACCAGCTGAGAATATTAATCTCCCTCCAGCCCTTCTGTCGAGGTTCGATCTTATGTGGTTGATCCTAGACCGTGCAGATATGGATACTGATCTTGAAATGGCTCGCCACGTTCTTCACGTTCACCAAGCAAAAGAATCTCCAGATCTTGGGTTCACTCCCCTTGAGCCATCTGTCCTTAGGTAATAGTTTGTTGGAGCATATAACGATTTTGTATTAACTTTATGAATGGATATGTTTTCCAATTTTTCGAGTCAACTTTACTCCTATATGGAATAATATGAAATAAGTTATGTGACCTATATATCTGGTTGCGATTGTTAGGGCATATATTTCAGCTGCAAGAAAGCTGTCTCCCACTGTACCAAGGGAGTTGGAGGAATATATAGCAAGTGCATATTCTAGTATCAGGCAGGAAGAAGCGAGATCAAGTACTCCACATTCTTATACAACTATCAGAACTCTACTCAGCATTCTTAGGATATCAGCAGTAAGTTCCTTTTTTTGTGTTTATTTTCATTGATCAATAAGACAATATACATTGCTCTTCTTGGGTTTTGTCTGGTACATATGAAATTTTGAACCGTGCGCAATATTAGTTTCAGCTAATTTTTTAGTCAAGATGGATGATTTTAATAACATACTATATTTCCTTATAGACGGAAGAACTACTTCTTGTAATTACATTTTCCAAATTTCTGAAACTATTTAATGTATTTCAGGCTCTGGCAAGACTCAGGTTCTCTGAGAATGTAGCTCAGAGTGATGTGGATGAGGCACTTAGATTAATGCAAATGTCAAAGTTCTCATTGTACTCTGATGACCGCCAAAGATCTGGTCTCGATGCAATTTCGGATATTTATTCTATCTTACGTGACGAGGCTGCAAGAGCTAACAAGACCGATGTCACCTATACCCATGCTCTCAACTGGGTTTCAAGAAAGGTTAGTTCTGAAATTTAGAAACAGATTCTTTTTTATTATATAAAGTTATGAAAGGAAGACAAACAATGAGAATAAATTATTTATTGTTATATGCGTGCATCTGGAAGCAAACAATATATAATATGATGGTGGATATGTTTATTCTTATAGTTGTGTTGGACTTGTTTTTGAGCAGGGATACAGTGAAGCCCAGCTTAAAGAATGCTTAGAGGAATATGCAGCCTTAAATGTGTGGCAGATCCATCCCAACACCTTTGATATTCACTTCATTGATGCTTAAGCCGTATCAATGTTGAATATTATAGATAGCAGCAACCGTAGCTTATATTCTTGTCATTAAGTTGCTCTTGTTAAGCTTTTGCTGATATTTATTAATGGCTTATCAGCAACAGAATTTCTGTTCCCCATTAGATTAGTATTTGAAGATGCTGATGCCCGTTCCTTAATCATCCATTGTCTTTTTATAGGATTCATTTTTATTCTCATATCCTTCTTTTATCTGGTAGTAAATAATGGTCACATAACATATTTCCATTATACACAACTTGCTATTTTGTACCATTGTGGAGCCAATAATGCATAACATTTGAAAAAAATAATGTGAGGCAATATCTTTTATCATATACAGGTGATCTGGTATGCACAGAAGACCCACCCTGCAAATAATTATGAATTTATGATTCAAAAGCTAATGACAATTCATCGAAATGGTCAAATTGATGTTGAAGATTAATTATAGATTCTTGGTTTAGATTTAATTTGGTTTTCAATAATTTAATTGGATTAATGTTTATTCAATTTCAAGTCTGTTGGTGTTCAAAATAAAAATTCTTACTTTAGATAACAATAACTTGTAAAGATGTGAAAAATAAATCATACTCTACTCTTATAGAGATGGTTATATTTTGAGGTTTTTTTTACACACACTAATTAAATCTATCAATTATGTTTTTTGAATTATACCTATAAAGTTTTCAGCATAGAATGAAAAAGTTGTATTCAATATACATTTTTAGACAAATTATATCCTTTCACAAAGAAACATGACTAATTCGAAAAAAAGAAAAATTTATTTTTGTAAAACAAAATCAATACTACTAAAATATTACTACCTCCGTCCCGGGATAATGTGCACATTTTATTGGGCACGAAAACTAAGAAAATTTGCTTTATTGATATTATTTAAATCAAATATAATGATATTGTGAGTGTGCAACTTTTGAGTGTTTTGTCATTTTAGAAAATGTGCACGTTATTGTGGGACAAACAAAAAAGTAAATTGTGCACGTTATTGTGGGACGGAGGGAGTAGTAAAGTTCTGATTTTCGCATGGCTGGGCCCAAAATACACAATGAATCTTACCAATTTGAGTTTGTCTAGTATGAAAATTTTCATATATAAAAATCTATAAAATTGTTCTAAATCAACCCTCTACCCCTAAACATTAAATAATGAATCCTAAATTATGACCTATTTGGGCCGAATGAATCATGAACCACTCGAGCTGAGTGAACCATGAACCACTTAAATTTATCTTACCTTCCCCAATTATAAAATTTAATTATAAATTAAATTTTTTTCATGTATGAAAATTTTCATAATAGACTTTATCAACTAGTTTTAGGTCTCATTTTCACTCTGTTATAAATAATTTATGCTCCAAATAAAAGATACAAATATAATTTCATTGTTTTTGTCTTCCCATCAAAATAGGTTAGACGAAAACGCACACGTGAGGCACATGCTCCACGCAAATTAATTAATAACAACAAAAACAATAACCTATTTCCATTTCACATCTCTGATGAATTGCAGTTAGAATTAGTAGTAGTGTTACTGTAGGGCGAAATCGGCGTAGATCTACCGGAATCGTTTTTCCGATCTCGGAGTTAATAGTATGTTTCTGTTGGACTGGTTTTACGGCGTGTTAGCATCTCTCGGATTATGGCAGAAGGATGCTAAGATATTGTTTCTCGGCCTCGATAACGCCGGCAAAACTACCCTCCTCCACATGCTCAAGGATGAGGTTCTTCTTCGATTCAAATAACACCGATTTTTTGTATTTTTGATTAATTGATTCTGATGATTATGTAATTGTGGTTTATTTCAGAGATTAGTGCAGCATCAGCCCACACAATATCCAACCTCCGAAGAGCTTAGTATTGGCCAAATTAAGTTCAAGGCCTTTGATTTGGGAGGTCATCAGATCGCTCGTCGAGTTTGGAAGGATTATTATGCCAAGGTAGATTTCTTTTACTCTGTGTGTTTGTTTCTCGATTCCGAGTTTATATTATTTAGTGAATCTGAACTTTTATGGAAGTGTTTATTCACACGAGAGGAGAGCTGAGATTCAATCTTAATTCTGCATAAACAATTCAATAGACCTAGTTCAACATCTTCTTATAATTAATTTGAGTTTATGGTTTATATGTTCGACATGTTTCGCTAGAAAAGGACATAGAATGCCTCTGTTGTTACAACTGCATTTGTTGTGGAGGTTTTTTAGCCTCATTTAGATGCCTTTCTGTTTTCATTATGCAAAAGATTCACCTTCCGATGATAAATGAAGTTTTTGTATATGCTCCACGGAAAGTTAGGCGTATCATGTGAATTAAAAGTTTTTTACTTTGTATTGCCTGTTGTTGTTGACTGCTTTACTATCAGTTGCATGATTATAGTGCTTCTAGGATTGTCATTACTATGGTGGGATTCTATCTCCCTATCTTCCCACAATAATAAGCTAAAACTTTGAGAACAGATCATTTGGGCATAATTCATAATTGTCTTTATGGTTCTTGTACTTTTCACTTTGTTTCAGTAAATCCCTATCTAATTTTGTGGTTTAGTTGGTCCTTGAATTTATAAAATATCATATTGATGAGGTCCAAAAACAAGTCGCCAAAGTTATTAACTTTGTTGTCAAAAAAGAGAACCTTCTGAATTTAAAAGAATTACAGTTCAACAACCTTTATGAAAAAAATGTAAAAGGTTGTGTTCATTCTAGGGAGATAGTCATTGGAGAAGTACTTGGGTAGTGGTGAGATTGAAACATGTGCTGAAATGAAACTGATCACAATGTTTTGTTGGAAAAATTAAGTAATATTTTATTGGGATACACTCTTTCGTTAATGATGCTTGTGGGTATTATTTTCTTGTCATTGGTAAACATTTTCGGCTATACATGTTTTGTCAACGTTGTTAGTGAGGCCCAAAATATCTGATATTTTGTGACATTGAAAACAGAATTTCTAAAAAGACTTTAAAAGCACACATTTTTGTCTCTGGAAAACAAAAATGACGATTGTAAATGCAACCAAACAAAGCTAAGGACTGACTTAAACAAAAGTTCCATTACTTTCGTACTCCAAAAAAAAAAAAAAAAATTGATGGTTTAGCATAGCTTCTTTGTAAAAAATTATTTGATGTTCTAGCTTTTTTTTGCACCCTCTTTCCAATTTCACTGTCTTAAAAATGGGAAGATGAAATTTGGGAAAGAGAAAGAATATATGGTAGGCTAAATTTATGGAATGTGGTGAGAGAGAGAATAATTAATTATTGGCAAACTTGTCAATTTTCACCACTTCTTAATTCCACCAACAAATGCCAAAAACATCAAATATTTTTAAACAGAAGGAGTAGAACCATTGAAACCACTCGCATTATTAAGCGCTTGTAAACATGCATTTAGCAGCTTATTGATAAATGATCCCATGATTTTCCAGAAGTTCAACAACTAACTAAAACACTAAAGTTGTACATTAAAATTTTGAAACAAAATATATAGTGTAGGGACTTGAACCCGTGTTTTACCAATTGCATGCTAATAATGTATTAAGAACTCTACTTTCCTCTTATAGCTCTTGCCTTATGTTTTGTTGTAATATCTGAAATGTCGAACGAAATGGACAAAGATACAAACTTAACACCCAGAAATAACAGAAAACAAACAGCAAAGTGTCGATGAAACAATTTAAGATCTCCCCCTCGCCAACTGTGTTTTAGTTTCTTCGCTTCTTCTATGCAGCCGCCAAGTAATTAATGATGTTATTAAGATTCTTCAGTTACTAACGTACTATAGTTTTCTTGCTTGACTGCATCTTTGCGCTGTGTTTGCCATGTTTTTTGACATGTGATACAATATTTCTTAAAGCATTAATGCGGACTCCCACATAAATTATTTCAAGATAGATAAATTTGATGAGATGCACTCTAGATCCTAATTTTTTTAATAGAGTTATTTCTCTCAAGTTGCACATGTAATTAGCAGTTATTGGGTTTAGCAGTAAAGGTGCTAGGCGCTGGGGACGGAAGATGGGGCCTAGTGCCTAAGTGGGGATGGGGAGAGATTAGGCAGGGCTGATTTGGAATACAACGTGGTGGCCGAGGGATGCCTAGTGCCTTGGTGGGGTCATTTAGAACACTGGTTTGCAGTAAGCATAGAACTTTTGAGTGTAAATGGGATCATATTATTTGTTTTATGGATCTACAGCCCAAGTTACTTAGGAATTAGGGACGTATTATACCTGAGCCGATCGTAACCTTTGATAGTTTGAGCTTCACTTGTACATTTCGTGCTGAGCTCGAGCTTGATTTTTTAAATGGGTGCGGTTATTTGCACTCCTGGATTGGTTCCTTCACTCACCAAGCAATTGTAAAATATAAACTCAAATGAACCTAAGATGAAAAAGCCCTAGTTCAAATCTTTCATCCCAAATGCACAAATCTTTCCAAATGTAGCAACAACAGCCACCATCATCATTGCCACCACCTCCATCCCATTCTTACTTCCCTCGCAGTCCTCAGCCATGAGAGAAGAGATGAGGGGTGAGGCGGAACAAGGGTGAGCTGGTGCGGTGTTGGGGTTGCAAAAGTTTGGTTCTACGCGCAAGAGAAAAGTGGGGAGAAAAGGGGGTGGAGAGAGAAAAAAATAGGGTTTGTTTTGAGTGGGGTATAATTGATACAGTTTAAGGTGTGTATTTATCATTTTCATATAAAAGTTGTGTGTGGACTCGGTAGGTGTATAATTCAATTCTGAGGGTGCGAATAACTGCGCCAGTTTCAAATCTATTGGTGGCTCACGATCTTAGTATAAAGTATTTAACCATGATATGACCTTAGGAAGCTCTGAACTTTGTATATATTCAGCTTTTAATATATTTGCATGATTTTGTTTTCCCCAATATAATAGTTGAAGAAGTTACGTAATTACAAAATAAGTTATGGTCTATACAGGTTGATGCTGTAGTTTACTTAGTGGATGCCTATGACAAGGAGCGTTTTGCAGAATCGAAGAAGGAACTAGATGCACTTCTTTCAGATGATTCCCTTGCCACTGTCCCGTTTCTCATTTTGGGAAACAAGATCGACATACCATATGCTGCCTCAGAAGATGAATTGCGTTATCACCTTGGGTTAACAGGTGTAACAACCGGAAAAGGGAAGGTGAATCTTGCAGATTCTAACGTTCGCCCTCTAGAGGTATTCATGTGCAGCATTGTGCGCAAAATGGGTTATGGTGATGGTTTCAAATGGGTCTCTCAATATATTAAGTAAATCTATTACCCACATAATAATGTCTTTAATTCATAAGCCATCTTTCTTGAAGAAAATATGGTATGATAAAGGGGTAGAAGATTCATTTCTCTCAGTTGTTAAAAACTTTTGCACATTTCCTTTAAATTTGTAATGTAAGGTGATATTTGTCTGTAAAAAAAAATTAATCTGAAATTTGGTGGTCTATGAGGATTTAGATTTAGGTAATTGGTTTCATCATCTCTTTTGGTGCATGCTATTATGATATTATTTTAAATCTCTCCTAGTACTGGCAACTATTGAAGGCATTGCTTACTGAGTTTTCAGCATAATTCATTTAGGAGTGTGTGAAACAGTTTTGTCGTGCAACTGTTTCGAAATAAATTACTAATATTTTTTAGTTAAACAACTAATATTGTTTAAAAATACACTCAAAATGTAAACTAATTGCACTGGTGGGTGAGTTATCTATTGCTGATCTATAAAAACTGGTAAGCATTAGTTACTTCATTGGATTTGGAGTGGAAAAGCTCATGGATTCTCAGAGGATTATTGATGAATTTGTGAGCTGATTCTTGAAGTAGGCCTCATGGATTCATCTTAACATCATGTAGTAATTGTGTTTTCAGTTTTCACATTAGGGACAAACAAATTGGTTTACATCAACTAGGGGAGACATTTTTCGAGGAAAAAAGGGAAAATGATGTTCGGAGATGATTAATTAAATAAACTTTGAACGATAATATATAAACCCTCTACCAACCATCTTAATGACATGATTAGACACCTCGCTACTTTCCATGTTGCTAGTTTCGATAATAAACTCATGTCCAAATAAGTGATATGATGTGTATACACAAAGTTTAATTAAAATAAGTACTGATTTTTAATGTGAATTTGATACTACTTTTCAAGTGATTTGTTTGGAGACCTAAGAAAGGGTATACACATATGTACAATGTCCCAACACCCAAGTTGCATTTGAGTTGAAGATCATTATGGACAAATTGTTCATAATAAATCTTTCGAGTTTGTTTTAATAATTTTATTATAATTAAACTTGGGTTAAAAGTACTTTTATACCCATAGTATTGCTAGAATTGACCTCATGTCCACAAGACTGCACCCTTAATTAAAGATGAACTGATGAAGACACTAATTACCTCCCAAAAGACCCACTAAACTAATTCCAATTACTATGGATCATTCTTATTTTGAATATTTTTTAACGAAAAATCTTGCATGAAACATTATACTTTTGCATGTTCATGTCTCATGCACCTGTGACCCTTTTATATAGGCTTTTCGTTATTATTTCAAATGGTTTCCTTCAATGTTCTCCAAAAATCATAACCTAACGAAGTTTGATAAAATAAATACTTGAATATATAGTATTTAACGCTTCATATTATAAATTTAGGTACTCATTAAAATCATATCCATGATCTATGTTTCACATGAATATCTAGCTGTCAAAAACTGCAAATGATTCACTTAACCCCATCTAGCTAGGTCCGGTTTTGTTCGTCGCATTATAGATTTAATTTTGAGTTGCAATTATTAATGTCGTTTGTTGAAAGGGATATCATCCTTAATGATACTGACTTTAATTATCCCTCGCTTGACATTACAAATTGGTTGTTGGATGGATCCGCTTAACAATATTATATACTAATCAATATCAGTTATTCTACCGATAAAGATGTATTTTAAGAAAAAAGGCGATTTAATAACATTGATGAATTTAGTGAAAAAAGAGGTCAAGCACTGAGGATACGAATTATTGAGACTTCAAACCAATTAAATTTAATGACTAATTAGGTTCCTTCCTATCAGTATATCAGTTCAAGGGTCAAAATTACATAGACACCAAATTTAAAAAACCAACTTTCGATTTAGTTTTAACAAACTATTAAATTAACTGAAATATGTCCGATTATAATTTTTTCAGTTTGTATATATAAGTGTTACATATACTAAACGTGTCATCTTTGATAGTGTGTCATAATCTTATCTTAAAGTGTGATGTAATTTCATTGATATATATAGGGGTGCTTTGAAACTCATTTTGCACCCCAGAAGCACTATTTAAAAAAAATAAAATTGGAGCTTTCCAATTTCCCCAAAAAAATAAATAAAATGCTTCTAACTATTCAAATGGTGTTTCAAAACACCCCATACACTATGTCTTTCCAAAGCACAAACTAACTGAAATTCATTCTATAAACTCTTGTTGAAGTCAGCTTATAAGATTGAGGGTGTATTTTGAATCACTTAAAACAACTTATTTGATAAGTAAGTCTGATTGAACTCAAAATCATCTAAAAAGATGATCTGTTGGATGATGTACTTAGCTAGCCTATTATGATATTCAGGTTTGGATTTGGATTGTGGACCTTTCCTTGCGGAACACACAGAAAGTGCAGTTCAAAAAGGGCTACTTAATGAAAAAGAAATAAATAATGCATTAGAGTTCAAATGAGACTAGGGATGTTTGATCTTGTAATTCATATGGTAAACTGGGCCCCAACAATGTGTGCACCTCGGCCCACCAAGACCGTCAGACAGGGCTTCGTTTTGCTAAAAAACAACGGCCCTGTGCTCCCTCTTTCTCGGAGAAAATACACTTGTGTTGCCGTTATTGGACCTAACTCTGATGCCACTGTCACAATGATTGGAAACTATGCTGGTATATATATAAAAGATGACAATTTTGCATTTTCTTGGTGATTTTTTATGTACGTAGCAAATTTTGATGATTTTGGGGATCATGTGTAGGTGTTCCGTGTGGATATACGTCTCCTTTACAAGGGATAGGAAAGTATACGAGCACGATTCATGAACGAGGCTGTGAAAATGTTGCTTGGGACGATGACCTATTTGGGGGAGCTGTTGATGCTGCCAGAAAGGCGGATGCGACTGTTCTAGTGGTCGGGTTAGACCAATCTATCGAGGCGGAGTTTGTAGACCGGGCAGGGCTTTTGCTGCCCGGGCGCCAACAGGAACTCGTATCTAAGGTTGCATTGGCCTCAAAAGGTCCTACCATTTTGGTAGTGATGAGTGGTGGTCCTGTTGATGTTTCATTCGCCAAGAACGATGCCCGAATTGGCGCGATTCTTTGGGTTGGTTATCCGGGACAAGCTGGGGGTGCTGCTATTGCCGATGTCTTGTTTGGGACGCACAATCCAGGTCAAGCTTTGAGATATTAGATTATTCTTGTTTCTAAATGATGTGGTCGTTGTGTTAAATAAGTTATGAATATTCAAATATAATGTAGAATCAATTTATTTATATTATTTCTGTAACAAATATAATGCAGGTGGAAAGCTTCCAATGACATGGTACCCTCAAGAGTATCTTAACAACTTGCCAATGACAACTATGGACATGAGGGCAAATCCGTCAAAGAACTACCCGGGTAGGACTTACCGGTTCTACAAAGGACCCGTGGTTTATCCATTTGGGCACGGGTTAAGCTACACGAACTTTGATCACACGGTAGTGAATGTGCCAAAGTTATTCTCCGTGCCCGTGGGTGGGCGTCATCGCTTCAATGACACTAGTGCCCTAGGCAAACTAGTCAGGGTGAGTCATGCGAAATGCAAGAAGTTGAGTTTAAGAGTGGATGTGGACGTAGAAAACACGGGGTCAAGAGACGGGACCCACACGTTGCTCGTGTTTTCATCCCCGCCGGGGGGTGATTGGGCTCCACGAAAACAGTTGGTCGCTTTCGAGACGGTGAGCATCCCTGCAGGGGGAAGGCAAAGAGTTGGATTGTGCATTCGTGTTTGCAAGTATATGAGTGTTGTTGATAGAGATGGAGTTAGGAGAATTCCAATGGGAGAGCATGGACTTCATATTGGGGATGCTAGGCATCATGTTTCTTTTAAGGCTCAACCTATTGGACAAGAAATCAACTCTTGATTAATTATTTCCTTTATGACATTTTCTATTAGTCTTGATTTATAGTAATTTAAGAAAGATTGGTTTTTTATGATTGCAAAAGAATAGAGAGGAAGAAAGATTGATTTTGAAGTATGGAATTTGTAGAATTATTTGGGAATGGAATGGAATGGAAAGACGTATTGCTAATTTGCTATGCAAGCCTAGTTGGGCTTTACGAAGTTTATATGTTTCCATTAGTAATGCAAAACTGGCCCAGAAATTATAGACCCATTTTTCTCCAGTAGGGACTGAAAATAAAACTAAATTACATAATACTTATTAATCTTTAAGAATATATTTTACTACTATTTGATTTAAAAAAACATGTGTACCACATTCAAATTCGAGCTCAATTAATAATACTTTTAAAATGTGTCATAAAATGAAAAATGCTCAATCGAGCTCATGTACAATTCATTTTATTTTTTTTTTTTTTTTTTTTTCATTTTTTTATCGGACAAAGTTAGCTGTTAGGTTGTTAGTATTTAATACATCAAGCAATCCACAAATTTACCAATCCATCTTATAACTCCCATAACTAGCTCCAATTCGTTCTCAAAGGGAATCGAACCCTCAGCCTCCCCATTTCGAATCGATTCAAAGAGGCCTAACCACCTGGTTATACAATTCATTTAATTAATGAGTGTTTGAGTTTGAACATAACTCTCAAATCTTAGTAAAAACTAAATAATTCCAAGAAATCCTGACTCAATAATAGGATGCACAATTTACGTACACGAGGCCATTCCACTATCTCCTGCTGCAACTTTTTCAAAACTTAATCTACACTGCAAAATCATACTATTAAAATCACGTAAAATTGGCTGAATGTATGTGTGCAAAAAGCTCTGTTCCAGAGTTGGGGGCTCCATAAAAACTGCTAAATAAATAAAAAATAATAATAGTAGTACATATTATAACATGTTAAAATGGTAGAATAAGAGTGTGAACACGTATAAATGTGCAGAAATTGTTACACATAATGTTTGTTTGACAATGATTCACATAATTAGCTTGCTGTCAAAGTAATTTGAGACCCCCCATAACTACTATTCTGATTTTGTCAGCAAATCCTTTAAAATACTAAAAAAGTAAAGATAGAAACAAAAATTGTCAGCAAAAATCAAAACTATTCTAGGCTTTGCTGTCCATGTCCATCTTTTCTCTCAAAAAAGTTTCCACCACTTTTTAAAATTTAAACTCAATTACTAAATAATTCCACTCCAATATTTAGATTTAATAATTCATACATCCCTAAGTTGATTAGTGTCACTATAGTCTTAAATATCAGGAATAAGTATTTGCATCAGTGTATTTTTATATATCTTCAATAAATAGTAGATTTAAATTAAGAAGCCAAAAAATAAATCTCAAGATCGAACTCGACTAAAAAAAAAAAACAAATATATTTATTAATGTTGATTATTCTTACCTTTCAAGTTTCAAACCTCAATAACACATGGACATACATCCTAATTATCATCATAGGTATATAATATTTAAAAGAAAATCAAATCGTGCAAACAAAGCATTAATATGTATATTTCTTTGGAAGTATAAACTGAAGAGTGTTATGGAATGCAAGCTTTTGCACATACACGTTAATAAAAGCATAAATTCTTTTCGCTTTTCCTTTTTTTTTTGGACAAATTTAATAAATTAAAAAAAGGAAAGCAAATCACTTAAACCTGCTGAAATAGTGAAATGAGGCTGGGTGGGTGTATAGATAGTTGTGAGTTTGTGGTTCGCACGATTTTGGCACATGGGCACGTGATTTCTCAGCCACGAAGCACGTGCGCCCCTCTCTGCAATACTGAAAATACCTCAGACTTTAGTATTGGAGTTCACATTTATAATTTGATGAAATTCTGTGCACTTGTTCATTGGTTGATGCTTCATCCACACATGTAATATAATACTAAGATTAAGCTGTTAAATTAAACAAGATTACAGTTAGAGCATATGTACATATATGTTTCGATTTCCTCTCAACTTATCCATATTGGACTCATTGTTCAATTAAATCCGTTTTATTTTTTAATGAAAATCTTTAAAAATTACACTTCACTATAAATATTGTATACATTTATATACAAAACCATTCTAATAAATGTATGATATTTTCACGTGTCATTCATCCATATTATGTAATATAAAGTGGAACACCGATTATTAACAGGTGATCTCATTCTCTATTCCACTGTTTCGAAATGCTTTTTGTGGAAATGTCACATACAAAGTTTTTGTATTAAAATTTGCACGACGGTTCAAGTTCTTCAATGAGAATGGTAATTAATGAGAATTTATATTTTTCTTATATGCCCTCATAATGAAAAGACATGTTAGTGTTAAGCTCTCATTTTGGAATGAATGAGAAAAGAAATTAATCATCGAGGAATATTGGAATAGATAGATAATAAACAGTTATATTAGGAATGACAATTAATCAAAATTGGAAAATTGGATAATGATTAACTTATTATGATTCTTATTATTCTGTACGAAAGTATGATGAAGATGAATTGCTCATCTTTAATCTTAATTAACATTAGTAGCACAAGAAAATTAACTGACGTATCAAATTGCAATAATTAATTTGTTCGTGTATCTAATTTTAAACTTTAACAAGATATTTTATCACTGATAAACACTTATGATTCTTTTATGCAATTAACCCTTTTTTTAATATGATGTTTAATCAACATTAAATTTGATTTAATTCAAGTCGAATCGACTAAATTTGAATCGTTACACCCTGCCTATAAGTAGGTGATATGTACAAATATATGTCTATAAATAATTAAATATATATAATTAGTCTCATGTGCACTTGGGTGCACGTGCAATCATAATGCATTTAGAAGTGTGCAACTATACAAAACATAAACGTGTAAATATTCCAAACAGAAGCATGTAACTATATATGTTCCCATATTAACAGTTGCATTTTTTCTGTGTAAATAAGTTGTATTTTTAAGCATAATAAGTTGCACGCTTCAAAAATGCACTATGAGTGCACGGTGTATCCGGGTACATGCAAATACTAGCCATATATAACCCATTTTCTTAGTTTATTTTTCAAACTTTATGATATAAATATATGTTATGATATTGTTATTCCCATCTTATATAAGTTGATTGTAGAAGCTGCTTTATTTGTTGGTTTCGGCTGGTACATGCGGCTCCAGGGTCCAAACTGTCTCTCTGTTTTTATGTAAATGATGTAGACTAAAAACATAGATAATAATAGCATTAATTAATATTAATTTCATCAAAAAATAAATTTGATAAAGTTAGGGAAAAAAAAAAAACATGCTGTGTCTCGCCATGTGTTTTTAGCATGTGTGTTTTGTGGATGATATGACCAGTTATGTATGAGGCAATAATCTAATCTGCTAAGGTTGTCTAATCCTTACAAATTAATGTTGAATTAACTAGAATGGCCTACAATTGGCTTTACAAGATTTTTAGATTCCTTGTATGTGTTTCGCCTAGTTGTCATTCCAAATTACTTCTATTATTAAAATTTTATATTAACAAATTCTTGAAAATTTGTTTATGTCTAGGCATGCATATGCATTACAGCCATAGGTGTAATTAACCACTTATTTTTTCCATTTTTAATTCCAATAATTAGTCCATTTGAATTAAAGTCTTATTATAAGAGCACTTGTTCCAATATGCAGGTTTAGCATCCTCTAAAATACCAGTATTCACTGAACTAAAGTACTTTAATTTAAAATAAAATTCCTTTAAACTCTTTTTAAGCAACAATATCACTTATTTTATACATCGTGTTCCACTCAGTGTTCCATATGGTAGATTAATGACACGTGTAATGGGCAAAAAAATCCAACAAACCACCATTATCCTGGGTCCATGTGTTAAAGATCCACGAAATGGAATACTCTTGGAACACAAAAAAGTGACACAGAAAAATTGATCTGCTAAAAGTATCTTAAATAGTTGATTAAAGTTCATCAACCACATAATTCTTTAAAAAAAAAGCTCAAAACTACCCCTTTATTTTTCACTACCTTGTAACTCAAACTTTTGCACCCTAAAATGAAATAAAGAAATTCTTCTATTTTAATTATATGATTATTGAGATTATACTCACCATTTCCCCAATCCACATTTGTTAAGAGCACTTTTACAAAATAAAATGACAGCAAAAAAATAAATACAGACAGTTTTATGATTTCCTTATACATTATGAAAACATATAATTTCCTTGTGCATAAAAATATAATTATTGTCACATGAGATTTGATGGTATAGCCAGCTCATGGATTTTGAAACTGATAAAGTGGGCATACATGTGAGTGTTATCCACCAACTAATACTCTTATGACTAGATTAGATCCTTAATTATTTAATGGAACCAACATATTAACAATTAATTGCAACAGTACATTTAAAATTAAAATTCCAGTACAAGATACTTAGTAACAAGGAGACTAACTATATTAATCTAAGTTAGCCATAACTCCCCTTATCTAGACATGTTGTGCAGCAGGAGGCAACTGACTGATGTGAATTCCCAAAAAATTCTCCTACTATCAAAATCGGTTTTCACATTATTTATTTTCGGTTGAAAAATAATATTTTTCACACCAAAAAATAAATAAATTAATATTCGTAACTTTTACTCTCACAATATACATTTATTTATCATATATGTCATTACTTTTTCAAACACAATTAACTCACACTAACACTACATTTACTTTATCACTTTAATAAAATAAAAAATAACTTTTCATTGGATTCTGTATACAAATTAGTAAGAAAATTGATCCCCTTCCATCTATTTTAACCATCAGTTGAAAATATTTCTCATGAATTACGAAAAAATATTAAACAACAATGAATATATATGTAAAGTGGTATTTTTAATCTATTGTTTATCTACATGAAGTAGATTTGATTAGTTAATGCACATTATCATAAAAGACAACTAGAATGACAAAATTAGAACATGATATTTGATGCGACACAAATATCGCATATCTTGAGATGATGACACGTGTGTAGGATCCCCAAGATGATGCCATTTGGAATACTCATATGGTGGACTCTCCTAGGGCTCAGGAGGATCGTAAGCTGTTCTACTTTCTTGAAAGAGACAAGGAGAGTTGACCGGGTCTTGCTTGAGGATCAATCCGAATCATGATAAATTGACCAATCAGGATAGGCCACGTGGAGACTTTAGAGAGGTCTTCCCTGATTTTGGAGAAGATATGCCTTGAGTTTGAAAGCTGAAGATCTTGAGAGAATTAAGGAACAAGCTGTTGAGAGAAGCAAGGGAGAAATTGTTGAGAGAAGCGTGGGAGACTTGCGTGGAAGAATAGTCAAGGCAAGAGGAGACTGAGTCATCACTAATGAACGAAAGGAAGAGAGAAACGTGGAGGAAGGCCGAAGAGGAGATAAGGCCAGTTGGTTGAGATATCCTCGAAAGGGAGGGGTGTCGGAGGTTGTTGAGATAATCCCGAGCACTAGAAGCGGTGGAATGAGTGGGTTTAGCCCACGAAGGTATTGAATTTCAGTTAAGAGGTGCATGTATTATAAATAGTGTATCACTTTCACACACAACAAATATCTAATCTGAGACACTTTCTATATCTGATTACTTGCCTATCTAAGAGTGAAACACGAGTGATTTGTGAGAAATCTTTAGTGTGAGTTGAGTATAGCGTGGAGTTCTCATTGTTGAGTTCTCCCATTTTGCATTTAGCGTGGTTTTTTGGTCACCTGACTTGAGCGTCGGAGTGCCCACGCCGGAGAACCCTCCGGCGTGTTTTTGCAGGTCCCTTTTGAGGTTGGAGAGGAGCTATGACGTAAGCCCAACGTATACATTTCGCTAACAAACGCCGGGAGTGCCCTCGCCGGAGAACCCTCCGGCGTGCTTTTGCAGGTTCCTCTTGAGGCTGGAGAGGAGCTATGGCGTAAGCCCAATGTATACATTTCGCTAACAAATGTCGGAAGTGTCCGCGCCGGAGAACCCTCCGGTGTGTTTTTTGCAGGTCCCTCTTGAGGCTGGAGAGGAGCTATGACGTAAGCCCAACATATACATTTCCCTAACAAATGCCGAATAGAGATATCTCATGTTCGATTCTTGCAGGTGAGTTAAAATTGCATGCATCAATATTTAATTCTCTTCAATTGATATGAAAAAACAATTGTTTTAGTTAAAATAAAAATCTCTATAAAAATAAATTAAAGTGGATCGAAGAGAATACTTTTTAAATTAAATAATTAACATTTTTAGTGAAATAACATATACTAACAAATTTTGATTAAAAAAAAAACATATACTAACAAATTGATACTACTATAATTTTTTTAGTGAAACAATTTGTAGTAGCAAATTGATACTCTTATTTTTAGAGAATTAGGATCTACTTAAAGAACACAAAATTTGATATATTTACCCTCGGTCGATATATTATAATATACTCCCCAACAACTTGTACATTGAAATTGACACACATATTAAAAAAATAACTTTTTGATATTTTGTTGACTTTTAAAAGGGAATGGAGTGTGGAGATTGTGAGGTGGAGATATTGAGGGTGGAGATTGTGAGATTCTATTTCATTTTAAGGTGTGTAAATTGGTAAGGGACGGACCAAAAAGGAAAGTGTGCAAATTAGTAAGGGACAGAGGGAGTATATATCTAAAAGGAAAGAGTAATTTATTGTATATGAAAGACCTGTTCGACTTTAGTTTTTCTATACTTCTTTTTGTATTCCATTAGCGTTCCACCCGATTGAATTTTTAATAATGGACCCAAAATATGGTGATTTGTTAAATATTTTTTATTATTCCACATGTCATTAATTTATATTAAGTGGAACGCCAATTATAAAACATGTGATCTCATTCCGTGGGATAGGTGCTACTTTTTAATTAACTACAAAAATAACACTCGAAAGGTAATTGAATTTATTAATTATATTTTTATTTAAGTTTTTTTTGTTAGTATATAATTTATATTTAAAATGAGTATTTATTTGGCATAGTGGTCTTATCATAATTTACTTACTAAGATATTAAGCTTCATCATTTATGGTGAAGATTTTATATTAAAACTTATGATCAACATGATCATAAAATTCACAAAAAAAAATTGATGTAGTTATAAGCTTATAAATAACTTAGTATAAAATGTTTTTTTCTCTAATGAGTAACTTTATTTAATTACTCAAGTTATCATTATATTTTACTCACAATCAATTATGTTATTCATAAATAGACTTAATTTACCTTTTCGTACAACATGTCAAAACACTATGAGCACAGTTTTGATGGACGGAGGTCGGAGGGAGTAATACATAAACTTTTATATATATTAAAAAAATTATATTTTGGTAAAATCTTAAGACAAATAAGAGACTAAGTGGGAAAAAAAGGGGGGGGGGCTAAATATCTTAGGTGGGAAAAATATGAGTAATGAATTATTCTGTAATACAAAACTGGTGAAACTTTAATTCCAAATGTACGATTTCTTGAAGAAGTTAATGTGATCAGAATTGGACTGGGGGGTTGATAGGCGCATTTAGTGATGTGGCAACTGGCAACTGCTTTGGGATTTAACATATATATTAATGATGGGACCATTTTATTTTTATATTTAAAACTATATATAATTACTCTGATAAACTGTCATTATTATATTAACAAATAAATAAATAAATTGTACATCTACATATTTTCTTAATAAAACCTGTTTAGATAAATTACTCAAATTAATTTACTCCCAACAACATTTTGTTCATGTAGTTTGTCCACAATTTTATTAGTATGCTCAATTCGTAAAATATAAAAAATAATTATGAACATTTAGTTTATTTTTTATTTACTTATAATTTATATTTAAAAAATTGAATAATTATTTATTTGCATAAAATTATATATTTCAGTAAATAAATACTTTATACGACTATATAATTTTTATAAATGTATTGGCAATGGATAATTTAATTTAACACTTCGTATTTATTGAGCACGTGAATGTGAGTCAATAAAAAAAATTCAAATAGTAGAAAGTTTAACTATTCGATCCCCCAAGATCTATCGAAATTCATGTGCACTCATTAATTGATATTTTTGTGAAAAAGCAATCCAAAAGGGGGAGAAATCGTGAATCTTGTGGTTTTTATTATTACTTAGGCTTCACTTCCATTTTTCCAACCCCATAAATATGGGTCGCTTCTGTCTATTTCATAGTATTAGAATATGGGGTGTGCATATTTTTAATGATGGAGTAATATTAAATTTTCATCGAACAATTTATTGAACCATAATTGAACAAATGACCGAATAATTCGAGGCAATTAGGACTTTTTATAAATTAGTTAGATGGCAAGTTATATATAAATAGTGAGCTACTTAAATTGAGGCAAAAACTTGTATGCAATATTGCATACAAGTGATATGTGCAATTGAACTTTTTTTTTCTCGCGGTCAGGTAGGGGACAACGTTAGGGCAGATTATTGAATGGGCTTCTTCATTTTCTTCCATCGTGCAGTCGGACGCTGTCAGATTTCCTCTTCTTCCCTCTCCTCTTTTGGCGGATCTCACGGGCTTTCTTCTTTCTCGTTCGTGCTCTAATTTTCTTTTTCGCTCCGATTATTGGATGAAATAAAGTTGTTCAACTTGAATTTTGGTGTGGATTCTGCGAGAAGGAGAGAGAATATGTGTGTGGTGTTTGGATTATCCCTCAACACAAAGTATGTGATGAAATTCAGATCCTTATGCACGCTTTTTACGTTGTTCTGTAAATCTATAATTTTGGACTGAATTTTTTTTTTTGCGTTTGTATTGATTTTTATTCATGTAGTAACACTCTTTTGCTCATATGATAACACTTTTTTTGTTCATGTAATCGAACCTACAACCAATTTCATTAACAGCAAACCTGAACCACTAGACTACAACACATATTTGATAAATATATCCTTCTATAAATATATATGTGCCTACCAAACTTGAAGCCCACAGCCCACAATTCATGCCCGCGCCCGACCCGCCCTGACCCGCGAATATTATAACATTTTTGTCTTATTTATGTTGTATTGCACATAACACTAATATGCAATATTTCACATAAGACCTTCTCTCAATTGAAATGATTTAAAATATGCTCATTTAAAAAAAATGAAATACAAATGCAGCTACATCATGAATATTAAAATCAATTGTAAAAAAAAAAAAATTATAATTCTAACATATTTTTAGTAGCTTCATTTTTGTGCTAAAAAACATATTTATATTTTTAAACTGCGCGTTGATTTTAATGATCCTAACATTCAATTGTTATACACTAATTTGCATTGATAATTAATATAGAATCCACGTATTATTTGAGACATTATATATAAGTAAATATATTTAAAATATTATTCATAACACTTGTAATATTTGATGCTACAATTAACATATATATATATATATATATAATATTTTTATTATGAAATCTTCTATCACTAATGCAATTGACATATATGCGTTCATAACACATTCTATATGCGAAGTAATATTAGCTTATTCTGCTCATAGCGCTGGAATTTAACGCCATTTTTTCATCCTTTTTTATAAGTAACATTTAAATTTAATAGTAAGTTTCATAAATAAAAAGTAGCAAATGTATCCAAATTCATAAATGATGGTGCCTGTTATAAGTAGTAATAATAATTGAAACAATCCATGTCAATTGCACCAACAAATATCATACTTATTCTTTGGCTACCAAATCTAAATGATTAAATCCATATGCAGTATTCTATTTATTTCAATATATCTGTTTGCCATCGGAAAATTATAATTTCTAGAAACTCATAAAACTACTACTCTGGTGCTCATAATTAACAAGTACAATAATTCAATTTCAACAATATTTGCTACATTTTTATCTACTTTTCCACGTTGGATTTTGGGATATTTTAATTTAGTTATGGGTTGAAGTATGAACATACCATTATTACAAACAAATTATATTTTTTTTTACATCAAATATACCGTGCAATTCAAGCGTTTCTTTAAAAATATAATTTTTTTCATTAAAACATGCAACTGAAGCATTTGCATGTTGCAGTGAACAACTTTCATATTTTAAAATGCATTTGATTTGTGTGTATGAGATAGTGCTAAGATTATAAATGATACTTTTATTTCTTTTTCTTTTATAACACTACCTCATACACACAATTCAAATTTTTTGGTATGCATAATAGTGATAGAATAATTATCTAATTTGTTAAGATTTACACAAAATATATTTTAACTCCAAGGAATATTCTAATAATTAATTTGTTAAGATTTACGTGAAACATATTTTAAACCTAATAAATATCCTTGATATTATCAATAATTTGTTAATATTTATCTAAAAATATAAACGAATATTTCTTAATTTGACAATAATTTTGGTGAAAAATTCAAAATTCAAATGAAAGGGTAATAGAATCATGACAAAAACTTATATGAGACGGTTTCATGCATGAGACGGGGTACAACATAGCACAAATTACACTCACCCCTTCCAAAGTGTTAAAGCGTCAATGCCCAACTTATACGGCCCGTCTCACCGTGAGACGGTTTCATGCAAGTGTGCCTCATAGATCATACTCATACCTATCAAACACATGATGTATGAGTGGATTCATTAATTTTTGGAAATCAAAGTCATAATTATGTACTAATCTAAAAAAAGTCATAGTAGTTTACTAATCTAGAAAAAGAAAGTAATTCCAAACCTATACTGTGGCATTAATTTTCACCCCCCACCCCCAAAATCTGTCAACCAAGCACCACCCCCTACTCAATTCGTAATAAATTTTAACGAGTCAACTATAATTGTCTCTCAATTAAAGTTAATTAAACAATTAAATAACTGTATAAAAGACTTAGAGAGTGTTTGACACCGCTTATAAGCTCTTTAAAACAGCTTATAAGCTGTTTAGGAACTAAAAACTCTTTAAAACAATTTATAAGTTGTTTAGGAACTTATAAGTTCATTAATTTTATTTGGTAAAATAAGATGTTTAACATCTTATAAGATCTAAAAATAAGCTCTATAGAACTTATAAGATCTTTAGAACTTATAAGCTCAAAAAAAATAAGTTGAGATTTCTCAACTTATATTACAAATATTAAATAAGCTCTAGCATATCTCAACTCATCCCTACCCAAACTCGGTCTGAATTCAATCCAACCCGGCCGTTTTTAGTTTTGGCGAAAAAAAAAAGAAAAAAAATTTCTAAAAAAAATTATTTTCTGAATTTTTTTTTTTCTGAAAAAATATATTTATTTTCGAAAAAAAAAAATTAAAAAAAATTTTCTGGAAAAAAAATATTTTCAATTCTTTTTTCTTCAATATTTTCGAATTTCTTTCTGAAAAAAATATTTATTTCCGAAAAAATTATTTTCTGGAAAAAAATATTATTAAAAAAAAAAAAATATATATTCTTTAGAAAAATATATTTATTTTTGAAAAAAATATTATTAAAAAAATTGAAAAAATTATATTATTTTTAAAATTTAAAAATAGTTTTTTAAAAATTACTATAGAACTTATAAGTTTTATTAGTCAAACACTTTAACATCTTATAAAATGTTAGAGCTTATAAAATGTTTAAAATAAGCTTAGCCAAACGGGCCCTTAATAGTGACTCTTATAATCGTTTGATTTTTTTTTGAAAAGTAAAAATGAATTATATAAACTTGAGTACAAGGGGTATTCAAATCCCAACAGAACACACCGAATTAATTACAGAGCATGAGGTAAACAATATAGTGGTTGCCAATCCCAAGAGAAAAACGGAACATTAAACGAAATTGGATAGTGGGAACGAATCCACTTCCAAGAGCAGAATTTTATGCCATCAACAAGTTCATCCAAAAGTGTACAAGCTTTCTTTGAAGATCTCGTTTGATATAGTACTGATTATAATAGACCGTGAACTGAATATAATTCAAGTGTATTTCTTTCTCGAGATAGTAATAGTGTAATGTATTAATTGATAAGTGTAGTGATATTAGTTTGTACGTGTAGTGGTATAGATTTCATACTATGAACAAGTTTCATCGGAGAGACACACTTATTGAAAATTTAATTAGATTATTTTCATGTTATATTATTTTAGATTAATTTAATTGATTTTTTTTTTCTATCCGTAAAGATACACGGTATTTGTACGTATCAGTGAAACAATTTATGCCATAAAATAGTACACTGTATTTACAGTTGGCACGTGCTTGCATGTTTTGCCTTAATAAGGCATCTAACTTCAAAAAAAAAAAAAATCTATCAGTGTTTAAAATTTTCAACCTAGTATTTTTTTTATAACTCTCACTAATATTTCTAACATTGCATTGTCAACTTATAATTTTGACTTTTCTTTTCTCTTTATATGTCTTTCTTTTAATAGAAAAGCTTGCTCAGAATTACTACATACCTCGTTCCTTCCACACCCAATCTTCAAACCAAACTGGAAAACCTGCCTCAATTTAAATGGGAAGAGTAAATAGGATATCCAATATCAAAGTTTTTCTTATCCCTCCATTTATTGTGTTCTTTTAAGATTCACAAGGTTCCTAAATTACCAAATCAATATTGGTTAAGTTAGAAATTTAATTTCATTTGTTGGATAGTTAATATAAATGAATTGATTTCATTTATTAAAAAAATAATATAAATGAATCTATTATGTTAAAAATAATTCATGTTAAACTGTTCACTCAATAATAGAAAATTAATATAAATAAATTAATTTCACGTTCTTTTATAAATTCAAACTTTTTAATAATTTTTTTTTATCATTAACCATTTTGAATAATTAACATATATCAAAAAAGAGATTAATGAAGGAGGAAATGCTAGCATATATATTTAGTACTAAATGTATTTGATATAAGAATAGGGGTATGGTGAAATTTGGTCATAATATGAAATTTGACGAGAAAATATCACAAATACTTTGCCCGAATCCAAAAAAGTCCTGTAAGATTTTATTTTATCAATTGTGGTCATTTTGATTTCAATTGTAGTCATTTTCTCCGGATAATTTAAAATTTGATCGGAAAAATTGACCTAACTTTCTATTCTGGTCACATTGACGGTCACACCATTCTCATTTGAATTGTCTTTCATCAAGGAAGAAAAACCCTCGATCAATTTCATGTTTTGTTTACACCTCTCCCATGAACCACAATTTCAAAATCACGAATTTCATTCATTATCGTGGCTAATTTCGAGTGATTTACGTTGAGGAGAGTGTCGAAACTTATAATATTCTCTTCCTTTCATTGAACCCGCCATTTCAATATTTTTTTTGCATTATTTTGTGTGCTACATAATATTTCCGGTCATTTTTCGGTCAAATTTTTCAATTTTCCGGCGGAAAGGACTAGAATTGAAACAAAAAAGGACCAAAATTGATAAAATAAAAACATAAAGGACCATTTGTGGATTCAGACAAAGTTAAAGGACCATTTGTGATTTTTTTTCTCGAAATTTGACTAACACTTGTGTGCACCAATTATACAAGATGCAATTGGTGCAATCGTATTCAATTTTAATTTGTATGAACCATCTACACATAAACATTAAATAATAAACTCTAAATCATGACCTATTTGGGACCGAGTGAACCATGAATCACTCGGGCCAAGTGAAACATAAACCACTCGGGTCGGGTTCGGGTCGGGCAAAAAAAAAAACTGAATAGAAATCCAATTGCACCAAATCAAAATTGGGTGCAAATGGTGCACATGAGAATTTGCCATGAAATTTATACCATTACATTTATAAATTAATGGGATTAAAAAAATTTAACTACCCCAAAATAAATTAAATTTTGCTAAATTAATTTAAATATTAAACTGTAATATTTGAAATGAGTTCGTGAGTTTTGCGGGTTGTGCATGCCATGAGCTTAGTGGATTTTGCTGAAATAAATTAATTTAATATTTAAATTAATTTAGCAAAATTTAATGTATCTGGATGTAGTTAAAATTTTTAATTAATAGAATTATAAATTTAATTCTTTTTAAATATAATTTTTTTATAAAAAAACATCCAGTATGATTTGAGAATATACTTAAAAAAAATTTAAAATTCAATTTTTATATTTTTCTACTAATTTAATGAATTATTAAAACAAATAATATCACAGTAACACAAAAATCTAATAACATTACCACATGTAAAAGAAAAAATCAAATAAAACCACACATGTGCATTGACTGAATATGTGACATGCAATAGTAGGTCACCTGGACCAATTTCAATTTTTTTACAAATTTACAGAATCAATATCAAAAAGTCAAAACAATTAGGACCAAATTCAAAATAATGACAAGTTATTGGACTACAAAAAATTCTAAATTAATATTATAACACTTATCAATTGATACCACTACACTTATAAACTGATATTACAATATTAAATGCTAGCAGTATTAATTGATAAGTGTAGTGGTATCAGTTGATAAATGTAATGATATTAATTTCATAGTATGAACACGTTTCACGGGAGAGTTTGTGTTGATATAAATATTTAATTTAAATATGAATAAAATAATAAGTTAAAGAATAAATAAAAAATTACCTTTACAAATACAAGTACATGTATTTAGTTTCAATATAAAATATAAAAACCCAAAAGTTAAAAATAAAATGTATAGGAAGAAAGATTAAAATATATTGGTGCATATTTTGAAACTCTATTTTATTAGAAGAGATTAACACACTTTTTTTTATAAAAAGTTGGTATTTTTTATTTTTTTTAAATTGCTTCTCCGATTTGATAGGACAATACTGAATAAACTCATATTCTTGTAGATACTCTTACTTATATTAAGGTGGTGTTTGTATTCTTATCTCAAAGGTGTAGAAGTAATTATTTAAAAATTTGATATAACCCAATATTTTTAAAAAAAAAAATTGCTTCTACATCTAAAATAGTGATTGCAAACATAACCTAAATCAAAAATCAATACAAATTATAGTAATAAAAGTCAATGTTATTTATTTATCAGCATTGCTCTCCATTTAGAAAAGAGTCAATATCTCATTTTTATGTTCATCCCCTTCCCCTGCACTGCACGTAACTATATTACTTTAAAATTCAAATATTTAATTTCAAAAAATTTATGGAATACAAAATGATATTAGTGGCATATGCTAATAAATTTCATCACACAGGGTATCCTATTGGTAGACAGACGCATTTATTTTACACTGCTGTACACAACAAGTTTATAGAAATAAATTAAAGATAGGTCCATTTTTTAAATAAAATTAAAATATATGACATAGATATAATAAAAAAAAATAATCCTACAGTAGTACAGGGGCGAATTTTCAGAAGTTTTCCTGTTGCGAATTTACTAAAGTAGACATATTAGCCGTAGAGGTTGTAGGCCGTACAGTAGGCAAATGACCTCTCAAAATTAAAAGCAGAGAGATAAAAGGAATCTATGCCAGCGATTAACTTCAAGGTCAAAGCTGGCATTTGTTATTTTTCTTCTTCTCTCTCATAAATTCTCTCAGATCTCTAATTTAAATTCACATTTAAATGTGACTGTAATATCTCCCCCATATATAAATCTGAGACGCCTTAGGCCTTATTTCAATCCCTTCAATGGCAGTAGCATCTCCTTCCCCCGTTTCGGCCGAGAAGAAACACTGGTGGCTCACTAACAGAAAGGTATTTACTTAATTGAGATTCAATTTTAATTTTTTGATTTGATTTGTTCGATTTTCTAATTTGGGGAAAAATGTAGATGGTGGAGAGATACGTGAGGGAAGCGAAGATGTTGATTGCGACGCAGGATCAGAGCGAGATCGCGGCGGCATTGCGGCTGTTGGAGGTGGCGCTGGCTTTGGCGCCGCGGGTGGAGGCGGCGCTGGAGATGAAGGCGCGGTGTTTGCTGCATCTGCGCAGGTTTAAGGAAGTGGCGGATATGCTTCAGGATTTCATTCCTAGTTTCAAAATGGCGATATCGGACGATACGTCGTCGTCCGGGTCGTTGGACAACTCGTCGACTCAGTTGTCCAGGGAGCGAGTCACGCTTCTTTCGGTTTCGTCCAGCGGCGACTCACTGAGTCGGGATGAGCCCGCGTTCAAGTGCTTTTCGGTTTCCGATTTGAAGAAGAAGGTCATGTCTGGATTGTTCAAAACCGTGGAGGAAGCTGGGCAATGGAGGTAATTTCGAGATTTGGAATCCCCAATTTCTTCTGTTTTTTGTTGTTTAGTTGGTTCAATTGCTTGTAGATCACGCGAAACTGTTGGAAGCCATTAATAAAAATCTCACATAATTTAAAAATCAGGATAGGATATGATTAATTTTTCCGCAATTGAATTGCAACTGATGAATTTAATCAAAATCAAAACAGGTATTCGGTTCTAGGTCAAGCGTGTTGCCACCTCGGCTTAATGGAGGACGCCATGGTCCTCCTCCAAACCGGCAAACGCCTCGCCACCGCCGCCTTCCGCCGCGAGAGCATTTCCCTCTCCGACGACATTTTCTCATTCACCAAATTCTCCGACAATTTCCCCCAAATCCAGCCGGAAAACCCTCACAAAACAGAGTCCGAAAGCATCTCCCACCTCCTCTGCCACATCAAGCTCCTAATCCGCCGCAGAACCGCCGCGATCGCCGCCCTGAACGCCGGCCTCTACACCGAAGCAATCCGGCATTTCTCCAAAATCCTCGACGGCCGCCGCGGCGCTCCTCAGGGATTCCTCTCCGAATGCTACGTCCACCGCGCCTCCGCCTACCGCTCCGCCGGCAGAATAGCGGAAGCCATAGCCGACTGCAACAGAGCTTTAGCTCTGGACACATCCTCAATCGACGCTCTCGCAATTCGCGCCACATTATTCGAAACCATAAGATGTTTACCCGATAGTTTACACGATCTGGAGCATTTGAAACTTCTCTACAATTCCGTTTTGCGCGACCGCAAATTGCCAGGCCCTGTTTGGAAGCGCCAAAACGTCCAATACAGAGAAATTCCAGGAAAACTATGCTCACTCGCCACAAAAATCCAGCAGTTAAAGCAAAGAGTCGCCTCTCGCGAAACCGGAACCGTAGATTACTACGCATTGATCGGTTTACGAAGAGGCTGCTCCCGATCAGAGCTCGAAAGAGCTCATCTCCTCCTGATCCTAAAACACAAGCCCGATAAATCCTCAAGCTTCGTCGAAAAGTGCGAATTCGCAGACGAAAACGACGTTGATTCCGTTCAGGACCGAGCCAAAATGTCAGCGTTGTTGCTATACAGAATGATTCAGAAAGGTTACACCAGTCTAATGACGTCCATTGTTGATGAAGAAGCAGCCGAAAAACAGAGGAAAAAGGCCGCCGCCGCTCTTCAGGCGGCGATTCAAGCCCAACAAGCTAACGAACTTGCAACCTCATCGGCGGCGTCGGTTTTTCAAGGAGTTTTTTGCAGGGATCTTGCAACAGTAGGGGATTTGCTTTCACAAACAGGGTTTAACCGTCCTGTTACAGTAAATTATGAAGCGTTAAGCTGTTAATTAATGATTATTAAGATTAAGGGGGATAAAAATGTTGGGTTTTGAATGTTAATATACCGGCGGGAGGATATGTACAAATTGGTTAACTATAAGTAGTACCGCTTGGTAAAATTTTTGGGTATTAGGCTATTAGTACTATGTTTTTTTTTTCAGAGACTATTCTATTATGGTATATGTACAGATTTTATTTAAATTGAAGTACCTGAAATTTGCTAATTTTGAGTGACATTTGTCATGTAATGTAATCATGTTGAGAGGTAAAATTAGTTAGGTGTCATTTTCTCATTTAAATTTTATTATAATATTGCAAACCTATATCATTTAAGATCGCCTGTATCATGTGTATTTCGTCTTGTACCTATATTCATGTCATGCTTTCATTTATGACCCATTTTTCATATAAAATAAAATAGGAGATTCTGTGTCCAAAAAATGAGTAGCCGAAATTAATAAGAGTGTAGAGTGAGGGTTGAGCCGGTTGAGGTATGGGTGTGTCATTATTACCGGTTGCAATTGCCAGGGTGTCGTTGCGTGGGAGAGGATCCGCATAAAAGAAGCCTTTTTCTTCTTATTTTTCTTTTATAACAAATTTTGACTAGCAATTAGGTTAGGAAATTATGGGGTGTTTGTAAAAAGTTATAGTTTTTGAAGAATTGATTAAAATTAATAATAATAGAAAAAGTGATTAGCAGTAGAAATTAATAGTGTTTGTAAAAAAAAAAAAAAAAAAACAGTGTTTATAATAAAAAATTAAAAAGATTAATAAGTTATTGAAAGCTTGAAATTTTTAGATTATAATTTTTAAAATTTTATTTAATTTAATAGAAGAGAAATAAAATACTTCAAATTATTTTTATATACAATTTTAGGTGACTATAATCACTTATAATTTATTGCAAATACCCCCTACATGGCAGCAATGGAATATTTTTCTACAAATTTAGGGTTTTATTTGTCATATAGTATGTATCAAGAGTCTTTGACTTACCCTCAAATTCTATATTCAATTCCCACTTAAAACAAATTCATATTCACATTAAATTGTTCACTCGATTGATCTCCTCTTACCGATGAAGTAATAGAATTTAGCCTATGAGGCATAAAGGAGATCTATTGTTAGAAAAAATAATAATAAAATAATTAATTTCACACCTTTCCACAATTTTAAACTTTTAGATGAGATGAAATTATTTTACCGTTTATATACCATTACTGACTTTGGGTTTAGCATTATGTATTTTATTTATTTATTTATTTATATGACAATATTAAATGCACCAGAGAATCAAGAAATAGTTCTGCAATTAAATCCATTTGTTAATCGATCATATTCTCTAATCATCTTCTTCTTCGTGCATAATATTAATAATGAGCCATTTTAATTTTATCACATCGAGTGCTCAACTCTTTGCTATTTTGTTAGCGCTACAAAAAATAATGAGAGTGCATGTAAAGAAGTATAATAAAAAGATTTTTTATTTATAAAGTTAATGAATATAGTAAATGTACAACAACACAGGGGTTGAGTGAAATAAAATTGAAGTTGATATATATTCTTGTGAAAAAATTACTTTTGCTAATTAAATTTGTTATGAAATAAATAAGATCGATAGTGTCATCAATATGTGGGTTTCAGTTGATGGATGTCCACATGAAATATATGATCATTTTGTACTACAGTGACTAGATAAATGCACGCTGTAGAATAGTAGATGACTAATGCGTTTGCATTTTCACGGGAGACTTAATGATAGATACATTTTGAAATTGCAATTTAGTTATAGATATAATTAAAATTATTGTATATATATATATATATTTGTTCTTTTGTATGCAATTTTAATTATATATGCAATTCATTTTGTACTTATTAATAAATTGATTCCAAATTTTGCAACAATTAGTAATTAATTTCCCCCATTTTCATTAGAAGTGAATCACTAATCATGACCAAAATTGAGTTTTCTAATATAATTTATTTTATCAATGTTGTGTGTATATCGCACGACGTGGGTCCAAACCCATCAGTCATCACCTACCATTCACTATGGAAGCCCGCAAATTTTATAAGAGTTCTACCTCGCATCCTGGACCTCGAGATGGAACTGGCGACGTCCTTCATGCCGAGGTCGATGACCTCGGTCTCCTTCAAAATCAGAGAATTAACTCTGATGTGACGTGTGTCAGAGATTAGGAACAGAAGATCTTGCCTAAATCATGCTTAGTTCAAAGGGAAATCGGCAAAGGACGATTCGAATGACCCTTCAGAGTACTTAGAACGGCTAATTCCCTAAAAATCCGAAAAATGCCCAGGTCGATGTGCCCGCGAAGTGAGCGAGGTGGCCAAACCTCGGGCGACCTCCCCCCGAGCTCCAGAGGTGGATCAGATAAAGATTTTTAGCATTTAATATTTTGCAAGCCTTTGGCGGGCAATGTACTTGTAAACCGGGAGAGTGAACTCCACTCTCCAACAATCTTATAAATAGGGGGCATTTATAACCCCAAGAAGAAGAATTCAATACCATAACAAAACTTTTGTCAATTTATTTGGAAGCTTCGAAACGGGTTGGTTTTTAAGGAAAGCTCGTACACTTGGAACGAACTCATCGATGTAATCAAATTCTGCTCGTGGAAGTTGATTCGCTCTCACTATCCGCGCTCTTTTAGTGTTCCCTTTCATTGTTGGGAGAGTAACCCGTTTGACTATATTCGGAAAAGTTGTGAGAGGTGTGTTGATTTGAGTGTGTAACTATCTTGTACAATCCGGGTGTTGAGTATCCCTTGTGCTCATTTATATATCTCATCTTTATCTTTCAAAAAAAAAACTCTTGTCAATTTATTCTTCAATCCTAAGATGAACAAAAACTCTAACTCCCAATCATTCACAATAAATGCTACCAACACCACTTAATTATTTGTTTGTGTTACTAAAATCATTAGCTACATCTAAATCTCTTAACCCGATATTTTAGTACATAACAATCAACACGTACAATATTTAATCTGTCAATATATAGGAGGTTCATTATCATGATCGACTATATATTAGTAAATGGAAGTACGACATGAAGAAAAAGGTGAAAAACATGAGAAGGCCCAATGATGCAACGCGTTACATGTTGCAAGGGGGTGAGACTACTTATCGATACTCAGGAGGAATCCTGAAGAATTCTTTATATTTTAATAATCAAGGGTGTCCTTACAATGAAGAATGAACACTTATTTATACTAATTCTAATAGTGCAGAAAAGGAAAATCCTAGAATTTGGACTAAAGTACTAATTGGTGGTCAAGTCGAACATAAATAAGAGGAAAGATCCTCACATCGTACCTTGGTAAAACGGAAAAACATATCAAGAATACTTATGAGATTTATTCTAATATCATAAATAACTAGAAATATTAATTACAGAATCTCGCGATTCAATCTCCATCATCCTACCACTCCTCGATGCGATTCGACCTCGAATCGAGGGGATTCGATCTCCATCATGATGGAGAAGCTCAAACAGTCCATCCTCCAATCTCATACTTCACAAAAGCTCAAACAGAAAGGCGCATATCAAGGAGATTGCTGCTGGGACCGCGTCAGGCAGGCTGGCTGGGCGGTGGCGTGAAACGACAGCGAAATGGTGGTGAGCGAGGCCAGAGTAGAGTGGTGATGGAGGTGGTGGGGAGTGATGGTGGTGATATCGTGGTGATGATGGGGGTAGGGTAGCAGCCAAAAAGGGCTGCGCGTTCGGCGTGGTTTGGTGAGTGAAAAGATTTTTCATAAAATCCATATCATCCTCATCTAAATCATCATTCGGGTACTCGCCGAAGATGGGTAGGTCCTGGTCTTGGCAGATCGTAGGGTGGCGGCAGATCGATAGGGTGGGGGCCGAAGATGGGTAAGTCCCGATCTTGGCAGATCGATAGGGTACCCAATCACAATGTTAATTAAGGATCCATAGCTTTTTGTAAAGTACTAATTGGATTTGGCAAAAACTCATACCTGATTGTGTTATGCGTGAGACAGGTTATAAAATAGTATAAATCAATACTCATTTTCCAAGTTAAACTTCGTCTCACCGTGAGACTGTCTATACAAGTGTGTCAATTGGATTTTCACTATTGTTGAATGAGAAAATAAAAATTGACCAAAATTTTCTTATAAACCGTTTTTTTAAAACTTAGGATGAATTTTCTTACTCCTTCTATTTTTTTAAATTAATTTTATTTTTTTGTAACAGATTAACCGTCAACATCCACGTTCAACTACGAGCTTGTAAACTCCCATTTTAATCGGCACATTACTTGCATGTGATAGAAAACAATGCAGTTTTTTTATTTTTCGGCGAAAATGTGATCAAAATTGGACAATCTAGATAGTTATGAGACCAAAACTTTGGATATATATATATATATATATATTCTAGAAAAACGGATTACCGTAATGTCATGGGACCCAATTTTTTTTTTCTACTTGTTGAATGGTATATATTTAGGAAGAAACACACTTGTATGAGACCGTCTCACGGTAAAACGGAACATAAGTTGAGCATTGACGTTTTAACACTTTGGAAGAAGTGAGTGTAATTTGTGTTAAGTTGTACCATATCTCACGCATGAAACCGTTTCATATGAGTTTTAATTTGTCATTTAGGAAAGAGGCTCCTTCGTCAATCAAGGTTAAAAAAAAAAAAAAAAACACTACACTAATTATAACCTGCTTGATTTAAGCTTCCTTGCAATCAGAAATCTTGAATGATTAACGGGAGACTAATCATTCTAATTACTTATAATTATGATTAATTATAAACAAGTTGGCAAAGAAATAATTCAGGGGCTTAATTATTGCCAGCAATGGTTAACATCGATTACTTTCAATTATTGTCAATTCCATTGCATCAACTCTTTATATTGTATGCATTATATATGTAAATTAATTATTAATTAACCTATATATGATGTTACATACATGAATGCGTTATCAAATTAAGTTTGCTGACCTAAGTATTATTTAACAACGACTTTACGTAAATTGCTATCAGATGAGAATTGTACATATTATTTAACAACTTTTCGTGAAATTAGAGGTGTTTATTATATGCTGAAGAACAGAAAAATGCATGCAAAATATATATTCTCATTTGATAAATAGCAAGAATAAATTAAAATTTTCATTTGCATCTAAAATTTGTGAAATTTGTGACTTTCCTTGGAAGTGAGTGTTGTTCTGAGTAGGGCAGGTGGTGCTCATTACTTGGATACTAATCAACAAATCAATGATTTCCAAAGAATTATGAGTTTTTATTATATATGGATAGGGATTGGGGAATAATAATACTACTATTACACTAATAATAAATAATAATTCATAAAGCTAGCTAGGACCATCTTTCACTCTCTCCCTAATTAAAGCCACCATGTGAACAGGGGAAAATAAAATAAATTGTGTATATATATATAGGGAATAATCGTCATGGCTTTCCACTTTGTTTTATATGAATTGTTGTTATATATCATATGCACAAAAGTTTCAAATACACGATCTAATAATGTACGTGAAAAATCTAAGAGCTAGGCAAGAATATACATTTATTTTAATATTTTTTCATATCATTACATCAAATACAGTATTCATGATTTATTAATATAGAATCACATACAAACATGAGCAATATATATATATTGCATTGAACTTATTAATGACAAATAAGAAAATTTGTAAACATGAAAAAACTTTTATTTACAAACAAATTTTGCATATGGTGACAAAGTCGAGTGGTTCATGGTTCACTCGGTCCGAGTGGTTCATGGTTCACCAAACCCGAATAGGTCATAATTTAGGGTTCATTATTTAGTGTTTAGGGTGTAGATGGTTCACCCAGCCCGAATATGTTATGATTTATGACGATTTTATAGTTTTTCATACATGCAAATTTTCACACTAGACATACTCCTTGTTAATTGGGCACAATATGTAATCAAAGATGAATCAAGAAATTTATTTCAATAAGAAACTTATTATAATATGATGATGTCAAGAAAATCAAACTCTTTTAATTAAGGAACAAATAAAATGATATTTTTAAATGATTAAATCAATCCCTCCATATATGTATAATACTTGTTTCACTTGCACAGCATATATTCATGCTTGCAGAGTTTTGTTTGGAATAATAGCAAAGAGAAAAGGAGAAAGATGGGTAAAAGAGTCACGTGCAACCCTATCTTTAAAATGTGAGTGATCTCCAAGGAATCATCACAACCCAAAAGATATATAATAGTAGAAATTTAAATAAATAATAGAGTGAATTAGATTCTTTAAACTAGTTGTTTCAATATTGTCAGAATGAGGAATTCCGATAAGTGATTTTCGACGTATATTCTTGAATTGTGCACTCACCCCATACAATTTTGTTTAGTGGTATGAAATTTAAAGAGATATAAAATCATGTGATATATTTTACTTACATATTTAATATATTTAATTTTTTTTAGAGATATATAGTTTTTGATAGTAAAAATACCACATAGAAGGTGGTATTGAGAAATATAGTACGAGCTTTCTAGTCGAAGAAAAAAATCATCAGCGATAACGAACACTTGAAATGGTGAAAAATTATTCTTTTATCTCTTCTTTTCCGCTCTTATACTCATGATATGCATTGCTTCCTTCAAAGTAAAGGATTTTGGGTGTGTTTTAGAATTTTAGTGAAAGACTAAAAGTGCTTATTTTTTGAAAAAGTTGGATGACACGAACTTAAAAAATAAACACCCCCTTTTTACACACTAGTATATTTCTGTTTGTTTATTTGGGCTTAGATAGAGCTGGTTGGCCCACTTCGAATGCTCTTGTTTGGATATGGGCTTAAATAACAAGCCATTATTGGGCCAGCATGCAATATATTTATGAGTAGGAATATTTTAATGAATTGATCGCTTATATTTTATCACATAATCGATTGACATATTATTTTGTTCCAATTGATGAGCACCATATCAAAATGTTATTCATGGTCTTTTATATCCAAAGTCACTAGGCTTCTAATTTAACTGGGCCAAAAAGACTTATGAACTCACTGGATCAATCTTAGACTTTGTTGTGTCGCTATTAATTCGGCACAAGTCTATTAATATTGCACCCGCTAATAAAGGGCCCAACATGACAATTGGGCCGAACTAGCCCTGCTTGGCCATGATAGATGAGATCGCCGCGTGGGATGGACTCTAGCTTACTCAGAAAGACCGAGGTCGTAGAGCTTTTAGAAAGTCAGGAGAAAACAACAAGTGTCAAGAGCTTGTCACGAGTTCGCTCAATGAGCTCGAACTAGCTCATTATGAGCACCTCATAGATCTCACTTATTGAGCTCTCGTGAAGCTCGCTCATTAGCTCTCATTTGAGCTCGCCACTTAGCTCTCATGTCGATTGTCCCAACTCATCAAAAGGTACATCAGGTACAATGTCGGCTAGGTGCACACTTGTACATGAAGAGATTTAATGTCAAATGCGGTACTAAGTCAGGAAGACCATCCAAGTGCGGCCAAGTCAAGGGCTGGAACTACAAGGCGACAACTTTGGTTACGCCACTTGGGGAAAGGTCAAAGAGCTACGACAAAGAGTTCAGGGACATTCCAGGTGTCGCGCCGCGAATTGAAGCGAGCTCCCAAGAAGCTCTCAGGAGCTCCAGAGGATGTCCAAAGCTAGTGTAAGTGAAGTACCGAGCATTAAATGGAGATTTGACCATTTTGATGCCTGGACAAGAGAAATAGAGAGTGAAATGCACTCTCCCATGTAATATAAATATGGGCATTCAAGACCCAAAAACGATCCGAAAATATCTATACAAGAGGAAACATTTGCCCTAGTCTCTGTGCAATTTATTTATGCTTTCAGCCTTTATTTTCTACAATGTTCAATCATTTGAACTTTATTGTTTGATTAGCTAGTTACCAGAAAAGCCACATTCCATATAATTAATCCATTTAAACTAGCTATCAACAATTGGCGCTAGAAGGAGGGTATTCATCAAGAACTAATCGATTTTTTCAATTGTGTGTTCTCATTTGAATATTAATTTAATTTTCAAAGGTTTTTTTCTTTGAATCTTCAAACATTCAAACACCTACCTAGAAAATTCATAACCAAAAATATCTCAAGCTAGTTTCGTGTCAAAGGGGAAGGCCAAGTCCGGAAAGCCAAGTCATGGATCCAAAAGTCAGTGCTGGTTTTTTTTGGTGGTATAGTTGCCGCAGAACCCTGGTGCCAAAGGGCCCGACTCGGGTGTAAAAAAGCTTGAGGAGATCAAACCCCGAAAAGAAACTGGGAAGCCATGGCGTCTTAAAAAAAGATTGCCGAGTTGGGCACAAAACTATAGTGACTTGGCGCCAAAACTTGATGAAAAAAAATTCCTGTTTGCCGTGGGCAAGCTTTAAAGGAGATGAAGATCCCCACAGGGTGGAGAGCGAGGAATCCCAACAAACTGCTCACTCCCGGGAGTTCCGTAGAAAGCCATATGAGAGGCAGTATGGACCCGAGCAAAGGAGGAATGACCAAGCCCGGATTCACGGGGGTCCAATGACGAGATCGCTTCTTATTTTTTCTAAACTCGAGTTCACGGCATAAACGTGTTTTAAGGTCGCGAGGAGCACCGGCCCTAATCACTTAACATGCTTATTATGGCCAAAATCAAAGCCGAGCCCGAGGTGTTGGTTCCGCGGGCGCATCCAGCCCCGGCTAAGGCGTAACATCTCGCATGATGATCGCAGGGAGAAGCCCACCACCTCGACATCACCCAACGAGGTGGAGCGGAGAAGCCCTCACCCGCAATCACCAACGAGGAGGGGTGGAAAGAAGCCCATCACCTTGCCATATTCAGCGAGGTGGTACCAACCAAATTGATGCTAACCAACTGGAGGGAATAGTACAAACCCTGAAAGAGCTTCAAGACCAAGTCGCGGCTAAGGATGGAAATCCAACTTCTGCTAGGATCCCTCTGTCACCTTTGTCGCCTGTAATGATGCTAGCTCCTGTCCAGCCAAAGATCACGGTGACCTCGATTGCTTTCAATACGAGGCTTACGAGATCCCACTCACCACGCCGGCAAAGTTCACATCCTATATGAACTCTATGGGGGAAACTGACGCAACCCAATGTCGGTTGTTTTCACTCACCTTAGGTGATCAAGCCTATAGATGGTACAACACCTTGCCTCCATCCTCCGTAGAATCATTTCTCCAAATAACTCAACTATTCCTTGATCACTTCGCCACTATGACCCCGAAGGTGGGAACAAAGCAAAGGTTGGACAACATCTGGCAATAAAAGGACAAGACCGACCGAGCATACATTGAAAGGGTAGACAAGCTGATCATGGAAGGAGAACCTCTCGGAGATGATGCTAAGGTCATGGGAGTCGTGGGAGGACTCCGGATGAACACGAAACTTTGAAAAATCATGAACATGGAGTATCCGAAGTCCTACGCCGATTTCGGCATCACGAAGTGGAAATTTGATTAGCGTATGAGAGCTCCTCGTTGAGCGAATGGAAGAGCAAGGAAGGCGAGGCAAAGAAACCATTCTTAAGGCGGAAAAAAGTCATACAAGAGGCCGGGGGCCACCTACAAAGCTCTTGGGTCTTTCAAACCTTTTGACGAGGGGAGTATCGAGGTGAAGCTTCTCGAAGTGCTAAATGTCGCCCCAAGAAAGGTCTTCAATGCAGTCAATGCAAGACACCATATTCCTCCACCAAGAAAAATGCTAAGGGAGGAAGGAAAATTGAATCCAAAAAAGTTCTGCGAATACCACAACAGCATCGGACATAACACCGGGGATTGCCTGAACTTACTGAGGCAACTCTGGAAGTTATATGAAGATGGGAAGCTAGAGGAGTTCGTCAAAGAAGAAGAAAGAAGCAACGGCGGCGACCAACCGAAGGAACCGCCAGAATCAAGGCCGCTATGCCGACTTTGGACAACCAAGACCAAGTTCCACCTATGCCCGGTAGGGCCAAGGACGAAGTTATCCACATGATCTGCCCAACTGAGGGCACACTTGGAGGTCTGCTCCCCCCACCTCACTATCCGACCGACGTCAGAAGGCGGAGATGCGAGCCCTAGATAATGCCGCACTTATGTGTCTACCTGTTCACACAATTGTCCCCAAGGCAAACCTCCTTGCTTTCTCGGAGGAGGACAAGGATGGAGTTGTCTTCCCTAATTGGGACCCACTGGTCATCTCAGCAAGAATCATGGGCATCCTCGTTCACCGCATCATGGTAGACAACGGAGATTTCTGCAACATCATTTTCAAGAAGGCATTGGACTAGCTCGGGGATTTCAACAACTACATCGAGCCCTGCGAGATGGGGATCAGAGGATTCGGAGATCAGCCAGTGCATCCTTATGGGGTGATCCGTTTAGCTGTAGAAGTTACTTCTAGTCTAGATAAGGAGGTGTGAGCTACCAGGTAGCTCGACTTTGTAATCGTTGACCAGCCATCAACCTTCAATGGGTTTTTTGGCCGGCCATTCGAACACGAGTTTGGTGTCAGATCCTCTCCCTACTTTTATTGTATCAAGTTCCTGTGCTCGATGGGACCATTGGCACCATTAAGGGTGACCAGGAATCGCAGAAGGAAATGTTTGACCTACATCCGTCCCAATTTAAATTCCGCAATTTACTTTCAAAATAGTCATAACTCCAAAATGATACAAGTATGTCATAAGAATCAAACATCATCTCGAAAAAAAGACGAGAAAAATGATAAAATGGAATTGGATGATGAGGTCGAGAAACCAAGTTCGGAGGAGGGGGACCAAATCATGGTTGTCCTACCAACTAATCAGGTCGTGGCCAACCCAGGAGAAGGACAATCCTTGGGAGATCTCCCCGATTTGAAACTGCGACTTGGTTTTGAACCGATGGAAGTGGAAGTCCCAAAAAAAGGACCAGTCGAAGACCCAAGAGTCAAAGGGGGCGAGCAGAGAGCAACCCCAATGGAAGAGCTCGAAAAAATACAAGTTGATCCAGCTCGACCTGAGCTCGAAGTGACGATCGGAACGAAAATTTTGACAGAAATGCGAGGTGAGGTGATTGAGTTCCTTAAAGGTAACTTGGATGTTTTTGCGTGGTCACATGAGGACATGGTGGGCATCGACCCCCAGGTCGCATGTCACCAATTGAACATTGATCCATCAAGAAAGCCAGTCTCTCAGAAGAGGCGAAAGTTCGGTCCAGAGAAGTACGCAGCTCTAGCTGAGGAGGTCAAGAAACTATTGGATAACAAGTTAATCGAGCAGGCCGACCACCCGCAATGGGTAGCAAATGTCGTGCTCGTCAAAAAAGCAAACAACTCTTGGAGGTTATGCATTGACTTCACCGATCTGAATGATGCTTGCCCGAAAGACTTTTTTCCCATGCCGCACATCGATCACTTGATAGACAGTACGACAGGACACGAAATGATGTCTTTTATGGATGCCTTCGCAGGATACCACCAAATTGCCATGCATGAAGACGATCAACAACACACCTCTTTCCTAACCGAGAAAAACTTCTACTGTTGGAAGAGGATGCCTTTCGGACTCAAGAACGCAGGGGCGACTTATCATAGACTAGTGAACAAAATGTTCGCCGACGAGATAGGTAAGACTATGGAGGTATACATCGACGACATCGTGGTCAAAAGTGTTGGAATATAGAGGCACGTAAACACGTAATACATGCACAACGGACATTAAAGTTCACCAACAACGAATAATTGCACAAAAAGATTACAATAATCATAACAAGAAATCTTACAATAATTGTAGTACAGATTCCTCAACTATGGTATCCACGTAATCCCCTAGAACGGATCTGCACGAATCTGCCAGTGTTGAATCCCAAGTTGAATCAGCTAGAAAAATCCAAACTTTAGATCTTATGGAGAGAATATGAAGTTACATTGTTTGTGAATTCCCAAGAGTCTGTATATATAGGGGAGGCCCAACTTAAATATTAAGCTAGCCCAATTAGTGAATTAAAACCCTAATCTTTATTTAAATAAATCTCTACGATTTATTTCCCTATAAAATCTCTACGGATTTAAATGCCTTATATGAAAAATCTCTACGATTTATTTTCATATACATTAAATGTTGGGGAATTAATTGCCTGGATCTATTCGGGATGAATATTTAAATACAAATTTAATTCTAACAATTATTACTAGCATGAATTAATCCTATATTAATTCAAATAATAATTCAACAACAAATCATGCATATAAACAGTTCACATAAATCCTACACATGCGGAATTGCTACGGGTTTACGTGAACTAACCTCTTGGAGTGGCAATAGTCTCGTCGATAAGAACACACCAAAAAGCCTTCCCAAGTATTCCCTAGTCCTTGCTCGTCAATTCGGTGGAAGGAAGCTCGCGAACAATTAACAAAAGGGAAAATAAAAAATTTGTTGCACCACCTTTGTGGATTTACTAATTTTTTCAGCACATGGAATTGTACTTGGGAATGAAAGAATCATCCCCTATTTATAGATGAGGTGTTGGTCGAATTTTAGGGGAAAAATAATGTGGGAAAATCTTTTTCTTGATCTCCAAGAAATCTTGAATATATCTCCTATATTATTTTCTCCATAATTAAAATATTCCACAAAAATCCCAACTCCTCTTGTTATGGGAATTTTCGAAAAAAATAAGGATCAAGATTCCAAGATTTGGATTTTCTTGAATTTATGAGATATACCTGTATTGCAAGAATACATATCTTCCATAATATCTTTTCAAGAAAATCAAGAAAATCTTTATTTCCCTTATTCTTTCAAAATTTTCGAAATTTACATATAAATAACCAAGTAGAAGATTTCTTGAATTTAATGAGATAATCTTGTATTTCAAGAATACATATCTTCATTCCATAACAAAATTCAAAGAAAATTTTTCTCCCCTTTTATTCATAATTTTCGAAAAATGAGGAAAAATAGCAACAAATATTTATTTTATTTTTGAACACTTTTTCCAGTTATTGAACTTTATGTTGGGCTACTTGAGGGGCCTTTAGGAGAATTAAGATTGAACCTTCCAATGGATCTTGAATTATCAATATTGAGCCACAATATTATTCAAGCCATAAATATTAATTAATCCCACTATATAATTAATATTGCACTATCCATCTTAACCTATATTATAGTCAATATGGCTCCCGGTTATTATTTCCTGTGTTTAAGATTATCTAGCCCATTAATTAATTCAAGCCACTGAAATAACTTTCCATTAATTAATATCTTTTATCCTTGGTAAAGGAACGGTTCAACATTATTATTCATACCGGAAACTAGTTCCACTTGCAAGATTTGGTATGATAAAACATATGAACCTCCCAAGGGGGCAAATCGAACAAGCGTACTTGCACACGATTCTCCGTATTAAAACTTAGCAACACATGTGACCAATAATATTGCCCAAGATATAAAGTGTTGAATCTCGTTGATTCTCTACCCGTAATAAGTCAAAGCAATAATTACTAACCACACGCGATCCTATTTAAGGGACGAAGATTAAGAAATAACGAACCATTGAGGTCTAATTCTTCCTAGTTCAGTTCTGAAGAATTTGTCCTCCTGTAGGTCCTCTTCAGTGCACTAGACATGCACTAGTGTAATCTCTTGGTCAAGATAAGCCAATCTGAGCGTTACACTTCAACCTTTCACGATGGATTGTTCATTTCCATCTAGGTCGTGAATTGTGTACTTTTGGTTACAAGGGATTGTTAATTTAATCTTCTGTGATCTGGTATCACTAAATTAACTACAATGTAACACGTACTATTTATTGAACAGTTATGCAGTAAATATATGTAACATTCGATGATATTTACAACATCAGTGATAAACAATTTAATTCAGTAAATAAGTCCGAAATTCAGTTTGATTATACAAAGTAAGAGCATACTTTCCAGTATAATTCCAACATTAAATCCTATAATTATATTCCAAATATAATTATTGGGAATTCTTATTTAATTAAATCCAATTCAATTAAATAATATTAATAATAATTAATTCCAAATTAAACTATTATTAATTTCTTCTCCATAAATTAAATATTAAATCCAATTTAACATTTAATCAACCAACTATAATCCGTAAAAGGGAACTACTTGTTGTGTGACCCATAGGCCCTCATATACCGAGCGATTAGTCAAACTAACGGTCTTAATTGAACCCTAGTCAATAAATCAGTCATTCTCAATATATGAGGTACGTTGCAAGAAATATGCAACTACCTGTAACTGTAACATGGGCAATTGCGATTTCCTCCATTCATTCACGAATACTCGATTAGTCTTTGATTAGGGGTCGTCATTGCTTGTATTTATGTGATTTTGAGATTAATTTGATAGCATTTCGTGATTTTATTGCACTAATTTCACTAAATTGTGCCTAAATGTGGAGAAAGGGCATGTTTGGTTCATTGTGTAGGAAACGAGTGGAAACAAGCTAGAATTGATTAAATAAACTGCTCTGATATAGAATGATCTAGGAGAAAAGAGTTGAACCATGTGAAAGAGCTTGAAATGAGGGTCGCAACGCAAAAAGAATCAAGTCAAACGGAGTTTGGGAGCTCAAGTTATGAAGAAAACGACAACCGAAGCTGCACAACCTGCAGTTGCTCGACCTGCTGCTCGACCTCCCTTTGGTCGAGCAAGGGAGATGATTTCCGAAATTTTGAGTTGCTCGACCCAATTTTGCTCGAGCAATGCTGCTCGAGTCGAGCAGCCTGAAAAAATGAAAACGGGTGCACGACTTCACCTCTGCTCGAGTCGAGCTGACCTGCTCTAGTCGAGCAAGTCAAAATATTTGAGGTCCCCATTTCTGACCTAGGGACACGTGCCAGAGGATTCAAAACCATATAAAAAGCCTTGAGTTCATTTTTTTAGGAGATAGCAGCTGGGAGAGAGATAGAGTAGAGAGCAAGTGATACTTTTGAGAGCTGCAACTAATACTTTTACATGTTTTTCAATGTTTTTCAATTTTTCTTCCATAGATAGCTTAGATAGTCATAGCATAGTATAGATAAATTGTTTATTTCAGTTTTGAACAAGAAACCAAGGAGTATTGATGGAAATTGTATGGATTGGTGCTTGAACTTAAATAGTAAGGTGTTTCTTTCTATCTTTTGGTTTATTGTTGCTTATTTTGATATGGGTTCTATGATTTCTTGTTGTTTAGCCATGAGTTTTGACTTGTGCACCATGGTCTAAGGTTATTAGTGTTTGGGTGTTTGAAATTGTGGTGATGATTGTTTAATTGCTTGATTATGGATGTTTATCTCTATTGATGGTTATCCTTTAGATTAGGGGAATTTTATTGTTCTATTTTGGTGGTTTTGCTATGAGCTTGTGTGTTTTTGCTAGGTTACTTCAACGAGAGTTGGGTAGATGGGTTTATGCATATGAGTATTGGTTTAATTCATCCGAATTGGAGTCTATTAAGTCCTATCACAACGAGAGTTGGGTACATACTTTAGAACCCCCCTAATCTACATTATCTTCTTGAGTTAAAACCTTGGGTGGGTAGTGAAGAACACATAGGAGCATCAACCTTAGTCTACAAGTGGGAACACATGGTGACAGAGTAGTTAGCTAATTAGAGGACCATATCCGTGCAATTACCCGGGTTAGCAAAGGGAGATTCACCTCTCGATCCTAGGATTTCAACCGATATCGTACCCTAGGCTTACCAAGTACGGGGATGGTATATGTTTAGTGATCGCCCTTATGGAATAACCGGAAATAGAGGTAAACACCATAATTGATCTTTTGACAATCGTCTCACAAGGAAAAACACCCGAGCACATCTTCTCTCGCTAGTGAACAAACTCGTTTGCTATTTAATTGCTTTCTCTTAGCTTGCTCATTTATTGTTTATCTTTGTTTGATTGTTGGATATTGCTTGTTTTAAGTTTCCAAATCGTTTCACACTATAATCATGCGACAACACATAGCAATTGAGCTATATTCACCATCCTAGTCCCGTGGATCGATATTTAACCGGGCACGAAACAACCCTCTTATACTTGAGAGGTTAGTGTGTTGCAAAACACGTGTCAGTCTTGAACATGATGAAGTGCCTATTCAAATAACTAAATCAATTTATCTCAAATCACTAATTGATCATTAGTGTCACACTTAGTCACAAAGTTTAAGTTGACGTGCATTGGCCAATGACTTAGATCCAATTATGATGAGAAGATGAGTATTCTCTCTAAATCCACTTTGAGGAATGAATCCTTTTCTTGGTTCAACTACCACGCACATGCACTTCGTGATGAACCCAATCCAAGCCATATCTACCCATAGACAGGTGCAAGCGTCGGTCATGGTCAAAGTTCATCACTCCACACATGTCGTGCGTATTGACCTCAAGTCAAAGGAGTATCGCATCACTCCCACTAACCGAGACACCCGTAGACACATATAGTGGAACTACATCAAAAGGTTTCTCGGATGGGTATACCAATACCCTCTAAGGTATTTGTGCATCCATCATGAGATACCTAGTATCTCGTAGTAAGTGAGATCTTACTACACTCTCTAAGAGTATGATGCAGATCGCACACCAATCTCCATTGCATCATCAATATCCCTTTTTTGATGATCCTCGATTGGGGCTATTTAAGAATCATGCTTAAGTCATCTGAGTTCTCACTCACTCAATGACAACAGTGATTCAAGGGAACATATATAAGAATAAATGCAAACAATCAAACATAATATTCTAACAAGTGTAACGCCATACATTTAATATTAAATAAATAATAATATTAAACCAATACTGAATATTATCTGAGTATTATGTCCTTACAAAAGATTGTCTCTAGGACACTAACACTAACAAAAAGTGAGAAGAAGGAAGATCATTTAACCCACCTCGCTCAAACCTTCACCATTTTGAGAAAGTACAACATGAAGTTGAACCCGAAGAAATGCAGTTTCGGAGTCGGATCGGGAAAATTTCTCGGTCATATTATCAGTCAGCGGGGCATCGAGGAGAATCCATAAAAAATTCAAGCAATTCTGGACATGAAAGCTCATCGCAACGTGAAGGAAGTCTAGAGGCTAACGGGATGCTTAACATCGCTCAACATGTTCATATCCAGAATGGGGGACAAGTGCAAACCATTTTTCGAAACAATGAAAAAAGGTAAATTTTCTTGGACCCCGGAAAGTCAGCGCGCGTTCATGAATATCAAGGAATACTTATCCAACCCCCAAATCTTGTCCAAACTAATTCCTGGCGAGAAGTTGTTCCTATATTTAGCGGCCTCAGACTCAGCTCTAAGTGCAGTCCTTGTCCGAGCTGAGGGGCAGTTCCATCTACCAATTTATTTCGTCAGCCAGACATTGAATGATGCTGAATTGAGGTACCCACCTCTGGAGAAGCTTGCTTATGCTCTAGTCATGAGCGTAAGGAAACTTCGCCAATATTTCTTTGATCATCAAGTTTAAGTTCTTACGACGATGTCTTTAAGGCAAGTGCTACACCGACCAGACACGGCGGGGCGACTTCTAAAATGGTCTATCGAGATTGGTCAGTTTGGTGTCACTTTCGCTCCAAGGACCACAATTAAGGCTCAGGTGCTCGCCGATTTCTTGGTTGAACTCACATTCCCCGAGAAGTCTGGCGAGGCCGTTAAGGCCCCATGGAAACTATACGTCGATGGGTCATCCACCAGTACACGAGCAGGGGCAGGAGTCGTGCTCATCAGCCCTGACAATCAATCTTTTACCACTGCCATCAGATTCGATTTCCACGCAATGAACAACGAGGCAGAATATGAGGCCCTAATCAATGGTTTAGAAATGGCGATGGCCATGGGAGTTCAATGTCTCAAAGTATTCTGCGATTCACAACTGGTGGCATATCAAATGTTAGGTGAGTATGAAGCTAGAGGCGATCAGATGATCAGGTACCAGCAGGTCGCCAAGAATTTGTTGGAAAAATTCGAGCAAGTTTACATCGAACAAATTCCACGAGCTGACAATACTCAAGCAGATGCTTTAGCTCGACTTGCCACTTCGGAAGGAGCAGCGAACATGGATAACATTGCTGTCACCAGGTTGGTGATTCCATCGGGCGATCGACCCATAATCAACCTTAGTGAGGTAGCTATGATCCGATCAATGACCTCGGCAGGAAGATGGTCGATTCTTCAAGTCGATGCTCAGGAGGAGACCTGGATGACACCTATTATCAAGTATATCGAGACTGGGACATTGCCAGAGGACAAGGTCCAAGCTCGCCGACTACAGCTTAGAGCGGCGAGATATGTTATCATTGACAAACAGTTATACAAAAGAAGTTTTTCATTGCCACTCCTCAAGTGTGTAACACCAGAGCAAGGAATGATTATTTTAAAAGATATCCACGAAGGAGTTTGCGGAAATCACACTGGGGGGCAATCACTCGTTTACAAAACAATCAGACAGGGTTATTTCTGGCTAACTCTGAGGAAGGATGAAATCAAATATGCTAAATCCTGCCACAATTGCCAAATTTTCGCCCCAACCATCAGGAGAGCTCCTGAGGAGCTGACTTCCATCTATAGCTCGTGGCCATTTTCAAAGTGGGGGATTGACTTAATTGGACCTTTGCCAATGGCTCCGGGCACGATGAGACACGCGGTAGTTGCGGTCGACTATTTCACAAAATGGGTGGAAGCCGAACCATTAGCGAAGATAACCCAAGAAAAGATCATCAGGTTCATCTGGAAGAATATCATATGTCGTTTCGGACTCCCGCAAGCGATCATCTCGGATAACGGAAAACAGTTTGACGGTGCCGAAATTGACGCGTTTTTTGGGAAATGGAAAATCGCGAAGTTATTCTCAACACCATACCATCCGCAGTCGAACGGTCAAGTGGAAGCAGTCAACAAGATTATAAAACACACACTCAAAACCTAGCTCGACGGTTCTCGAGGTTTGTGGGCTCACAAACTCCCAGACATACTTTGATCGTATCGAACAACTTTCCGAAATTCAACTGGCGAAACACCTTTTGCGCTAGCTTTCGGAACGGAAGCGGTGATACCATCCGAGGTGATAATCCGAAGTTACAGGACACTACAATATATCACAGAAGATAATGATCAAGCTCTTTGTACTGAACTCGATCTACTTGAAGAAAGAAGGATAGATTCTGACTTGAAGAATGCTAACTATAAGCAGAAGTCGGAAAAATATTATAACTCAAAGATCAAGATCCGTAAGTTCAAGATTGGTGATCTAGTTTTGCGACGAAATCCAGGAGTAGCAAAAGGAGTTTTCAGCCCAACTTGGGAAGGCCCCTCAAGATATCCAAGTGTTTGCCAAACGGAGCTTACGAGCTAGAAGACACGAAGGGAGTTCCGGGCAATACCCTTGGAATGCAGTTTACTTGAAGAAGTATTACCAGTAATTTAATAGTCTAAATTTTGTAATAGAAGTTCGTTTCAAAGTTCGGAAGTAGAAGTTGTCCTTTCAACTAAAATTTGAAACCATCTCATTTTATCGTTGTTATTAGATTTTAGTGATCAGAAATTGGGGGCAGGTCATCTGACCTCTAACGAGATCAACTATAGTATGTTCTAAACACAAAAATGCTAAGGCATTAATCGCATCAAAATAAGACGACCAAAAATAAGTGCCAAGGCACTAGGATCGCACCAAATAAGACGATCAAAATATTTTATGTCATGGACAAGGGGGCAAGTCGTCGACCTCCAAGGAGGTCGATTATCCAAAGTCATCGATCTCTAAGGAGATCGACATCCCAGAGATAGTCCACAAACATAAAAATTCAAAGCATTTCATAACAGGCATTCCAGGCACCAAAAATTGCAAAACAATAAGACAGCTAAGTCGCACGCAAGTAAGACAACCAGCCAATAAAGTTGCAAAACAATAAGACAACTAAGTCGCGTAAAAGTAAGACGACAAGCCAGATTGCAAGCAAATAAGACAATCAGATATGCAAAATGCTAAGACACTGAAAGTAAACGGCAGTCTCATCGAAAATAAGTAAGTCAAGTACAAGATAAAGTACTAAAACAAGATAAGGCCACATGCGGCCGAAAAAGATGAAATCCTCCAAGTATTTCAAGTGGCAGAACTCTCTCGAGCCGACTTGTCGGTGATGATGACCCCCGCAGGAGAAGCGGACACCAGGTTCCCATCTACAGCACCAAACTCGCCTTGAGCAACAATCACCCTACTCCCCTCCACAATCTCAGCACCAGCGGGGGTGAGGTTAGAAACACCTCCTGCTCCAAGGGCCACTTCGCCACCAGACAAAGGGACCTCAACTTCGATGTCCACCGTCGAATGAGCATGTGTTTCCGACCCAGCAGTGGAAGTACCATTCACTTAAGCAAGCATGGCCATGGGATTCGAAAGCGTAACCCCATCTAAGAAGGAGAAATCATAACCCATGGCCCCAATATCGGCCAACGGATAAATGTATCCAAACTCAGGCTTCGGAGGGTTGGCACGAAGATAACTCATCAGCTTCTCTTTCAGGTTCGCGTGAACACTAGGCAAGTCTTCGGAAGAATGTGCCACCCGAATGGAATTGGCGTAAGCAAGGGTGTAGCTATAGCCGACCAACTGTCGAGCCTCCGGCTCACTATAAGATCCTTCCATTGCAGCCTTTAGTGCAGCATGCTCTGCAGCAAACCTAACATGCTCCTTCCTGTCTAGATCACATATTTTCATGGCATTAAACAGTTGAACCTTATTGGAGTCATTCTCAGCAACCACCTCATTTTGCTGGAGAGTTAACTCAGCTATGGTAGTCTCATTGAGTGAAATCTGAGCATCTTTTTCGGAAAGCTTAACATCTTTCTTAGCAAGCTCAACATCTTTCTCACGAAGCTGGTCATCTCTCTCTTGAATCTGGATCTTGGCTAGGGCAAGTTCTTTGTCCGCGGATTCCCTACCACGCCTCAACTCTTCAATATCTTGCTTCAACTGGATTCGACCCCCCTCAAGATAAGAAATAGGATTGCAATCCCTCATGATGTTGTCTCGAAGTCTCTCCGCCACGGCCAAGGTCCGACTAGCGTGGACGGCGAGTAGGACAGCGTTGGAGTGGGTGTTGTGCTTAGTCACGTCTTCCTCAAGATCTAGGGTCCATGACCGAAGCATGTCCTCTCGTGCTCGATGAAGATGCTCCGGGAGATTGTCCAAACGTGCATCTCCAGAAGGAGGCACCTTTATCTTGAGATAGTCGAGACACGACTCAGAAAAGTGCTCTCTATCACTCTCATTCCTGCAAACAAGAAATGACTAAGTACCAAGAGACAATATTCAAGTATGATAATTTTCATACAGATGAGGAAAGAAGAGGACTACCTGCGAGACCGATTGGGGTGCCATCCCAGGAAAGTCCAATCACCCGGCTCTCTGGCCAAAGGGGCAGGAATAGTGGTTCGATGAACAGGAGGCACCAAGCATGAGTCGGTCCCCATAATGTCAAGCCGGGGAGAAGAGGCTGGAGGGGTCGGCGCATCCGCATGACCTTTCGAGCGAGCTCCCTTTTTAGCTTGTGAAGAATGACAATCCCCGCGGGACACAGCTGCGGAGGTCTCACCATGAGGACGTTTCTTGGCGGCGGCTGCGGCCGGAGAAGGAACCCGTCGGCCCGAAGCGGTGACAGCTGGCGAAGCAGTCACATGGGATTCGGTGGCGGTGCCATTTTTCGGCTCTGAAGCACTTTTCGGCTTTTGTCGGGATAAGGCCGCTCTGGAGCGAGGAGCAAAGTCGATAGGATTAAAGTCATCCATCCGTCGGCAAAACCCGGAATCCACAAAATCAATATCAGCAATGAGCGTGGCTGCAAGAAAGACAAAGGAAGCAATTCAGTTTGACAGACATAAGATTAGATAACAAATAAATAGCAAATATATTACCTGCTTCAAATTGATTCCGGATATGATGGGGATGCAAAACAAGACCAGCCTTTTTTCAAAGTCGACCCTGGTGCAAGCGGGGGGCATTTCTGAGGGAAATTTCGCAGTTACAAACTTGATAGAGACGAGCAGCGAAATCCCGGCTCAGCTGTTTATCTTTAGGAGGCTTCAGATCTGCAAAATTTCAAGAGAAAGTTAGGTCAGTCCAACTACAGTTCAACAGAAAAAATGAACACTTACTAAGTCGGTACTGATAATCGCGAGGCACGTATATGTGATCCGAACTGCCAGTATCATCACCCGGGCTCCGCCAATCACCCCCCACGAACCAGAATTCCTCTTTCCACTTATCAACCTTGCTGGACACGTCTTCCACGATCTTCCAACCAGCTCGAGCCCTAACATAGTAACACCCCTCTCCGTCTCCTTGGGCTATCTGAGTTAGGTAGTTAAGTTCGTCGACTGAGGGAAAGGTGGCAGGTTGGACTTCACCGAAAAGAGCTAAAAGTCCCATAATGGTACTCCACCCATTCGGAGCTATCTGAGTCAGGCTTACTCTCCAAAAGTTAAGAAGTTCACTCACTCGAGGATGAAGGGGAAATTGAATCCCGGCCTCCATGCACCCAAGGTTGACGGCTATACAGTCTGGAGGAGGGTGACTAGCTCTTTCATCTCCGCTCGGAGTGTAGAAAAACACATCTTGAGGCACCTCATACTCCTCTCTATACCTCTCAAGCTCAAAATCGAACATACGGCTAGGAATGGCGCTCGCAAAGAATGTGTCATCTTTAGACGGGAGACGAAGGGCTCGAGCTGGCACTTCCGGAGGCCCCCCTCAACGTACGAGGAATAATCGAAAAGGAAGGGGGCCACATCCCGGTTTTGCATCTGGAGCCTGGTCGCATCTATAGCGAGATCCACCAAGCTATCCGTATCGGATCCCTCATCGGCATCCACCTCACCACCATCACCCTCAATGTCGATCCTACTTCCATCGTCATCAACATCATCCGAACCACCCAAAGACTCGACAACAGTCTCACCCAAAACTTCACTAACTACACCATCTTCCCCGGACATGTCACCAACTCGAAGAAAAACGGAAGGTCGGAGAATTTTACCTAAGAGACTCGGGATGCAAGGTCACTTCGCCACGAGCTCGAAAATCACCATCTACACATGTTCAAAATAAAAAATTTGTTAAGGATGAAAACTACGAACAAGAGCCACAACATCAACATGCTCAAAAATTGTCAACTATCGGCATGCTTAGCTATCGAGAAATTCAACTATCAACAAGCTCGGCACAATTTAGCTAACAACCTACATCTCAACAATCAACCATCATCAACACTCAAACTCTCAAAGTCAGCATTTTTGACACTATCTACAATTTCAATTATATGGTACTCAACTATCAACAAGTCGACAAACAACTAGAGTCACAGACAATTGGCCTAACGATAACCTATCAAAGCCCGGGCTACTATACAATCCCCTCAAATGACAAACAACAAGAGATAGTAGTCAAACTTCAAAGGAATTATAGCATATGGCTCGGGCAAATTTATAAAGGCAAGTTGAGAACTCACCAGATAAGCAGGAGAGGTTCTCTTGGCTGACTTATAATGAAGAGGTCATCACCGGGACTTGGAAGACCCGGAAAATCGCCAAACATAGAGGAAAAAGAAGATGAAGCGGGCTGCCTCCCCGGGAAATCGCTAGCTAGTACCACATCCACAAACATTTCAAGTAAGAGGCGAGTGTAAACGATACGGTTTGATGCCGCGAGATCATAATATGTTTTCAAAAAAAAAAAGAATAAAAATGTGTGTTACCTTTCTTCACCGAAAAGTCGCCGGAGTGCGGGGCGGACGGAGCTTGTCTCTAAGCGGCCTCCTTTTCCTAGACGAAGCCTGACCTACCTATACACCATCATAGAAAAATGCAGGAGATAAGAAACAGAAACACAAGCAAAATAGAGAAAATAAGGATGGAAATGGAGTTCACCTACTGGCCGAACTCGCCGAACCGGGCGACGTTGCCGCCTGTGCCGGAATGAAGAAAGAGGCGGCCGATGTTATTGCTGTTTCCCTATTTTTTATTTCGATGCTTCAGGGCTTGAATTTCGAAGTGCAAGGCTTGTGTAAAAAAGAAAAAACGGACTTTGCTATTCTCAAAATTCAAAAATCAATGGGGGAAGAAAAATGGAGCAAAATGGTAGCCAATTTAAGTTCCTGAAGAAAGAAAGAACAAGGGCGATTAACTGATTTTGAAAGGGAAATAAGGTTTTTGAATTTCAAGTACCAAGAGAAGAAGGAAAGTTGATGTGCAGCTTTTTTGAAAGGAAGAAAATCAGGGACTCGATTTTAGGAAATCAGATTTTGGAAGTCAATCCCAAAAAACCAAGGCAATCACTATCACTCATGTCACAATGCATATGTAGCATTTCGGCTCACTTTCTTTCTAACCATGGCCCACTCGCTGAAACCATAGATTCGAAACCATCGACCCGCCGCGCGAGCTACCAGGACCCCTTCATCCGAGCTCGCAGCCCAGACTTTCCTAGTAACTTGGCTCGAAATCGCCCAAACTCGCCGGAGCTCACACAAGAAGCAGATGGACAAAATCTCACACACAACTAGTTTGGTCGATGCCCAACTCGCGAACCACCCCACGCACGGGACGTCCCATGGGAACTCGACGGAGCTCGAAAAATCGCAAAGCTCGACGAGCTCGCGCGAGCTCGCTACCACGGTCTCATCGAACCGCGCAACACAGTGCACAATACCGCCGGTTGGACCTGGAGGCCCGGCAATTTTAAACAGGGACTCGGATGAAGCTCACGGAACGGTGGTCGAGCGATCCGAACGACCCACGGGGCACACCGTTTGTTCGCACCTCGCAAGACCTCGGAATAGCTCGCTGCAGCTCGCCCGTTTGCAGGTACTGGCCCAACGAATTGCTGCAGCTCGCCAGTTTGCAGGTACTGGCCCAACGAATTGCTTGGCCTTAAACATTAGTTTTGGGCCAAACTAATGTTAATAATAATCTGGGCTTGAACAACGAATTTATTGTAGCAGCCCAACGAATTTGCAGCAGCCCTTTTTTACACCGAGTTTTTTCATTATTAATTGGGCCCTTGGGTTGAACAAGTTTGTGGGCCCAGAGGAAAATAAATGTTGGCCTACATTTCCAAAGTAGATGGTCGGTTCAAAATATTTTTGGCCCATTCCAAAAAAAAAAAAAAAAAAAAAAGAAAAGAAAAGAAAAAATTGGTATACACATGTAAGTATTTCCCAAGAGTCATGAGTTCGGCCTATCTTGGAGCTTGGCCCACCTTGCCTAACAAGTCATTTATCAGATTTAAGTTAGTGTGGGTCCAGCTCGCGAACATTGCTGTGTTGTTCAATTTTGGTGGCCCCATCTCCGTCCACCTCACGATTTGGGTCACATCTCACCGTTAGATTTCAAAGAAGATGTTCAGCTCGTAGAGTCCAAAGAAGGTAATCAGCTCGTTCTCCATTATGTTATGTCGCGGCAATAACCGAGGAACAATTGTTATTGTCGCTATTAATTTAAGACAAGCCTATTAATATTGCACCCGCTAATAAAGGGCCCAACCGGACAATTGGGCCGAACTAGCCCCGCTTGGCCATGATAGATGAGCTCGCCGCGTGGGATGAACTCTAGCTTACCCAGAAAGGCCGAGGTCGTAGAGCTTTTAGAAAGTCAGGGGAAAACAAAAGTTGTCAAGAGAGCATCACGAGCTTTCAATGAGCTCGAACTAGCTCATTATGAGCACCTCATAGATCTCACTTATTGAGCTCTCGTTAAGCTCGCTCATTAGCTCTCATTTGAGCTCGCCACTTATCTCTCATGTCGATTGTCCCAACTCATCGAAAGGTACAACAGGTACAATGTCGGCTAGGTGCACCTTGTACATGAAGAGATTTAATGTCAAATGTGGTACTAAGTCAGGAAGACCATCCAAATGTGGCCAAGTCAATGGCTGGAACTACAAGGCGACAAATTTGGTTACGCCACTTGGGAAAAGGTCAAAGAGCTACAACAAAGAGTTCAAGGACATTCCAGGTGTCGCGCCGTGTAAGTGAAGTACCGAGCATTAAATGGAGATTTGACCATTTTGATGTCTGGACAAGAGAAATAGAGAGTGGAATGCACTCTCCCATGTAATATAAATATGGGCATTCAAGACCCAAAAACGATCCGAAAATATCTATACAAGAGGCAACATTTGCCCTAGTCTCTGTGCAATTTATTTATGCTTTCAGCCTTTACTTTCTACAATGTTCAATCATTTGAACTTTATTGTTTGATTAGTTATTTACCAGAAAAGCCACATTCCATATAATTAATCCATTTAAACTAGCTATCAACAGATCTAGAGCTCATCAATGGTATCATAAATATAATAAATACATAAAGAACCATATTTGTATTTGTGAATTGTGGTGTGTATTTATCTATATCTTACCAAAAAAATTTTCGACCAAATGATGACTCTAATCCATGACCTCATGACATAGATAGTGGTGCTCTAACCGTTTGAGCTATTCCATTTCGTTATATATATCTTACGTATTATTTGATACCGAATTATCAAAAAAAGGTTATTGTTGGATCGAACCTCCGTTTGTATGGGTAACCTTCTCAATAAATATAAATATATGTTCTACATGAAATTTATACTCATAAAACTAAATACACTACATAGGCAAAGTATTATGTGCACCTACCTGTTTTTTTTATCAAATCAATAAATAAATGACATGTATATTGTGCAACACGCACATATCTCAAGGCCCTGTTTGGTACATAAATACTCATGATTCAGGATTGTATTTCGCGATTCATATTACAATATTACTGGCATGCATAATGCAAAACTAATTAAATCAAATAAATATTTACTAATTACTATTATATGTCAATATTAACTAATCTACCTGTTTCAAAAAAAGGCAGCAAAGAAACAATATTGCCAAATTTGAAAACATGAAGAATTGAAAATGAAGATGGGTGCAAAATGAAAGAATTATTCTAAAAAGGCAACAACCAGAGTGTATTTGTGAGACCCACCAAAAAGAAAAAAGATATTTTGGTGATGAGACATTCCTATAATTGAAATAAAACACTCACTAGTCACTAATTATAATTGTAGAATGAAAAGACAAAATTAGATTTAAAGACATAAGGTTGGAAATACGAATGATATGTTTGGGAGATGAGATGGACCAGGTAATATCCACATGTAACTCACAATGGCTTGTCTTCCTTTGCCTTGTTGGATGGATAGGTATTCACCCATTTTGGACCCTTACTTTGTCTACAAATGCAACCCCCCCACTTGTTTCAAATTATACATCTACTTTCGAATACGAATTTATATCCAGACGGATTTGGATCATGTATTATACAGATCATTCTATGCATTAAAAAAACCCCACTTATTTCAAATTATACATCTACTTTCGTATACGAATCTCTGTATCTAGACGGATTTGGATCATGTATTATACAGGATCATCCTATGCATTAAAAAACGTACGATTTTATAGTGCATTTTTCAGCTGCATGGCTCAATTTTGTGTTGTATTGGATCCAAATATACTATAAACTTATACAGTTTTAACGCACATGGTGGTTCTATTCTATACAAAATTTACAGTATACTTTTTTTTATATGAATTTGTGTTATGAAGAGTAACGTCAATCTTGGAAAATTAGAAATTTGAGAATGATTACTTATTGAATAGAAGCAAGCCAAACTATTAACATATACTAGTAATCTCTATTTTCATGACAAGATTAAGTGAAAAACTAGAAGATTTTAATATTTTCATCAAAGTCTCATGTTTAGTAGTAAATATTAAGCTTACTAGTTCCTACCAAATTTCTTCAATCACGCAATATAACACAAATTTCTTCTTAAAACAATTGTAAATATACACTTAGCTAAAAATAAATATATTATAATTCCTTTTCTTCAAGGAAAGAAGATCTGATTACATGTATATTTTCTAAACCAAAATCAATAAAGAATCATATACTGGGTTAGGTTATAACAAACACCCACTTCCTACTTGTTTCTCAACAAAAGCAATCTAGCAGGAAACAATAACACAACTAGCAAATGCATATGTTGCGATGCAACCAACGTACTGAACCGTCGCCACGACTCTCGACCCGTACGAACCATGCCCGAGAAATTGAACTGCCCACGGTCCGTTCTGCTGACAATCAGGCCCGCATTCACTCCGCTTGGCCCCACAATTGGCCACCAAACTTTCCGACGATAATCTCTCCTAATTTTTCTGATACGGATAAGATCTTGACGAATTACATTTCTAACGGATTTCAAATACGATTTCATGTCATGGTCTCGTTGAACCGTGCCTTGGGAGCCATACGCTGATCTGTCGCTCAGTATCTCGAGAGGATGGGGCGAGTTCAAAAATACGGACTGTGCAGCTCGTAATTGTTTCTCTGGGCACGTCAAAACGTAGAGACCCGTGCCATGGGGAAGGAGTTCATGGCTCGGAGAAAAACTGTCGTCCGGTTGAAGGATTAAAAGCTCTCCCATCGGAGTGTATAGCAACTTCTGCAAACACAGAGTGCAAACAGTTCATACTGACTAAGTAATACCTTTAAGTAAAACAACTAATACCTTTTAAAAAATCATTTGAGGTGGTAATCAGGTACCTGTTTAGTGAGGCATGGATGATTGCGGAAATTCCCGTTTACGGCCTTGAGGAATTCAGCCACGTGGGTAGGGTAATTACAGGAGAATGCGCGGGGAACAATGTCTCTATGCATTGTGATCGAACGGACATGATTCCGAGGCAATCCAAGGCTGTGAAGTAGACGATCCCCTCCGCACATGATTGATGGCGCACCGTAAGTTATCACGGGAAGTAATGAAGAACGAGGCGCTCCATTCCTTATCAGCAGCATCAGATTTACCAGAACTGATAAACTTCCACCAAGAGAGTGCCCTGTGAAACGAAATGTGGCATCATCACCATGAGATTTAAGGTGTGCTTCGATTTCAGGCAACATCTGCTCGTACATCCCTTTCGCTGCCTCGTAGATACCTCTGTGCACAAGAACATCTAGTCCCTAAAAAAATAGAAATCAAAATTCTCATCAACCAAAAACATAAAATTCACACAAAAAATATATGCGGAGAAGTTATTGAAATTGGAGTGTTTGTATTGGTGCTGTTTGACAACTATCACCTTATAGTAAAACAACTAATACCTTTAAATGAAATAACTAATACTATCAAACTGATACCTTTGAATGAGACAACTAATACCATTTCAATTAAAACTGGTTTAAATTGGTAATTACCTCAAATTGGAGTTTGTATTGTGTAAAACAGTTTTATCGTGCAACTGTTTGACAACCATCACCTTATAGTAAAACAACTAATACCTTTTAATGAAATAACTAATACTATCAAACTAATACCTTTCAATGAGACAACTAATACTGTTTCAATTAAAACTTGAAATTGGCAATTACCTCAAATTGAATGGGCTCAAAGAGTAGATTGGCCTTCCATGAAGCCAGTGACTCAGAACCCTGAAATAGATGGAAGGATTCAGGAACTTCCACATTTATCAAATCAATCAAACAAGAAAACACGTAATTGAGATGAACGAAAAGAGTATCCACCTGTATAACAAAGAATCTGGTGGCAGCTTCATGATCATCACAAACAAACCACTCACAAGGCGACGAGAGATTGGAGCTAAGATCATCGGCCACGGCCTGCTTTACGTCCTCCCTAGCAGCAACAACGGCCGTCACATTATCCGTAGTTGCAATCAACGAAGCTACATCCTTGTTCATCATATCACCGTCATCATTTGGCAAGGATTTCGAGGAATTGAAGCTGAGTATGCTCTTCGTACGGGAATGAAAATACGAAGCAGCAGAAGCTGCAATCTGATACGCGGCAGAAGCAGTTATGCGGTTTCCTTCAGGCTTCCCTTCCTCCTCTGTTTCATGAGGTTTAGCTGCTATATTCGTCTCGGTTTGCTCATCATTTTCAAAAGTGGTGTTTTCTTTCGATTTCTTTTCCAAAGAAGATGTCACGAATTGTAATCCGTGATATCTCAGAAGATTTCCCGGCTGCAACACCATGAATTGAAAATCTACGATCATGATTCTTTCTTAAATTCCCAAAATGCAAACAATATTAGCAAAAAAACTATCGAAATTACCTAATTACAGTAACGAAATTCGACGTAATTGATAATAAAATAGTGAAAGTGAACCTTGATTTGAGGTATGGAATAGGCCAAACTCCCCAAATAAGATAGCTGCGCATACAATCTGGATTCAGGTAAAGGCACTTTCTGAAGCAGTTTCGAAAACGATTCCCTATCGAATTCAATCTTTTCATTATCATCATCTTCATCACAAACGACGCATTCTTCATTCCCATCGCAATTTTCCCCCAAATTCAGCCGCATTTCTTCCTTCAATTCGCCATCGTTTTCTTCCCCCTTTCCAAACGTCCTCAAACGCAAAATTTTAGAAACCCAATTTCCATTCCCCAATTCGACCTCACCATCTTTCTCCGCCAAAACGGCGTCGTCGACCGCGAAAGCAGGTTCGAGCCGGATTTTGCTTCCCGGCCACAGAGATCTCAGCGGATGCCGGAAAGAGAAACCCCAGGACAAATTCCTATGCGGCGACGGCCTTTCCGCCGACGCCGCAGTCAGCCGGAGCTCGACATTTCCGGCTGCCGCGATAGGCGGAGCCGCCATTCCGTGTATTCCTGCCTTCAAACACAAAGCGTCCATATTCTGAAAACCAAATTATAAGAAACCCTTTGCTTCCGGCTGGAATTCTCAAAATCAAACTTGCTGAATGATTCTGCCTAAATGTATGTATATTTGTGCGTGAATTTATATAGATAATAAGTTAATAACGTAAACCCGGTATTCGAAATTTATGTTAAGTCTTATTTAATTCAATTAATAAAGAGAGGGCTCGAATTCGAGAGAGGAAGTTGTTCTATATATTATAGGCTCTCTCTCGAAGCGTCCAAAATTTAAATAAAGACAAAAGGTTTCTTTTCTGTTTCATTTTCATCTACTTTTTTCTTTTTCATTTTTTTATTATTATTAAGTTTTAGCAGTGTTTTCTCATATATTGTTTTCAACTTGACGTGTATTTTTTTTCAATTAGGTACATCATATAATTTAACTGCATTTTTTAAAAAATGTTTACTTGTATGAGATGAATTTATGGAGTCACGATAAGACAGAAATATAATTTGAACATTAACGTTGAACATTTGAGAGAGGTGGATAATAATTTATATTAAATTGTACTCCGTCTCATCCACAAAATTATCTCATAAATTTTTTTGTCATCTATAAAAATATATTTAAATTGCACGATAAACCTAATGTATTCAAGAACTTGTCTTTTTTTTCATATATATACAAATTTGAGTTAAGAGTTTATAATTCCTTAATTTACTAGTAGTATTTTTCATAATTGCTTTTAATTAATAATAATCCTAAGATATTATGACAATGCCACATGTAATATTTCTTCATATATAATTCCTTAAAAAAAATTACGCAATTAGTTCTTATACGTCTAAATTACTCTATAGAATAGTAAGCAAATTTCAAGAAAAGAAACTAGTGAAAAAGCTTAACACGAGTTTCTATTTCAGCAACAAAATAGTCGTTCAACTGCTAACTCCAAAATTCACTTAATTTTCATGAACACGCTTTTACATGAAAGAAAATTAATTTATAGACATTTTCGTAAATATTTGGTGAATCTCTTACAGTGGAATTGGATGCTTCCTTTTTTGTCGGGAAATCAATTAAAAAACGCGTCGTCAAAGAAGTGGATATTGCATGAATGCCACGTCAATGCATTGCAGATCAACTACAAAATCTGAATGACGTGTCCACCTTTTCATGATCTATGTTTCCCGTCGATAATTTTTTTTTTCAAGGAATAGACTAAAAACTTCTTTCACCCCCGGAGTATTATATGTTTCATATATTGTGTTTCATTTTTTATTCTATATGGTAAATTAATGATACGTGTAATGGACAAAAAAATTAAACGAACCACAATTATTCTGGGTTTATGTGTTCAAAATTCAAGAAATAGAATAATCTTGGAACACAAAAAAATTGCACAAAGAAATTGAATTGCTTTCACCTGTGCTATTGACCCCTCAATTGGACGGATCGTAAATCGAAATCAAAATAGTAGAAGAATGTATCCAAATAACCGGGGCGAAAGGTACACTATAACCCCACACCCCACACCCAGATCAACTCCATGGCCATATATACAAGTATACTACAACCTTTCCATTATCTCACTCAAAATGCTCAAACGGACACCATTTACTCACTTATTTCCTTTCCATGTACCAATTATTTGTCAATCACTTTATTTTAGTTAATATTATTTATTTATTTAATTATTTATATATTTCGTTTATTATTTTTCTTCACGGTTTACTAAATGCATATATAATATATTTATATTTAAAAAAAACAACTTGTACTGGACTGTCTTATGTATGAGACAGACTAAAAATTGATATTAGTTAACATGCACACTCTCCAAAGTGTTAAATCATTACACTGTGAGACCGTCACACACACATATTTTATTAATCCAAATAATAACATTTAATCAATCACATTTTATTTATCAGTTGGCCTCCCTCAATCATAGATCCTGTCTCCGCCCCTGCAAGTAGCAGACACTTATAGGAGAAAGTCAACATGATTCAATCTCCAGGATAAATCCACCCGTGACGTTGGCCTCTCAATTGGACGGGTTATAAGTCAAAGGATGTGCTAAAGTAGTAAAAGGATGTGCTCAAGTAGCAGACACTTGTGGGAGAAAGCCAACATGATTCAATGTCCAGGATAAACCCACCCATGTCGTCTTCAGGATAAACCTCCGTACAGGATTCAATCTCCAGGATATACCTCCGTAATATTTCAATGATAATAAACCCTGTAATATTTTAATAGAAATTTTGTCGTATATGGATTTTGAACTTGTGTTGTGTACTTCTCTCCACTCCACCACAAATCTTACCACTTGGCTATGTCTTTTTGTTCAGACTTTACATTATTAATTACACAAGGTACAGAACCATTCCTCGAAATAATTAAAGTAAGGAAAAAATATGTATTTGATGATATGCAGTTTAACTCTATGTTTTTATGAAGTAAATGTCACCAAAAAGGTATAAACTATAATAGAAATAATTTAAAAAATTTCATAATTTTTTTATTATATATTGACTATCATATAAAAAATATATAAATTTACACATATATTACAATATGATATAATATATACATATAAAAGGGATAAAGTTGTTGGGATTATACTGGAAAATATGCTTTTACTTTGTATAATCAAACTGAATTTCAGACTTATTTACGGAATTAAAATTGTTTATCACTGATGCTGTAAATATCATCGAATGTTACATATATTTCTTTTGATAAGCTGTTCAATAAATAGTCGTGTTACATTGTAGTTAATGATTTTAAGTTCTTTTGTAACCAAAAGTACACCATTTAGATGGAAAATGAACAATGAAAGATTGAAGGATTTTAAACTTGTCTTGACCAAAGAGATTACACTAGTGCATGTCCCTTTGAAGAGGACCTCCACCCGAACTAGGAAGAATTAGACCTCGGTGATTCGTTATTTCTTAATCTTCTCAATAAATAGGATCGTGTGGTTTTGTAATATTGCTTTGACTTATTACGGGTAGAGACGAGATTTAGTACTTTATATTTAATATTATGTGTAGCTAAGATTTATCTGAAGAATAATTACACAAGGTTCATAAGTTTTATCATACCAAATCTTGCAAGTGGAACTAGTTTAGGTATGAGTAATAATGTTGAAACTAAGGATAAAAATATATTCGGTGGCTTGAATTAATTAAAATAAATTAAAACGGGAAATAATAACCGGAGTCATAGGTAAAAAATGGATGTATTAATTTTGGGATCAATTAATATTTTATATGAATAATATTGTGGCTCAATATTGATAATTTAAGATCCATTTTCTTAATTCTCCTAAAGGCCCCCAAGTAGCCCAACATAAAGTCCAATATGTTGGAAAAAGTGTTAAAAAATAAAATAAATATTTGTTGCTAATTTTCCTATTTTTTTCAAAAATTATGGATAAAAGGGGAGAAAAATTTTCTTTGAATTTTGTTATGGAATGAAGATATGTATTCTTGAAATACAAGATTATCTCATTAAATTCAAGAAATCTCCCACTTGGTTATTCATATGTATAATTCGAAAATTTGTAAATATAAAGGGCAAGAAAGATTTTCTTGAAAAGATATTATGGAAGATATGTATTTCTTGGAACAAGAATATCTCATAAATTCAAGAAGATCCAAATCTTGGAATCTTGACCTAAAATTTCGAAAATTCCATAGCATGAAGAGGTGGGATTTTTTGTGGAATATTTTAATTGTGGAGAAAAGAATATATGAGATATATTCAAGATTTCTTGGAGATCAAGAAAAGATTTTCCCACATTGTTTTTTGCCCAAAAAACCAACACCCCATCTATAAATAGGGGATGATTCTTTCATTCCCAAGTAGAATTCCATGTGTCTTTAAAAAATTAGTAAATATACAAAAGTGGTGCAACAAATTTTATTTTTCCTTTTAGTTAATTGTTCATGAGTGTCCTTCCAATGGGATAATCGAGCAAGGGCTAGGGAATACTTGAGAAGGTTTTTGGGTGTGTTTTCATCAACGCAGGCCGTCGCCATTCCAAGAGGTAAGTTCACGTAAACTCAGTAGTAATTCGCATGTCGTAGGATTTCTGAGAATAGTTTATATGCATGATTTGTTATTATTTGAATTAATATGGGTTAATTCATGTTTAATAATTAGAATTAAATTTGTATTTAAATATTCAAGAATAGATCGGGCAATTAGTTTCCCCAAAAAAAATGAACATACGGTGAAACCAGTTAAGAGTGTGACTTTATATTCTTAAAAAGGGTGTGACGTTTTTTACTTAAAAAAAGTATTCTTATAAAAAGTGAAAGGGTATAATTTATATTATAGCAAAAAAAATATATAAAAGATGTGACTTATATTCTTAAAAAGTATGTACAATAAAAAAAATCGGTTAAAGTAAATAAATCCATAAAAAAGTTATTGAAATGTGTATATAGTTTATATTGTTTACTCGGTTTGGACACAAACTCTGTTCGGACACACAAACATTTGACATCTACACAGCACGTGGCCACTGGCTAAGTCGGTCCTATCCCTTGATTTAATTCTTTAATTCGAAAAGTAGGAATTCTATTATAATATAATTATGCAATCATTTAAAAAAAAAATTTGGTGAAAAATGACCTGTGAAAATTTGATAGTCGTCGAGGTTTTCTTATGACTGTACGGAGAGGCACACCGCACACGTCTTGTACTTTTTAGTAATTTTACAATCTCAAATTTTCATTTATTTTTTAAATTTTAAAGTTTAAATTCTTTTAAATACAATTTTGTTGCGTTTTACAAAAAAGTTATTATTTGTGATATAAATTAATAATTTCTTCTTATCAAAATTTCAAACAAACATAAGTTATAACGATTCATCAAACTTTTCAATTATTAAGGTCTCAAAAAAAAAAAAAAAAGAAGACATATTCTTATGTGTTACTCCTTGTTTTGAAATTTTAAAAATAATTTTAAATTTAAAAATTTAAAGATAGCTTTATTTTGAAATTTTTAAATTCGATTTAAAAAAAAATCATCACTGTAGCACTTATAAATTTATTATCACACTTTTTAATTCAATTAATTACCTTTATTTACACTTTCATATATTTAAACTATAACAAAAAATTATGCACTATTTCATTGTGCAACTTATGCAAGTTTGATCAAAGTTTAACTCATTAAAAAAAAAAAAATTAAAATATATAATTAAAAGTATTAGTTAACATGAAAGGAAATATTTGTTCATATTTACTAATACTTTTCATCATTTTTTCTATATGGTCCATGAAAAGATATAAAAAGCAGTCAATTAAAAAAAAAGTAAAAAAGTGGATCATAATTACTTAGATAGATGCGGTATATGCTATGAATTTGAATTATTTAACTCATTTAATTTATTTTCAACACATTTTTTTAAATCACTAAACTTGACCCGTATTATACCATGAGTAGAATAAAATGCCATGAATTAAAAAAAAGGTTCATAGTATAAACCAAATCTAAACAAGTTTTTGTCTTGTGCCCGGCGTGCGCAGATTCATAACTCATATCATTAAATCATAATAATCACATCTTAATGTTCAAAAGAAATTTTGTTAATTAATAAATTATACAGTTATTTAGTTATCCCCAACCTAAGGCATTACAAAGCTGCTTTTCTTAAATTTACTCAATTAAATGGATTTATTTTTAGGGATTTAAGCAACCATATTTTATGTGGAATTAATAACCTGGCATGGTTTCTGTTTCAAGCTTAAAAGAAATTAGATACATATTTATATGAGACTGTAATTACTTCAGCCAAAAAAAATTAAGATAGTTCAAACTAATATTTTACCCTTTTCTTGTATGAAAATTGTTTCAGCAAAAAAAGTTAATTTTGGTGTAAATTGTTTTCTTAACAATTTGATCAAGATTACATGAAATATACCTTACGCCTACATAAAAGTGTTACCCTGAAATATGATTTACATTGATAATTATCTTTGGTAGTTGTCACCCAATAAGATACTATATAGAAAAAAGTGTAATAATCTAACAATAGACACATGCTTTACATTGATAATTAGCTTTGGCACTCAGTATGGACAAAAACTTTTTTATGCAATATTGTATACAAGTGATATGTGCAATTGAGTCTTTTTTTTTCTCGTGGTCTGGGGAATCGGGTTTTAGGGCAGATTGTTGGTGGACCAATGGGTTTCTTCATCTTCTTCCTCGAGCGCGCAGCCGGACGCGGTCAGATTTCCTCTTCTTTCTCTTCTCTTCTAGTGAATCTCATGGGCTTTATTCTTTCTTGTTCGTGCCCTAATTTTTTTTTTTCGCTCCGATTATTGGATGAAATCAGGTCATTCAATTTGGATTTCGATGTGGATTCTACGAGAAGAAGAGAGAGTATGCGTGTGATGTTTGGATTACCCCTCAACACAAAGTGTGTGATGAAATTCAGATCCTTCGCATTTTCTTTTTCAAGTTGTTCAGAATCTGTAATTTTGGATCAAGATTTTTTTTCGCATTTTATCTTGGTTTTTTGTTCATATAGTAACACTTTTTTTCTCATATGGTAACACTCTTTTTGTTCATGTAGTAACACATCAAATTGTACTTTAAATCTGTAATTTTGGACTGTGATTTCTTTTCGCACTTGTACTGGTTTTGTTCATGTGGTAACACGTTTTTCTTCATATGGTAACGCTTTTTGTTCATGTAGTAACACATGTTTTTTAGTAATATGTAACACTGTTCATATATCGTCGTAATACTATGTGAATACTCATGTGTTACCATATGAATAATAATTTGTTACCTTGTGACCCATGTTACCTTATGAATATTTATGTGTTACGATATGTTTTATTAAGTGTTACCTAAGATATGAAATTTTTTCAATATAATAATGTAGTAACACTTATACATAGATGTAGTAACACACAAAAATTTGACAAAAAAAATCAATATAACAATGTAGTAACACTTATACATAGATATAGTAACACACAAAAATTTGACAAAAAAATAAAAAAAATTATTATGCGTACAGTAGGAATCAAACCTGCAACCAAAGTCATTAGCAACAAACTTAAACCATTAGGCTATAATACATATTTGATAAAAATATCATTCTATAAATACATATGCGTCTGCGCCAACCACGAACTCCACCGCTTCAAGACCCGACCATACGACGGACACTGGCGCCCAAAACCCGCAAATTTTAGGCAATTTTTACTTTATTTATATTGTATTACACATAACACCAGTGTGCAATATTTCACACAAGACTTTCTCCTCAATAAGATGCTATATTGAGAACACTACAATATTATAACAATCTATTGTCAATTTAGTATCACGTCCACCCATGTGTATATAAGATTAAATACCAAATTTGATTCTCAACCGAAATAGCATTTAATATATAGGCTAATTTAGTCAAAATAAAAGGCCCCCCTACTAGGAATTAAGGGGATACATTTGGTGGTAGCATTATACCTCTATATATAAATGGCCATAAATACCTAAAGATCTTCCTACCTAAACATAAAATCCAAGCTAATGTTTTCTCCTTTTATTGTGGTAAATTAAAGTGCATTTAACACATGCCAATGAATTAACATAAAAAAATTAGCATTTAACAGTCTCTAAATATAAACCCTATGAATTAATTCAAATTATACCAAAATTTTATTTGGCACCGTCCCACAAAATGCCAGATGGCCCTATAATTTATGTGGTGGATACTTGGTCATACTAGTTAATTCGATAGTTGGAAGATAAATTTATTTTTTTTATGGTTTTTATCAATAGAAAATGTTTACTACACTGTTTTGAAAAATGATTATTTTTTAATGATAAAATAACTAGAATTTCTCTAGTGTGATGTACTATTTGAATGAAATTTTTCTAGTATTTTGTGTAGTATGAGACAAATTGTGAAAGAAATCCAAATTTAATGTATTCGGTCTACCAGCCCATTAATCTTTATTCATTTTCTTATTAATATGTGAATTTTATGAGTTAGTATCATATGCGAGTATCTCACAATTAATTAATACTATATTTTAATTATACATTAAACTCACCATAAATATATTCACAAAAAATAATATCGAATTCAATAAAACTCATAATAAAAAAAAAATCTCAAATTCAACCTATATAGATAAACTTTTAATAAACTATAAAATATTATTCATGTTTTAGATTTGAGTTTTTTTTTCTATTGGTATACAGTGTGTTAGAAATAAATGTAAAATGAATAAGTTATCAAATTTTGAAATTTGAGTGTGTTGTGCCTTTTTTTCTTGCTGATGGTCCCGTTTTGAAAACCCTTAGAAAAGCGTTTGGGCCAACCCATTGATTCAATTTTTTTTGCTTTTTTCGTGTGCCCTTATAAACGAATGATTAAGTTTTAAAGATAATAAAAGAACACAAATTTTATAGTGGTTGGACAACTCGTCCTACATCCACTCTCTTCCCTTTGCACCAACTAAACCATTTAACCAGCGGGACTTATCACCCTCACGGGATTGCCGATAGATGATCGAGTTCACACTCAAAGCGGGACTTATCACCCTCGCGGGATTGCCGACCCTTCCTTTCGGGATTGCTTAGATGTTTATCGAGTTTACTCACCTACAAACTTATCCTATCAAACCGATTTATAAGGTTTGTTTTGTTTAGGGTGAAAGTATACATTTGTTTAGCCTCAATCTTGGGAGGATGGGAAAATCTCTCTAAGCTTAGGATATGACATTTTTGCTTAGATACAATGAAGAACAAAAAAATGGAATGTGTTCTTGAATGGAGTTGCTTGAATATTTGGCTTTTAATTTCACTTTGCAGATCCTCCATTATCTTCTTTTGAAGATAGTGCAAATTTATAGTGTGGATTTGAATATTACCGTTGGAGAGTAATATTCAAATCCATAAGTTTTCAGTTTTCTTTGATTATGCCATTGTTTATGCTTTTAAATCCATATGTTGTTATCTGACAATTTAATGTTGTGTTTTACGGATTTTAGATTTTATTTTACATGTATCCAGTTGATACGGTGGGAAATATCACTTGATAAACATAGTTCTTGAAACTAAATTTTTTTTTGAGCCTAACTATCTGAAGATTTAAAAAATAATCTTGAGGATCTGTGTTTTTTCTAAGAAAAGCCAACAAATAATCAAATCTTAATTAGTTAGTAGGGTGTTTGTTCTGATGGCAGTTGATCGATTCTTTTGATCTTTCTTCTGATAAAAGCGCATCGAAAACGCTGCGGGTCGATTTGCCACGCCCGGTTAGCTCGGAACTCATCCTTTCTCATCGATCTTGATCGGCCTCGTCTGTGACCTCGTCGATCTCGATCATCTTAAATGCGATTTACAAGTTCCCCCCCTCAACTTGTTCTTATTTTCAACTTGTTATCGTAAATTAGCTTCAAAAAACACAAGTTGATAATGTTTTGGCATAATTAATCAAAACTAAAATATCCAACAATTTCCCTTTTTTGATAATGGCCTTAAAACATTAAAATATATGCACTTTCTGAGAGATCGGGTTTTGATTTAAAAGATCGGTTCGGTGGTCACTTTGAAAAGTTGTGAGCGTTTGAACTCCGCTCCGATACCAATTGATGGTATCGATTCAGAAATCCACATTGAAAAAACAAAGTGACCTTTTGAACAACCCGCTCACGATACCAATTGATGGTCCCGTTTGAAAACCCATTTGCATCGGAAGCAAAACGTTTTGATTCGGTGCATATAAAAAAGGGTGGCGGTGATTCATTTTTTTTTTTTTTGCTTTTTAAGAACGATGTGTGTTATGCTTATAAACGAATGCATAAAGGCAAGTAATAACATAAAGCAAAGAAAGAACACACAATTTTATAGTGGTTGGACAACTCGTCCTACATCCACTCTTCCCTTCATGGGGCACCAACTAAACCAACTTAACCAACTTAACCAACGGGACTTATCACCCTCACGGGATTGCCGATAGATGTTTACCGAGTTCACACTCAAACGGGACTTATCACCCTCACGGGATTGCCGACCCTCCCTTTCGGGATTGCTTAGATGTTTATCGAGTTCCCACTCACCTACAAACTTATCCTATCAAACTGATTTGGGTAAGGTTTGTTTTGTTTCCAACTAGGGTGAGATTTTCCCTTACATTTGTTTAGCCTCAATGCTAAGGATGGGAAAATCTCTCTAAGCTTAGGATATGGCATTTTTGCTTAGATACAATGAAGAACACTCTTGGGTAAATTTGGATATGGAATGCTCTGTGTTCTTGAATGGAGTTGCTTGAATATTTGGCTTTTAATTTCACTTTGCAGATCCTCCATTATCTTCTTTTGAAGATAGTGCAATGTATTTATAGTGTGGATTTGAATATTACCGATTTGGAGAGTAATATTCAAATCCATACTAATAATCTTCCAACTTTTTCTTTGTCCTTTTTGCCTTTGTTGTTGTTAGCTTTTATGACACATCCATATATGTTGTTATCTTCTTATTGATCACCGCTTTTGTGTGTCTAATGGATCGTCGATCACCATGGACATCTTGTTCATTGCTTTTGATTCGGGTCGCTTTGATGCCGTCATTTGAAATCGTCTGTAGATTTACGGTGTCTTTGAAATCCTTTGTTCATCGATTCTTGAAATCCTTTGTTCATCAGATCTTGCGTTCATCCCGATTTTTCTTTGTTCCGATTTCCTGCCGGTTTTTTCTTTGTTCATCGGTCGATTTACAAGTCTGATGTGATCAGCTTCCTTTGATCAGTCAGTTCTGCTATCTGGTACAAGAGCAAAGCGCATCGACTACTCTGATGTCGGTTACTCACGATGTCGACCGGTGATCGATAATTTCTTCTGATGCTTCTGATGATCGGTTACTTTCTGATCTTGCTCTGATAAAAAGCGCATCGAAGCGCTGCGGTCGGTTCCTCCTTGACTAGCTCGGAACTCATCCTTCTCATCGATCTTGATCGTTTCTGCGACCTGACCTCGATCTCGATCATCTTAAATGCGATTTCATGAGTTCCCCTCAACTTGTTCTTAGTTCCCCCTCAACTTGTTATCTGTAAATTAGCTTCAAAAAACACAAGTTGATAATGTTTTGGCATAATTAATCAAAACTAAAATATCCCAACACTTGCCATTGGGCCTTAGCAATTGGGCCAACCCATTTTCCTTTGTAGATTTTGTGAGCCCTATACTTGATTATGTTTTTGGGTTTTGTAATGGAACGTGTTTGAGAAATTTGTACTCACCGGTCCACCAAAACTGTGATCATTTCGTTTTGACATATTGTACGGAAAGGTAAATTAAATTTATTTATGAATAATATAATTGATTGTAAGTAAAGTATAATGATAACTTGAGTAATTAAGGGATTGTTGGACGATGAAGATAAAAAAAATTGTGTTAAAAAATGTATTTAATTTACCTTTTCGTACAACATGTCAAAACAAAATGAGCACAATTTTGGTGGAAGGAGGGAGTATAAGTTTTCAGTTTTGATGATTATGCCATTGTAATATGGTAAATCAGATTGTACTGACAATTTAATGTTTGTTTTTAATTTTAGATTTTATTTTACATGTATCCAGTTGATGGGAACGTACTTGATAAACATAGCTTGAAACTAAATTTTTTTGAGCCTAACTATCTGAAGATTTAAAAAATAATCTTGAGGATCTGTGTTTTTCTAAGAAAAGCCAACAAATAATCAAATCTTAATAGTTAGTAGGGTGTTTGTTACAATAGTTAGGGTGTTGTACTGACTGTCAATAGTCAGGGTCTGAAATTGTGCCATGTGTCGTCGTACTGATCGGATACCTGTTGTACAAGTTTAATATTTCTAAATTATTTTTTAAATTATATTTTTTCATTTATCATTTTAACATCTCTCAAATCAAATTAGAAAATAATATATTAAATTTATTTTTTCTAAACCTAAAAAACAAATAACCCAGCCCATAATTTCAATTCACGAAACACACTTCAGTTCACGGCAATAACAATTTTTTCTAAACCTAAATAATAATTTCAAATTCACGAAATACAATTCAGTTCACGGGAATCATGTTCATCGAGACCATAGTTCCTGGTGTTGCCTACTGTTAGGAATTAAACAAGCAATTATGGAGAAAATAATGGAACTACGGAATTTAGAGACAAACAATTTGGTTACCCGGTTAAATCCGGCCCGACTACATCTGGGGGCACTACCAAGCCAGGAGAGATCTACTATATCGTATAAGATAGTGCAAGTAGTGCAAGATACAATGGGGGAGTTAGGGGGTTATTTATACAAAAAACCCGAACTGGAAAACTGGGCCAAAACCCTAGATTTGGCCCATCCTGGCCGAAACCCTAATTCACGCGCACAACTGGCGAGAACCCGCTTGACCACGGGCCTTGGTCGAGCGGTTCTGCTCGATCACATACATTGCTTGAGCGCCCTTATGGCGCTGGATATGGGGGCGCTCGACCGAGCACACCTACTCGACCTCGAACGCCTCCTGCGCCCTGCATCCTGTTTCACTCAGGCTCCATAACCCAACAATCTCCCACCTGGAGACTGAACCTGGAGACTGACACTGGAGCGGAAGTGCACGACCTCAACTAGGTCGAACGTCTTGTCCTCCCTGGAATCATTCCGAACGTCTTGTCCTCTGTGGACTCATTCTGAACGTCTTGTCCTCCGTGGACTCATTCCGAACGTCTTGTCCTCCCTGGACTCATTCCGCAACTCAGACTCCAACAATCCCAACAATCTCCCACATGGAGACTGACTCCAACTGTAACTCGTCTTCCCAATCTCTCATTCAACCTGATACAACGATCTCAGCCATGTGTCAACGCCCATCTTGATCTTGCATCCAACCTAATACAACGATCTCAGCCACGTGTCAACGCTCATCTTGATCTTGCATCCAACCACCTACTCCAAGCAACGCCCATACTCCATGAATCGCTTACAAACCCTTCGACACAGGGCTTTGGTCGAGCGGTTTCCTTTCGACCAACCAGCTTGCTCGAGCGCCTTGTGAGTTCTCGGACGTTCCGTGATTGTGCCCGGCTGCATACCGAACGACAAATCCAAAATCCGTTCCATCAAGCTTCTCAACAGGCGATTTCCCTTTAGCCACCATAATTGCTCCCACCAGATCCCTTGAGCCTGATGCTCTGATACCAGTTGTTAGGAATTTAAGCAGCAATTATGGAGAAAATGATGGAACCAAGAATTATGGAACAAACAATTTGGTTACCCGGTTAAGTCAAAACCGACTACATCTGAAACCTTTACCCAAACCGGGAGATCTACTATATCGTATAAGATAGTGCAAGTAGTGCAAGATACAATGGGGAGTTAGGGGTTATTAATACAAAAAAAGCCGAGAAACCGGGCCAAAAACCTAGATTTGGCCCATCGACCGAAACCCTAATTCACGCCAAGACGGTGCGGAACCATTTCGACCACGGGCCTTGGTCCGGCGGTTCTAGAATCACATACATTGGTCGGCGCCCTCACGGCGTTGGATAGGGGGCACTCGGCCAGCACACACTTTCGACCTCGGCGCCGGGTCGGCGCCTCACTGCACCCTGCGTCCCTTTTCACTCGCTCATAGCTCATAACCAACACCTCGGTTAAATTCGGACGACGCCTTGAGAATAAGCGGCATCACCACCGTTTCGGGTGTTACTTTACAATTATTTGGCTTGGACTGCACGGACACCATCACAATTGTTTCTGGTGTTGCCCACAATTCGCCGGAGATCACCTACTCGACCCGACGACCACTCTCCCTTGTCGTCCAATTTCTCAATTGTTGATTATTTTCGCACTTTCGATCTCTCTGATCATTCGTGATACAATCATTAGAGAGAACTCTAATCAAGCTCCAAAAATCAATACCCCACTTTTCTCTATTAGAAACATCAAACAAATAAATTCATCGATTTGGCTAGTGAAATCCTCAAATCCCAAATTTCAAAATTCGTGAGAGGGCCGCGCCATGTTGCACGAGGTAGCTTTTCGAATCGAAGAGGATCCAGAGCGTTGCCAGTTGGATTTCTGGAATTTGCGTATGAAGTTTTTTTATTTGGAGTCTCGAACATTCTTTCGTGAGCGCAGGTATGTAGAATTTTTGTTTGGATTCTGGAAATCTTTGATTCGAATTTTGGAATTTGCTTGATAGAGAGCACATGTATGGAATTTTTTGTGCGAAACCCAAATTTGGGTATACAAAACCAGACTCCTTCGGTAGTTTGTACTTTGGGTAGTTCTCAATTTTTTTTTTCACTATTAATGTTGATGTGCTCTAGGTATTTGCATCCACTAATTATTCATTTTCCTCACCTAGTAAGAGATTGTATAGTGTTTGTGAGCTAGATTTAAGTACTTAATTTTGCTTTGCATTGAAAGAGCTATAATTCGTGAGGTACCAACTTGAATGATTGTGTAATTGTTTGGTATAGGGGACATTTGGTTGTGATTTCTGCTTTGATTAATTTAATCATTTTTATCCATGTAGAATGAAGATGTTGGTTTTTCTTTATGGATAATATGCTATACAAAAGAGGGAATATTGTTAGGATGGTCAGTTTGTGCATGTCGGGTCCTCCGTCTTCCTTTTCTATGTGGCTTCTTTTGAGTCGTCATAGACTCACTCCCATCTTCTCTCTTTACATATAGGTTTTATTTATGCTTATAGGTTAATTATTACCCTTTTTTTTTTTTCAGTTTTGTTCTTTAATTTCTTGTTTAGCTTTGCTCAGATCCTTGGGTCTGCTATTGGTTATCTGATGATTTAGCTACACTTGTGAGACAAGATGGTAGAAGTAAAGAAGAGAGGAGGATGATTATCTGATCAGAGTAATGATGTTTAATTTCCTAATGAAGTTATTGGAAAATACAGAGTTGAGGTAATTCCTTTACCATCTTAAATCAGAGGCATGTTCTCGTCTCTTTTCTGCTGCAGTATCTTATTATTTTTAATTTCATACACATGTATGTGTGTGTGATAATAAGGCTTATGGTAAAATCACTTTGTTTAATTATGTGGACATCTTGTGCTTCTGAACTGCTGGTGAAATGGTAATGGTTCCGCACGTTTCTACCTTGTCCATTTTTTTCTTTGACACTTTTTTTGCTTCCTGAAAATTCACGGTAAGAGTAATTTTCAGAACTAATAAATTCATTCACTTTTAAGAGCAACATTCTTTAAAGAAATGTTAAAGACTATTATTAGTAGAACTTGGTCTCTTGTCACTCAAATCAATCCTTTTTGAACAAATATTGCTTGGGGGTCATGTACTCAACTCTTGTTTATAGTTGCGTGAATATGTAAAACACTGTATTATTAACTTCTCCGCAATTTATAATAGTTGTTGTCGCACATATTGTTCGTTACGTTTCATAGTATATATACTTAGAGGAGGGACTCTCGTTCCAAGAAAAGTATATGATATATTCATATACGAACACTAACTGAGAATATATGACATTGATTTCTGCAGATGCTTACTTCTGGCCAAACTATTGAAACCTCGGATGGGTCAGTGGGTGTATTGAAGCAACCGATTAGACAACACATTCGGAATCTGTTCCGTTCAGATTCACAGGGAGAGGTAAATAATTCGACTGAGATTTGAGATCGGATATGGGAGACATAAATTTTCATTGAAAATTGGGACTGGCTTTGGGTATCAAAGAAGAGAGTTTGACAACTAGAAAGTCGAGCATCATGCAAGCTGAAACAATGTCTAAACAGTCAAGGCATAGAAACTTATGCAGACATGCTCATTTAATTATGGAAGTTGTAATTAGGCTTGTCTTAGTTTTGTTCATAATGTGATGGCCCTAATGCATGAAAATGTCACTTTTGTAAATATACATATAGTGCGCCTTTCTAACTTTTCTCCATTAGAATTTTGTTCAACTGAATGTCTCTTCTTAAACCAATCAACAGGATTTGAGAATCTTTTTAAGAAGTAATGCATGAAATTATGGGAGATTAACCGTATTAACCAATCAAATGTGATCAATAACACTCCTTTAAAAAAATGAGTTGGTTTCCCGTGAACTAATGCTATGAACTTGTATTATTTGATTCATTTCAATCATTTTCAATACATTTTTCTAAACTATTAAACTTGACATGTATTATACCTTGAGTAGGGTAAAATGTCATGAATTAAAAACAAGGTTCACAGCATGAACCAAATTTATACAAGTTTTTGTCCAAATAAAAATAACAAGTTTGAAACATGTAAATGGAAACTTGAACATGTAAAATCAAAATATTGTTATTTAAATCTCATCATATAGTAGAAAAAATAAAAATAAAATCAACAAATTCCTAAGGGTATGTTTTGTTCAAGTAAGGACTGTTCCTAAGGATGGAATATTTTCTTTTTCTTTTTTACATCTTAGCCTTGAAAGTCATCGTACAATTATCTAAAAGTCAGCACATTTTAAAGTGATGTTGTTTTATCCTCTACACATTTTGAATCCCCCTCTCCAGTTGCAACTCAAAGGATGTGAAAAGAAACAACAAGCCCTAGCTTCAATATTTTTTTTTCACTATGATATCCTCATTGCCATTTTGGTTTTGATCAATGATATGCGGAAAGAGCTGTAGACGAAGGTTGATAAACTTGGGATGTAATAAAATCAAACCGTTTGCAAACTATTCGAGATTCGCCTCGATAAATATTGATTTGAGCCCATTTAATAAAATTAGTCAACATATACAAACAAATTCAAATTCACAGTTCGTTAGCTCGTGAACAGATTTATTACTAAGCTTGTGAGCAAGCTCGTACAATTTATAACAAGAATTTGATTTTAATTTATTATTTTTACACTAAATATATGTATATGATAAATAAAAAAAACATATAATTAACCTTATTTTAATTAAATAAAATTGTAGAATTTAGTAGATAATATATGATTTTTAGATATAAATAATTTTATTTTTATAATTAATTGATAAATAATCCAATTAAAAATTTATATTATTAAGTTCATATAGGTTCGATTAAGCTCGAAAAAAGCTGGGTGACTATTGGATAATACAACTTCATTCTAGACTAGGTAACACCAAAATTAAGATTTTTCTTGCTGATTTTTTCCTAATCTTATTTTATTATTGAAAATTTTAAATCCTTCATCTTATTTAGATATGAAATTATTTCAATTATTTGCACCACATGGTCGAAGATAACTACACATTTTCAAGGATGGACAACGAGATAAAAAACAAAAATTAATAAGAAGATGAAACTCCAGGGGTTAGATCTGGTGACCCACCCATTCAACAAAAACTCAAGAATTTACAAGAGAAAATAAAGAAATGCATCTACTGAAATTTCAAGAATCAGTTTCCTTCTTACATCTAAAAGATGATTACTAAATGAAACAGAAGCCAGCAGAAGGGTCACTTGATTGTATCTTGAATCAAGACATAAATTAATTCTTGTAATAAGACCATGGATAAGATTTATTCTCAATAGGGGTACAAGGACCTGGTTTTCACAAAAAAAAGTGTAATTTAAGAAAATAGAATGTTTGAGCAACAGAGGAATTGGTGCACAGGTGTAGAAATAGATTTTCATTCCAACAAGAGAATGAAATACTGCATCATAAACTATGCTCAGCCGACACTTCTCATCCAATTAATGTCACTTTTAGTTTGCACCAGGTTTATGCAAAAGTTTGTACAGACTGCATATGAAATTAAAAAAGTGAAATACACAACAGTGGAATGGTATCCTACGCAACCAATTCCACTCGGCATGATGAACTGTTCCAAATAAACCTGCAGAAGCAAACAACCAAACAAGCCTGACATAGAATTCAGAAGTTAGGATTCTCTCTGTTAGGGTTCAATCATTTATGGAAAAGCAAAGCCTACAAAGATCACCATTGTCCCCAACTTTAAACACAAAACTTTGAATCACATTCACATGAAACTATGGAAAAGTTTATTTTTAGATCACTATCTTTACAAGCTTGCAAAAATTAAACCACTATCTTTTAAATTGGGCAAATTCAAGCCAAATTTCATCAAATGCAGGATACATCTAACAGGAGGACTCAATCGGGCCTGGTTCCTATCAAAGACTTTTTTAATTCAATTTTTTTAATCATACTTTTTTAATTCAATTGATCTTAATTGTCTGGAGAATTATAAGCTGATACTTATTATGGGGCGAGGCTTTTCTAATTCAGTTTACAGAAGTTTCATGCAAATTATCGAAAGGGAAAAGCCCTGTTTATTTTAGATATCAAGTATTTTAAAAGAATGAAACTCGAAATATGAAGATAAACTCTGAATGATAATATATGACAGAGGGAAAACCGGATTTATACAAATGAATCTAACTTAATTGATTGATTCAAGAACCACAAGATCAAAATATATTGAAAGGCTAAAATGAAAGAAAAATAATCACAAAAATAATCATAAAAAATGAAAGACAAAAACTTGTATAGACCTGGTTCATGCTATGAACTCGATTATTTAAGTATCATTGTTACATACAAAACTCTCACTGTTATATATAAAAACTATTACTGTTATGAACAAAAACAATCACTGTTTAGAAAATATTTTATATTTTTAAACAGTGAAATTTTTTGTGCATAACAGTGATAATTTTTACACGTAACAGTGATAGAGTTCATGTGATACTCAAAAAGAAAATCATAATTGGAATCACAACTAGGTCAATCACAAAATTGAATAATAATCTGGAATCAGTATTCACGGTAACTTTGCCTAAATTATATATCGAAAAACTCTAAATAGTATCCTCATTTTTTTTTAACTTGTCGAAAAATCAAAATTTGAAATCAGTTAATCATTTTAATAAATCCGAACAAATTGGATCCCAACAATTTACCAGGAGGTGGCCGATGGTTATGAATTACCAGGTCGTTACATGCACGCAAGCGAGTCGCCTGATAAAAATCACCTTCACGGGAACAACTTGAACCGATTAAATCAAAAGCAAGATTGATGAATAATTTGAAGGATGAGAAAGGAATTAGGTTTGTGGTCTGTTGGGTTTTTTGTAGGAAGGTTGGATTGTAAATTTATTAATGATAATTTAGGGTTCTTATGATAAGAATGTTGTGATATGATGGACAGTGTTAACTATTACGATTCAATGTTGTGATATATTGTGAATTCAATCATTTTTTCTTAAAAATTATATATGGACAAATTTGTAAATTTTTAATTATATTTTTAAATCAATAAATTAATTATATGAGTACGATAGAACGACACAGTACGATGGTTAGTGCGATGCAGTACAACACCCAGTACGACACTTAGTACAAAAAGTAGCAGGTTATTAAATTTAAGCCTTTGGATTTAAAATCTAATGACTCAAATTAACTGACTATTAACAGTCAGTACAACATCCTGACTGTTGTAAGAAACACCCTAGTTAGTAATCTTGCTACTTGAATATCAACTTACATGATAGTCTTTGTTGCTCAGGCTTGAAGCAGGGTCCCTGTTATTGGACGGTGTGTTTTGGTCCCCGAATTAGTCAGTCTTTGAATTGGATAACGAGTTATCAAAATAATATGATAGTAAGTGTTTGTAAATTGCATGAGCATAAAAGATATTACAATTTTTTTAAAAAAAAAAGTTCAATATAATTAATTAAGACTCATTTAGGATAATTTATATTATGTGAAAACTCATGTACATAATTACATATGTTATTAAACTTGTTGTGGGAATTAATATTAATAAATTAATTCTACGCCTTTTTATCCATTCGAGATTTCTAGATAAGATAGTGCTTTTTTGCTTATTATAACGTGAAATTACTTGTAACTACTATTACACGATTTACTTAATAAATGATAATTTTATAGATTTTGATACTCCATTATTAATTACAATACTGTTTGCTAGGCCATGACTCGTAAGACATTATCCACCCCATTAAATGGGCTGGCCTCCAAATGCTTATCAGTCATAAAACTTTGGGCCCAGCTCATCAAATTATATTTTTGGTACCTTTTTATCCAGCAAACTGCCTTTATATATAATTACAAATTTATAAAAACTTCACATAAATTCAGTCTGAAGAAGAATTTCCTTTTCTTTTTTTGGACAAGAGTGAAGAAGAGCTGACTTATTGCCGATGTTAAATTGTTCCATGTTTAGTTGTAAACTAAGATGTTATGATTTAAACTGCAATTATAGAGAAATTGAGAGAAAACTAAATTACATAACACATATTTAGTTACCCAGTTCGTCAGGACAGGAATGGCAACATCTGCGGCACAACTAAACTAGAAGATTTACTAATATTTTGGTTATAATAAATACAATGAATCAGATAAATATTTATAAGCGAAATCGAGAAACTGAGACGTGAAGCAGTCGATTAGGCTCCATAACTCAACATAAGACGTATCACTTTCTCAAATATATGTATCACTTTTAATTTCAACATTATCACTTCTTATGAATGGCGAAAAGTAAGACTCTTATGCATGTGCACGATGCACTATGCAATTTAAGTGTATTTTTGCAACGTTGAACTTACTTTTACTTTCTATAAAAATATGAGTAAAATATCGACCAACATTCAGTCAAATGAGTTGATACTAAAATAAGTCCATATAAATTTTAAAATCTAAAACGAAAGTAACATAAATTGATCAATATTAAATTTCAGACTATAACATTAACACCAATAATGTACTATTTTCAGAATATAAGTTACATTAGTGTTTATTAAATACGTGTTTCGAATTCCTTAAATCCTCATAAAATTAAATAATAAATGATTTTCAACCTTCAACTGGGGACATAATAATAACTTCTTTGAAGACGACATGACAAATGCAGTTGGAAAAGGGGTGACTATGTGAGAACAAACAATAGAAAACCCTTCATATTTAATTAAAAAAACTCGTATGAAACGTTCTCATGCATGAAACAGAGTATAATTTAGTACAATCAACACTCATTTCTTCTAAAATATTAAAGCGTTAATGTTCAAATTACAATCTATCTCAGCGTGAGACGGTCTTAGGCAAATGTGCTCTAAATATTACATTACAATTGCTATGATTATATGTCATATGGAAGCTGAATTGCAACCCTATAACAATTAATTTGTCCCTATGTAGTAAGGAAACCACCATATGCATCCATGGCCAGGGGTAGATGTGATTCATAAAAACACTGCTTCAATTCTATTATAATATTCTTGAAAGTATATGTAAATTTATATAGTAGTACCTCCGTCCCAAAATACTTTGCACAATCATTGTTCCGCTCGTGTTTTAGCGAATGGGTTTTTTATTACTATTTGAAATGATAAAATAATTTTAAAAAATATGTATGATAGAGGAGGGTAAAGACTATCATACCCCACTTTAAAAGTCATTTTATTATTTTAAATAATAATTAAAAACTTGCATGCAAAAACCCGAGCAAAAAGTAAGTGTGCTAAGTCTTATGAGACGGATGGAGTAACAATTACTAAGATAATGTTGGAGAAATTAAATAAACGAATTAATTTTGCAACTCTCTAAAAATTCGTACTTTAGATGAGACAAAATTCTTTTATGGTGTCAGAGCATCTAGTTCAACCCATATTTTTGGTTTGATTCCCGTGGAAAACACTCCACCCATTTAAAAATTGTTCACTCGTTGGGCCTCCTTCTCTCAGAGGGCAGAGAGAATGATTCGGCCCACGATTGAGGGGGAGTGTTGAGAAAATTTAAATAAATGAATTAATTCCACACCTCTTTACAAGTTCGGACTTTTAGATGAGACGAAATTCTTTCATGGTATCAGAGTCTTTGGCTCAGCCCAGATCCTGGGTTCGATTTTCGTGGAATGCACTCCACCCATTTAAATTGTCCACTTGTTGGGTCTTCTCCTCAGATGATAGAGACAATAATTCGGCTCATCAGTGTGGGGGAGTGGTGAGGGAAATTAAATAAATGAATTGATTTTCGACCCTCTCTACAAGTTCGGACTTTTAGATGAGACAAAATTCTTTTATGGTATCAGAGCCTCATGCTCAGCCTAGATCCTGAGTTCAATTCCCGCTGAGAGCACTCCACCCATTTAAAACTGGCCACTCATTAGGCCTCTTCTCCATAAGGTAGAGACAATAATTCGGACAACGAGCGAGGGGGAGTATTAAGGAAAATTAAATAAACGAATTAATTCTACACCTCTTTAAAAGTTTGAACTTTTAGATGTGATAGAATTCTTTACGATAACATATTTACCGTAGTGAGCTTAAGTTGGACCAGAGAAAATTAATGATTTTTATATCTAGAATCTTTAGGAAGATTTTTAATTTATTAGGAAGAAATAAAGTGGACTGTGAGCTAGCTAACATTTTGTCATTCAACGTGTTTATTTCACAATCATTAGAAGCATTAATCCGGCTTTATGCATGACTTGACATGCCATAATTTGGGACACACAGATTTATTTTCAAGATTTCTTTTATATATATCGATCATTGTTCTAATTCACTTCCTCAACAAATACAAACTTAATTTATCTCATAACCTCAGTATACATATTAACACAAAGAGTAATAGTACTTTTCTATATTAATTATCACAAACTCTCGTGTGATCATAATGTGAAACTTATACAATTACAATTATAAATTGATATTACTATTATAAACTAGTATCAATAACATTTAAAGTTATAATTTCAGTTTATAAGTATGATGATATCAATTAATAAATATAGTATTATTAATTTATAAGAGTAATTTTATAAATTTCATACTATGGAAAAATTTCATCGGAGACCTGCTCATTAATTATATATAGAATAAAAACAACGGGATAATATTAATAAACTAAGATATTTTAGTAAAATAACTAATATTATTATTTAAAAATATATTTAATTTTGAGGCGCTTTTGCATGAGTCAGTCATACGGTGAGACGTGACATAATTTGATCATTGACGTTTTAACACTTAATTTGGAAGGGGTCAGTTAGATTTGTGCTAGGTTATAGCCCGCGCTACAAAAAAGAAGGATTTACCGACAGTTTCCACCACAAGAAAATAGTGCATTGCCTAGGACATTTTTCAATATCATTTCAATATTCCTACGAAATTTTCAACGAATATAATTCGTCCTTAAATAGTAAGGTTTGTCTACGACTTTCCTACAAAATTTTCTATGTATATAGGCTATTTTAAAACTACAAATATAATTGCCTACGGAAATGTAAATTGCCTAGAAAATTATTTGTGTAGGTAAGTTTGCCTACGGAAATTACAAATGTGTAGGTAGATTGCTCGTAGGTAATTTGTTTACCTAGGAAATTATTTTTGTAGGTATTTTTTTGCAAAGATTATTCTAAAAATTGGTAGGAAAATCGTACGCAATTCTCACTTTTTAAGGACCAAATAATTTCTGTAGGCAAATTTCGTAGTCATTTGAACATTTTCGCAGGTAATTCTTCATTTTCTTGTAGTGTTCAGCGATGGAAAAAATCGTCGCTAAACAGTTTAGCGAGAGTCGCTAACTTTAGCGATGTTTTTTTATAACCATCGTAGATCAACGACAGTTAGAACCGTCTCAAATAGATCCGGATTCGGGTCAGACAACCGTCGCTAAAAACCGTTACTAAAACTTTCGACGGCGGTAGCCGTCAGAATTTGCGACGGTAAAAACCGTCTCTAAATTAGCGATTTCTGGAGAAAAAAAATGGCTCCAGGGTGTTTTGAACTCGCGCCATGGGGGCTCCTGAGCGAGCATCGAACCACCCAAACAACGGACCAACTTTGACATAACCACCAAGCACCAAGCCTTACAATAATAAGACAATTATCGGGGAAGGGAGAGTCGAAGACGGGACCTCGCAGGGTCGCCCGGACGGACACTAAACCACTCGAACACTTGCTTTCATTCGTTTATTCGACGACATTTATTATATATGTACCCAAAATATATATTTTTTAAAAAAAAATATCTTTTAATTAGTTTATTCCACTTAACTAATTTAATTATTTAATATTTTTAAATTTTTAAATTTAAATTATTTTCACTTAAAAAGTTCTAATTAAATTTAATCAAATTCTTTTAGAATTGTATTTTTAATGGATATTTACAAAAAAAATAATCTTTTTTTTAAAATTTAATTTGTTTATTCCCCTTATTTAATTTAATTATCTAACAACCCTTTTAAATTATATTTTTTACTTTTAAATTCTAATTAAACTATGTCATATTCTTTTATAATGAATGCTTACAAAATAAATTGATTTGTTTCTTTTAATTAATTTATTTCACCTAGCTAAATTAATTATTTAATAATATTTTTAAATTATAATTTTTTTACTTTATAAATTCTAATTAAATTGTGTAATATTCTTTTAAAATTTAACTTTTTATGGATATTTACCAAAAATAAACTATTTTTTTATTTTTTTTAATTATTTTACTTATCTAATTTAATTATTTAATAATCTTTTTAAATTATATATATTTTTTACTTTATAAATTCTAATTAAATGATGTTATATATGAATATTACAAATGAACACAATATAACAATTGTTTGTCTTCTTCATCGTCGTAATCATCATGATCATGATCATTATTTTCTTCATTTCCGTCGACCTCATTAAGTGAAAACAAGTAATACTATTACGTGAAAACAAGTAATATTGTTCATTGAAATAAGTAATATTGTTAAGTGATCAAAACAAGTAATATAGTTCAATAGAACCAAGTAATACTATTAAGTAAAAATAATATTGTTATGAAGTGAAAACAAGAAATATTGTTCATTGAAACAAGTAATACTATTAAGTAAAAATAAGTAATTTTGTTCATTGAAACAAGTAATACTGTTAAGTGATCAAAACAAGTAATATTGTTCATTGAAACAAGTAATACTGTTTAAAAGATCAAAACAATTAATATTGTTCATTGGAACAAGTAATATTGAAAAAAAAGTAATATTTTTTGTTGAAACAAGTTGTTAAGTGAAAACAAGTAATATTGTTCATTGAAACAAGTAATATTATTAAGTGAAAACAAGTAATATTGTTCATTCAAACAAGTGATAATGTTAAGTGATCAAAAAAGGTAATATTGTTCATTGAAACAAGGCTTTTCTACTGTTTAAAAGGGAAAACCCTTCCTGATGTTAGACGTCCAATAAAAGGTTGTCACATACTCACATCATTTTACTTCGTCATGGACGATACTGCTTCTTCATAAGACTAAATAATTAATTTTTTAAATAAAAATGATAAAATTACTGAAATATCATTTTAACATATTTTTAACAATAAAATGCAATATTCGGAAATTTAAAAAATTTAATCCACGATCCCGAACTTGGCCCATGTGCGACCCTCCCTGACCCCTACGCAACCGATCGGGTTCGGGTCCGGGTTCAGTCTTGGTCCGGGTCAGATTCGGGTCCTGGGTCGGGTCTGTGTGCGAGTCCGGTGCAGGTCCAGCTCCGGTATGGGTCCATATCTGGGTTCGGATCTGGGTCTAGGTCCGGATCTGGCTTGATATTAGTACGGTCCAAATTCAGGGTCAGGGTTGGATCTGGTTCTGGATCCGGGTCCGGTCGTTGGGAAATTAGGGGTGCCCGGATCTATTCGAGATGAATTTAAATACATATTTAAATTAATCAATTAATTACTAACATGAATTAATCCTAAATCAATTCAACATAATAATTAAACAAACAAATAAGCAACATGCGTACACGTAATCCACGTAAATTCCAAGCATGCGGAATCTAGGAGTTACGAGATTACATACCTCTTGTAGGGACAACCGTTGAGACGATGGATCAATCCAAAGAGCCTTCCCAAATATGTCCCACATCCACGAATATAATCCGGTGGAAGGATTCACGATTTTAATAAAGGAGAAAAATAAAATATTTTGCCACCACCTTTGTGGATTTCTAATATTTTCAACACATGAAATTGCATTGGGGATGAAAAATTCATCCCCTATTTATAGGACAAGGGTGACCGATTTTTTCACTAGAAAAATGAAGAAAATATTTTTCTTGATCTCCAAGAAATCTTGAATATATCTCATATATTATTTTCTCCATCTTTAAATTTTTCCATAAAAATCACACTTCCCTTTATCCCATATTTTTCGAAAAATATAAGAAAAAAGGAATCAAGATTTGATTTCTTGAATTTATGGGATAATCATATATTCCAAGAATACTTATCTTTTTCCAAAAATATCTTTTTCAAGAAAATCTTTCTTCTTCTTTTCCTACAATTTTAGAAAATTATTAGGAAATATAGGCAATAATATTTTCTTCTCCATTTCATTAATTGAACTTTAATTTGAGCTATTTGAGGGGCCTTTAGGAGAATTAAGATTGGACATCCAATGGGCTATGGAACTTTAATATTTAGCCAAAATATTATTCAAGTCCATTAATATTAATTTATTCCACTATAAAATTAATATTGAACTATCTATCTTAACCCATATTACGACTTCACAATAATATGACTCCCAGTCATTATTTCCCGTGTTTAATATTATCTTAGTCCACTAATTAATTAGGCCACTGAACAGACTTTATATTAATTAATATCTTTGTCCTTGGAGTAAAGACAGTTCAACATTATTATCCTACCGGAAATAAATTTCCACTTGCAAGATTTGGTATGATAAAGATTATGAGCCCACCAAGGGGACAAATCAAGCAAGCCGTACTTGCACACGATTCTCCGTATTAAATCTTAGCAATCGTCATATAATTAATAATATTGCCCAAGATATAAGGTATCGAATCGCATTGATTCTCTTCCCATCATAACTCAAAGCAATAATTATTAATTTCACACGATTCTATTTAAGGGACGAAGATTAAGAAATAACGAACCACTGAGGTCTAATTCTTGTATATTCACTACTGAAGAATTTATCCTCCTGTAGGTCCTATTCAGCGCATCATAATCCACTAGTGTAATCTCTTGGTCAAGACAAGTCAATCTGAGCCTTACACTTCAACATTTCATGATGCATTGTTTATTTCCATCTGGGTTGTGAATTTGTACTTAGTTACGAGAAACTGTTAATTTGATCTTCTGTGATCTGGTATCACCAAATTAACTACAACGTAATACGTACTTACTTATTGAACAGGTTTGCAACAAATATATATAACATTCATTCATATTTAATGCAACAGTGATTAATAATTTATTTTAGTAAAGAAATAAGAAATTTAGTTTGGTTATGCAAAGTAAAAAATATACTTTTCAATATAACCCCAACACCGGTCTGGGTCATGGGTCCGGTTCCGGGTCCGGATCAGGATTCCGAGCAATATTGTTAAGTGAAAACATGTAATATTTTTCATTAAGATAAGTAATAATGTTAAGTGAAAACAAGTACTCCATTGTTCATTAAAATGAGTAATACTATTAAGTGAAAACAAGTAATATTGATCATTGAAACGAGTAATACTGTTAAGTGAAAATAAGTAATACTGTTAGAACCGAAGCTAAAACAATCGCAAAAAACCGTCGCTATTAGTGAAGATTCCGAACTCGTAAAAAATTTAAAAAGCCGTCGCTATTAGCGTCGATTTCAAATGTCGAAAATTTAAAAAAACATCTCTAACCCGACCCGGGTTAACCTGATTCGTGAGAACTGTATAAAAAACTGTCGCTAATTGCGACAGTTTGCTAAAACCGTCGCAGTTAGCGACGGTATCGGCAACCGTCGCTAAACTTTGCGACTTTGACCATTTGACTACAAATGTCGCAAATTGCAACGGTTTTGATAACTGTCGCTAATTACCATCGTTAAAATCTGTCTTTTTGTAGTGTCGTCTTATGCATGAAATCGTCTCATATGAGTTCTTGTCTTTAATTTTTTTGTTAAACAAAAATATAAACATTCTTAATTATACAATACAAACAGCTATGCATGAGTAACCACAAATAAGAACTAAGGTTCAGTTAGATACAAGTCACTTTCACTTCTACTGTACAACACACAAAAATACAAAATAAATTAAAAAAACGTGTCGGTTGTATGTATATATATCGGCAAGAAATGGGCACGCTATATTTTTACTGGCGACGTCCACTCAGTTTTGTAATAAAATACTCACCGAGGTATTGGACATTTATACTACAAAATCACAGATTTTTTGAGGAGACAAAAACAGCTGTAAAGGCTATATCAACTTTATGTGTACTCTCCTTCTCGTAGCATCTCCAACATGTTCGGAAAATCTTAAAATTTAAGAAAAAGAAAGGTAAGTATGTTGTCCATTATACAACTCAAATGTATTTTTAAGAAAATGCAAATAAGTTGAACGTGTCAATAATAATAACGGTACTTTTTAAAAATATATTTAAGTTGCATGGCGTATCTAGTTCATATTACATTTTGCCTAAAAAATTGAGAATTGTGCCTGGGGAGGACAATATAGGACATGAAAATAATACTCTCTCCATCCCAATATTATTTTTACACTACCTATTTTCTCATTTTAGCGAGCGAGTTGTTTATTAGTATTTGAAATGATAAAGTGGTTTTTACGGAGGAGTATGGTAGATCTACATATCCTCTATTATATGTCTCTTTAAAAATTATTTATCATTTTTTTTAAAGATAATCAATTATAATATATAGTTCTTTCTTCCACCGGACACATGCACATTTTTTCGTCTTGCTATAAACCGAATCCACCACAAGAGGGGGACCACCACCCCACCACAAGGGGGACCAAGACACATTTCTTTCTCTAGACTAGAACCACCATAAGAGGGGAACCACCACCTCGCCACGAGGGAGACCACCACAAAAGAGAATAAATTTTTTCTTTCCGTGTCTCGAACCCAAGACCTCAAAGTTTTAAGTAGTGAAGCTCTAACCACTTGTGCTATTAACACTTGACAAAATTATTTTATCATTTTAATTACTAATAAAAAAAACTCGTTCACTAAAGCATGAGAAAACAATAAATGTGAAAATAATTTTGAGGCGAGTACAAAAATTGTGGGGTACAACCTTTGACTTTAACTATAACTATAAGTATTTAATTATTTCAATACATTTATTTTATAGAATTACAAAAGTGAAAATGTAGCATCATCATGAAGAAACTATTATATTTTATATAGAGATTAAAGTAGTCCCCATTTCACTAGTCAGTGCCTCCTTATATATGTAAATGACAAATTTTTCAGTGCATCATTTACATTAATTTTGATTTGATGCAATTAAATTTTAATTTAGTTTTTTTTTATTTAAATTTTTACTAGTTCATTTTTTGGCCCGACTCGACTCAACCCGAGTAGTTCATGATTCACCCAATTCGAATAGGTCATTTATGATCTATTATTTAGTGTGTAAGATGTAGATGTTCATCCAAATTGAAATTGAATTCAATTGCTCCAATTCGAATAGGTCATTTATGATCTATTATTTAATCCATTCAACCTTCCAAGTTTTTATTCATTTTTCTATTATCATTTTAAATTTATTATGAATTAAGATGTTTGATTTCTAGAATAAAGTAGTAGTAAAAGTTGAGCTTAGTAGTTTTATACAAGAAGTATGAATTACACTCAATTTCGTATTCAATTTATGCATCTTCATACGGTAAAAAAAGTAGTACAGATTTCAATCTCAACTCACAATTAACCCACAATATTTGTTATTGGAGAAAATGATGACACTATTAAATCAAGGAGGAACCATTTAAATACAAAAGAACTTCATTCGGACCGGCGGTTAAGAATATTTTTATTTTGTGTCCCGCTTTAAAAAAATTCTGAATCCATCCCTAAAAGAGTGTATGATACAACACATTAAAGCTTTGCCGAGCAATGTTCTTCAATATAGCAAAAATAAAATTAAGTACATAATATTTAACAGTACAACACATTAATACAGGTGGTACAATATTTTAATGCTGCGTACGTAGCACAAAATAAAGTGAGTGAGAGAGAAATAACTAACGTGGGAGAGTGAGGCCCCGTGAGAAGGGTTTAGACGGTGGATGCGCCACGACAAATATATTTCTTCAGTAGCTCCACGTGGCAAATTCCGCCACCACAAAACATCCACGTTCCCCTTTTCCCCATATTTCTCTCTCTATAAATATTATCGATTTTTTCTCAGCTTTGTTCTTGCCTCACTTTTAGACAAAACACAATATCACTACTCTAGCTTATTGCAATAAAGTCAAACACACTCTCCCTGTGTACGTATAATTGAGTAACACTTACTAATTTCATTTGAGTCCATGAATAAAATAATGAAATGTGGCTTTCTTTTCTATTAATTAAATAAACAACAGAATATTATTAATTGAAGGGGCGAAACACAAATTTAGTCACTTTATTTAGTGTGCTTTTTTTATTTTTGCGGTGGAAATCAAATGGGTAGAGCGCCTTGCTGTGAAAAAGTAGGTCTAAAAAGAGGAAGATGGACTGCGGAAGAAGATGAAATACTTCGAAAATATATTGAGACTAATGGAGAAGGCTCATGGAGATCATTGCCAAGAAATGCAGGTACATAATTTTTTTATTTAATTTCTATATTCTTACAAAAAAAAATCAACTTTTTGTAAATAAAAGATCTGGCCGTCTCTTTCTATTTAAATATATGGACGTAATTAGAAAATGTGATTTATTTCTATTTAAAGAAATAAAATTTTGATTTTGTTTTGTGAATTCAGGGTTACTTAGATGTGGAAAGAGTTGCAGACTGAGATGGATAAATTATTTGAGATCTGATTTGAAGAGAGGAAACATATCTGAGGCAGAAGAAGAAATCATCATTAATCTTCACGCATCTATGGGCAACAGGTTAATTTCTCTTTACTTTTCAACTCCATCCCTTTTGAAATGTAAAAAATGTCGTGCTCAAATTATGTTTTGTCTCATCGTGAAATCGTCTCATACAAATGTGTCACTTTTTTCGTCAATTTTGACTCGATTTCTCCGACAATGTACAATTTACGTCTCATATTCGCCGGAAAAAAGAAGAAGAAAGAAAGCAAAACGATGTCGTTTCACGTCACGTGAGACGTGCATGTCGGTAAAATTGGGGCTTTCCAGCAATGCAGAAAAATTGTCTGTCATTTGTCATTTAAATCATATTTTTTTCATATTTTTAAAATTTAAATTAGAACTCTTATATTAACACATGGACGCTATATTAGCACCTTTGCCAAAAACCACTAATCATGGACTTTAAAACGATGTTGTTTTGCATTTTTTTGGCGAATTTGAAACGTAAATTGTACATTATCAAAGGAATTGAGACTAAATTGACGAATAAATAAGTTATGGGATGAAATATATTTAACGCAAAAAAAATCATGAGACTATTTGTGATTTATTTATTTCCAAAAAACTTTTCACTTGCATGAGAGGGTCTCATCGTGACATTGAAATATAATTTAAAAATAACACTTTAACACTAAAAAAAGAGTGACCAAACGAGTGTTAATTTGTGTCTAGTCCCTGATTCACAATTATCATTTTATAATGTAACAACTAATACCCTTAGATAAAACTATTAGTAAATTAATATATTTGAATAAAATATTGTTATATATATGGTTTAAAATAATACACATAAAATAAAAATTAGCTGCACGTAAAACTAGTTTACATAAAATTTTACCCATCAAGAATCGGTGTGTCACCGAATTTGGAATTTGATTTCTTGTTAATTTTATTTTTTAAAAATAATTATTTCTCATATGAAAAAAGAAAAGAAAAGCACCACGTAATCACCAATAAATGAAAAACGAAAGAAGGCCAAATAAAATTAATAGTAATGAAGTTAGGCCGCCAAAAAGGGAAAAAAAATCAAATAATATCTCTAGTCAGTAATTAGTTAATTACCGTATCACTTTCACCATAGCTTTGCAATAAATCAGCCACGTAAAATCAGCGCACCTGACCGTATACGTCAAGGGTACTCTTGTAATATTTCAAGTCCAAATTTTCATTTCTCAAAATAAGATATTTAAAGTTTTATATAAGATATTTAAAGCTTATATAAAAACTTTGAATTTATTTTCCTAATTTAGCTCTCAAAATTGGTAAAATTACAATATCTTTATTTCTCAACCATCACTTAATTACTTTAAATATCATTATATTTTATTTACAAACAATCACTTTATTTATAAATGGATCTCACAATACCTTATAATACTCTTACTTTATCTTTCTTTTTTAAAAACTTGTGCCAAAAGCACCAAATCTATAGTTGGTGGACAGAGTGAGTACTTAATTTCTAGAAGAAGCAAACAGACGCCACTTTAAATGAAATATCACGCTCCCTTAATTTTTCTCAACTTATTTACAAAAGAACCTAATTCTCTTTATTAAAAAAATAAAAAAACTTATTCTAGAACGTCTATATATATATATATATTTTTGTAATTTATTTAACTGTCACGTCTACAAAACTATGATAGTCCACCGTAACGGAAGAGGGACCAAAAATGTCACCTAACGATTTATTAATACTAAAATAAAGTAGCTATTAAATGCAGGGTGAAGAGTCTGAACCCATATATAAATGTTGGGTGTAAAGCTTAATTCCAATAAATGTTTGGTTTGTAAATAAATATCACTTAATTAATTAAACGGCTCGTATTATTCATATTGCTGCTACATTAATTAATTACGATTGATAATTGAAGGGCTCATTTTATTTGTATTGCCGTGAGATTAAATTAATTAAGTATGGTTGACAATTTGAGGGCTCATTTTATAATTCTTATTGCAGTGAGATTAATTAATTATTAGGGTTGATTATAATTTGTAGGTGGTCCGTAATAGCTGGATATTTGCCTGGTAGAACAGACAATGAAATAAAGAATTACTGGAATTCTCATTTGAGTAGAAAAATTCATGTTTTCCGTCGCCCAAATCCGCACTTCATTCCGTCGCCTGTCGCCAGAAAACCCGAAAATCGAACGTTCTCAAAAGAGAAGAGTAAACAGAATGATCGAAAAAGTAAGGCTAAAGAAAAGTTCAATAATTCTGGAGTCGAAATTATGCCAACTACTCCTACACCAGAAAAGGAATCATTCCCCACCACGGGTGATATTATTCCCGAGGAAATGGGAATGGGAATGGGAATGGAAATGGAAATGGAAAACTGGGATTTGAGTTTGGACGATATCATGGAAGATTTGGGTGGGATTTTGGATTCCGGGGAATTAAAAGAATCAGGACCTGGAATGAAATTAGAGAAAAATGGAGAGTGGAATTTGGATTCCGGGGAATGGGATTGGGGACAAGAAGAATTAGAAGAGGACATATTTTCGTGGTTTAGGGATGTAGGAGAAGAGAGTGGTTGTTGGGTGGATCCGCCGCCGGCCCCGTGAGAAGAAGGGTATTAACGGGCTCAGGCCTCCTATTCCGGCAATGGTGTAGGCACACAGACCACTCTTCTTTCCTCTCCCCTCTTCTCTCGAAACTCGCTCTCTGAATTGGAATTACACTTCCCACCACCATTGAATAACCATCTTACCACTAATATATAAAGAGCACCGTTTGAATATTTCCATCAATTATGCCACCATTTCATCCAAGATTTTAGGGATTATACACGGTGAGTCAACAGGAGATCTTTGGTAATCAATTTGGAATCCACCAGGTAGAAGAAGAGGAAAAGAAGAGCGTGAAGAATAATGGGCTTTCAATGTAATTAATTCAATGGGCCAAAACCCAAATACACATATGCCCAACATCTCCACCTTTTTGGTCTCATGCCTATACACCACCCAATTTGTTGGAAATCCTAGGAGTTCATCATTGCCCAACCCACTCCCACGTGTTGGGGTTATACTGGAAAGTATGTTTTTACTTTGTATAACCAAACTGAATTTCTGTCTTATTTACTGAAATAAATTATTTATCACAGATGCTTTAAATATCATTGAATGTTACATATATTTACTGCATAACTGTTCAATAAATAGTACGTGTTACATTATAGTTAATTTAGTGATACCAGATCACAGAAGATTAAATTAACAGTTCCTTGTAACCAAAAGTACACCATTCACGACCTAGATGGAAATGAACAATCCATCGTGAAAGGTTGAAGTGTAAGGCTCAGATTGGCTTGTCTTGACCAAGAGGTTACACTAGTGCATGACTGATGCACTGAATATGACCTACAGGAGGACAAATTCTTCAGCACTGAACTAGGAAGAATTAGACCTCAGTGGTTCGTTATTTCTTAATCTTTGTCCCTTGAATAGGATCGCGTGTGGTTAGTAATTATTGACTTATTACGGGTAGAGAATCAACGAGATTCAATACTTTATATCTTGGGCAATATTATTGGTCACATGCGATTGCTAAGATTTAATACGAAGAATTGTGTGCAAGTACTCTTGTTCGATTTGCCCCCTTGGGAGGTTCATAAGATTTATCATACCAAATCTTGCAAGTGGAACTAGTTTTCGGTATGAATAATAATGTTGAACCGTTCCTTAACCAAGGACAAAAGATATTAATTAATGGAAAGTTATTTCAGTGGCTTGAATTAATTAATGGACTAGATAATCTTAAACACGGGAAATAATAACCGGGAGCCATATTAACAGTAATATGGGTTAAGATGAATAGTGCAATATTAATTATGTAGTGGGATTAATTAATATTTATGGGCTCGAATAATATTGTGGCTCAATATTAGATATTCAAAGTCCATTAGAAGGTCCAATCTTAATTCTCCTAAAGGCCCCTCAAGTAGCTCAAACATAATGTCCAGTAACTGAAAAAAGTGTTTAAAATAAAAATAAATTATTGTTGCCTAACTTTCCTAAAAGTTTCGAAAATAATAAATAAAAGAGGGAGAAAGATTTTCTTTGAATTTTGTTATGGAATGTAGATAAGTATTCTTGGAATACAAGATTATCTCATTAAATTCAAGAAATCTCCCACTTGGTTATTTATTAAGCATATTTCGAAATTTATGAATAAATAAGGAGAGGAAAGATTTTCTTGATTTTCTTGAAAATATATTATGGAAGATATGTATTCTTGTAATACAAGAATATCTCATAAATTCAAGAAGATCCAAATCTTGGATTCCTACTCCTTATTTTTCGAAAAATACCATAACAAGAGGAGTTGAGATTTTTGTGGAATATTTAATTATGGAGAAAAGAATATATGAGATATATTCAAGATTTCTTGGAGATCAAGAAAAAGATTTTCCCATCTTTATTTCCACCTAAAATTTCGACCAACCCCTCATTATAAATAGGGGATGAATGTTTCATCCCCAGGTGAACACGAAAATAGGTTTTTCGGAAAAATATCAGCGTCGATAAAATATCAAATATTTTGAAACGTCGATAGATTGTGTATTTTCGAAAAACCTCAATTGTGAGTGTGCAATTCCATGTGTTGGAAAATTAGAAATCCACAAAGGTGGTGCAACATAATTTTATTTTTCCTTTTGTTAAATTGTTCGCGAAGTTCCTTCCCATCGGATTGTTGAACAAGGGCAAGGAATACTTGAGAAGGCTTTTTGGTGTGTTCGTGTGAAGCGGGATCCATCTTCTCAGCGGTTATCACTCAGAGAGGTTAGTTAAACATAAAAAGTAGCAATTCGCGCATGCGTAGGATTTATGTTGTTCATTTATATGCATGATTTGTTGTTGAATTATTATTTGAATTAATATAGGATTAATTCATGCTAGTAATAATTGTTAGAATTAAATTTATATTTAAATATTCATCCCGAATAGATCCGAGCAATTAATTCCCCCAACAAATGGTATCAGAGCCTCGGTTTCGGGCTCTGAGTTTTAAATTGTAATTTAATTCATTTTTATTAAATTTGAAATTGGATAGTAGAATTGCTATATCTTTTTTGCAGGTATCCAATTGTCATGGTATTTGATGAATGTTCACATTTATGCATGCATATAAATTGTGGTTTTATTTTTAATTCGATTAGATTCGAATTCGTTTTTGCCTAAATGAGAAAATTCACAGTAGATTAGGATTTGTTTGATTAGATTCAATGTAATAGACTAGTCTAGATCTAGGTTTATTTATTTTTGTAAATAAATTGTAACCGGATCAAAAACGGAGGGAGAAAGAATTAAAAGACGGAGAATCGGGGCAAGACGTCTGGCCGTCGCGTAAACATGCCAAAGGAGGGTCTGACGACGCAGACGCTGCCAAGTGCATATGGGCGGGGCGAGGCCGGGCGGGCGAGCCGGCGGAGGATGGAGGCGAGGCAACCTCGCTTGTGGTGGCGGATCGCGAAGTGGGCGCGACGCTGATCGCGCGTCTTGTGACGACGGCTTGGCGGCGGCGCGTGTACGGAAGGCGGGATGTGGCATGGGCGGGCGCCACGAGTGCTCGAAAGCAGCGCTGGCTGCATACGTGGCGTGCTCGCCGAGATCTGTCGAGAAGTGTCGGCGCTATTTGGGCGGCGTCTGGTGAGGGTGCTTTAGGGCGCCGCGACGCGTGGCGACGACGACACGGGCTGGGGAGTGCAAAGGCGTGCACTCCGACCCATGAAATGGTCGATGGCGTGACGGGCTTGACGAGACATTTTTTTTAAGACGGTCAAGTGGGAACTTTTCGAGACGAACGATGAAGGCTATGAAGACGATTTCTCGAGATCAAGACATGACAAAAATTAACCGTGACAATTGGATATATGTGCCCAATGTGCTTAATTTTTTGTTTTGATGTTTTGCATTTTTTTTTGTGCTTATTTAAATTGTGTTTAAATATGCGATGCATGAGAATATGTTTTGGAAAAATCTCACCTTCGAAAATTACTAAGTATGCTTAAAAAATTAATTGACAATTTTATTCCGGATAATAAAATTGAATTAATTTTGACCTCCATGATTTATTTATTTGTGAATTCTTTTGGAGAAATTCCACCTACGGGACGGTCAAAAGATGGCTTTCACATGAATAAATTCCAAACAGATGATTGTGGATTATTATTAGTGGTGACGATGACCCTCCCCACGAGGCTCGTTCAAAGTGAAATAATAATTATGTATTTAATCATGGTTATTACTTAGGTATAAAATTGATATGCATATACTTCCCCGAAGTCCCTGTCAATTTTATATTGGTCAAGTGGGAGCCAACTATTAATCTGGATATTAAAGGTTTGTAACTGTTTTCTTGTTTGTAACCTGCTTGAATGTGTTTAAATAATGACCCACCCCACGTGGCTTATTTAAACAGTTTTGAGATGTTGGCTGATGCATGTTCATATTTTTTTTGAGATTTTAATATGATGCATGTGATCGAACCTTGTGATATATTTGTGCTTATGCATATAGTTATTTATTTCGATTCAGAACCTTTTAATCCACTGCTATTATACTTAAAGACAATTGTATGGGAAACTATGTTGATTGGAAACGAAAAATTATGATTGTCCTAACTGCACAAAAGCACAAGTGGATTCTTGACACACCAAAATCAAATGGGCCAACTGATGAGTCAAAAACACGGGCCTCGTCAGATCACCTTGCGAGAGATATCACTGAAAATGGTGGAGGGCAACCCCGTAAGGGATTACGTCATCAAAATTGATGGCTCATCTGAACAAACTTGAGGATCTGGGTGCAGATTATGATCTAGAGACCCAGATCAATTTGCTACTCCACTCTCTGCCCAAAAGTTTTGAGCACTTTGGCTCGCTAGCTGATTTATAGTAAACTTTTGTCGCGGCAGATACGTTGATGGGGCACAAAACTCAAGCTTTGAACGGCAAGTGGTCCATCTTCATCTTCTAGGCCAAGGGTAGGCAAGAAGAAGAAGAGGACCAAAAGCCATAAGCAATAAAACTCAACTGTTGCCAAGGGCAATGGTAAGATGAGGAATGCTTGTGGTGTCAAGGAAAATTCAAAGAGGAAGTGCTTCAACAGCGGTAAGGACAATGGAGGTTTGTCTGTTCCAACCCCAAAAGGGCTGGAAAGAAAGGTAATTCTCACGCACTAGTTGTTGAAACTTGTTTAGCGGCTTATACTTCTCATTCGTGGGTAGTTGATACGGGATCCACTGATCATGTTTGCTTCACGGGTTCAAGCTGACCCGGCAACTTAGTGGGAGTGAGATCCTCATCACACTGGGCGATGCTACGAGAGTGGCAGCTGAAGCAGTGGGAGAAGTGCACCTGTCTTTTGAAGACAGAGTTTTAATTTTAAGAGATGTTCTTTACGTTCCTACTTTTAGAAAGAATTTAATTTTGGTTTCTAAACTTTATATTGATGGATATTTGGTTATTTTTGATAAAGTTGTTACCATTTCTCTTTATGATAAATTTATCTGTCATGGAACGTTGTTGAATAATCTCTATACAATTAACTGTGCACACCACTCACGAAATGCATCCTATAACACATCAACTGTTTTCGTTAAAAGAAAATGTTCATCAGGCGTGAACGAGACACTTCTATGGCATCTAAGATTGGGACATATTAATCCAAAGAGGATCCAAAGGTTGGTAGAAGACGGTTCACTGGAGTCTCTCCAAGTTGAACCAATCACAACCTGCGAATCATGTTTGGAGGGTAAAATGACCAAGAGGGCTTTCAGAGCCAAGGGGAATAGAGCCAAAGAAGTGTTAGAAATCGTTCACACAGACGTATGTGGTCCAATGTAAATCAAAGCAAGAGGAGGTTATGAGTATTTCGTCACTTTTATTGATGATTACTCAAGGTAAGACTATATTTTCCTTATGAAACATAAATCTGAGACTTTTGACAAATTCAAAGAATTTAAGGCTCAAGCAGAGAATCATAGGGAAAAACGTATCAAGTCTCTACGATCCGATCGTGGAGGCGAGTACCTCAACGATTAGTTTTTGAACTACTTGTCAGATGAAGGGATTGTATCCCAGCTAACTGCACCCGGAACCCTTCAACAAAATGGGGTTGCAGAGCGAAGAAACATAACTCTTTTAGAAATGGTTAGATCAATGATGAGTTATGCGGATCTACCCAAGTCGTTCTGGGGTCATGCCTTGGAAACAGCGGCTTACATTCTGAACTTGGTGCCATCCAAATCGGTTCCCAAAACTCCCAAAGAATTGTGGAGCGGGCGCAAGCCCAGTTTGAGACACATGAGAATTTGGGGGTGTCCGGCCTACGTATTGGACAAGGAAGCCGGAAAATTGGATCCTCGATTATAATTAAGGTTGTTTATAGGATACCCCGAGGGAACAAAATGGTGTATGTTCTATGGTCCCGAAGATCAAAAGGTGGTAATAAGCACCCACTTTAGATTTTTGGAAGAAGACTATATGAACGAAAGAAGACCCAGAAGTGAGATTACCTTAAATGAGCTAAGGGGGCTAACCTCAGTGCCAACTGTACAAGATGATATACCAAATGACACACTTACACAACCGGAACCTCGTCATAGTGGGAGGGTTGTGAGACAGCCCAAGTGATTCATGGGGATAGGAGAGTCCTCAAACTTGATTCCCGGACAAGACGAATCAGACCCATGGACATACGACGAGGCAATCCAAGACAAGGATGCGGTTTCTTGGCAAACAACAATGAAAGCCGAAATGGGTTCTATGGATCATAACAGAGTGTGGGAGCTAGTCGAACCACTTAATGGGGTCAAACCCATTGGTTGCAAGTGGGTATACAAGAGAAAAAGAGGACCGGACGGGAAGGTGGAAACCTTCAAGGCAAAGGCTTGTGGCGAAAAGGTTATACTCGGAAAGAAGGGATCGACTATGAGGAAACTTTTTTACTTTGAAGCAATGCTCAAGTCCATCCGAATTATCTTGTTGATTGTCGCAAGATCTCAACTTTGAAATCGGCAAATGGATGTCAAGGCGAACTTTCCTTAACGGAAGTCTTGATGAAGAAATCTATATCAACAACCCCAAGGCTTCATTGAAAAAGGCCAAGAACACCTAGTTTTGTAAGCTCAAGAAGTCCATTTACGGACTCAAACAAGCATCGAGCTTGGAACCAATGTTTTGATCAAGTAATAAAGTCTTATGGGTTTGATCAAAATGAGTTCGAAAAATTGTGTGTACAAAAAGCGTGTCGAAGCTGCATTGGTATTCTTAGTACTATCGTGAGGCGACATTACGCTCATCGGGAATGATGTAAAGGTGTTATCGGATGTAAGGGCATGACTTTCAAAAGCAGGTTTGATATGAAGGACTTAGGGAAGCGGGCACATCCTTGGGATCAAGATTACTCGAGATCGCAAGAAAATGATGATAGGCTTATCGAAAAGCTTCATACATAGATTAATCGTCTTGAAGCGATTCAAACATGTAGGATTCAAGAAAGGCCAGACCTTTTCGACATGGAATCCATCTATCAAGGAAATGTTCCCTAAGACACAAAAAGGAGATAGATGATATGAAATGCATTCCTTATGCTTGGTTGTCGGAAGCCTTATGTATGTATGCAATCAATGCCTTGTACCTAGATTGGATATCGCTTTCTGAGTTGGCATGGTGGTAAGATATCAAAGTAACGGGAGAAAAGAACATTAGGCGGCGATTAAAAAACATTCGAAGTATCGAAAAGAACTAGAGATAGAATGTTGGTTTATCAGTCAGATAGTCTAATCCCCATCGGCTACACGGACTCGGATTTCCAATCATAATTAGATTCCAAAAAATCTACCTCATGTCCATGACATGGAGAAGCGTTAAGCAGAAATGCATCGCCGATTCTACCATGGAAGCTGAATATGTAGCTGTTTGCGAGGCAGCGAAAGAAGCGGTTTGGCTCAAGAACTTCCTAGTGGACTTGGATGTAGTTCGAATTTGCCCAAAGACAATCCATTTATTGTGATAATCCGAGCGATTGCAAATTCAAGGAAACCAAGAGCCCACAAGGTCAGCAAACACATTGAAAGGATATACCATCTTATACGAGAAATCGTTAAGAGAGGAGATATAGAGGTGGCAAAGATCGCGTCATAAGACAACCTAGCAGATCCATTCACAAAGGGTCTGCCTCAGAACACATTCGAGAGACATGTGGAAGGAATGAGTGTCAAGACAGTTGTCAATCTGCTTTGAGTATAAGTGGGAGATATTATTGGGTTCGTGTAGGTGACATTAGATGTCACATATTAGGAACTACACGAGACATGATGTAGTATACTTAAAAGCAGACTTTGAGTATAAGTGGGAGATTGTTGGGGTTATACTGGAAAGTATGCTTTTACTTTGTATAACCAAATGAAATTCTGTCTTATTTCTTTGAAATAAATTATTTATCACCGATGCTTTAAATATCATTTAATGTTATATATATTTCTTGCATAAGCTGTTCAATAACAAAGACGTGTTACATTGTAGTTAATTTAGTGATACCGGATCACGAAGATTAAATTAACAGTTCCTTGTAACAAAAAAAGTACACCATTCACGACCTAGATGGAAATGAACAATCCATCGTGAAAGGTTGAAGTGTAAGGCTCGAGATTGACTTGTCTTGACCAAGAGATTACACTAGTGCATGATCGATATTTGAATAGGACCCTACAGGGAGGACAAATTCTTCAACCTTTGAACTAGGAAGAATTAGACCTCGGTGGTTCGTTATTTTTAATCTTCATCCCTTGAATAAGATCGTGTGTGGTTAGTAATTATTGTTTTTGACTTATTACGGGTAGAGAATCAACGAGATTCAATACTTTATATCTTGGACAATATTATTGGTCACGTCGCGATTGCTAAGATTTATCTAAGAAGAATTATTGCAAGCACGTTTGTTCGACGATTGCCCCCCTTGGGAGGTTCATAAGATTTATCATACCAAATCTTGCAAGTGGAACTAGTTTAGGTATGGATAATAATGTTGAATCGTTCTTAACAAGGACAAAAGATATTAATTAATGGAAAACTATTTCAAATTGGCTTGAATTAATTAATGGGCTAGATAATCTTAAACACGGGAAATAATAACCGGAGCCATATTAATAAATAATATGGGTTAAGATGGATAGCAATATTAATTATGTAGTGGGATTAATTAATATTTATGGGCTTGAATAATATTGTGGCTCAATATTAGATATTCAAAGTCCATTAGAATGTCAATCTTAATTCTCCTAAAAAGGCAATCAAGTAGCCCAAACATAATGTCCAGTAACTGAAAAATGTGTTTAAAATAAAATAAATTATTGTTGCCTAATTTTCCTAAAAGTTTCGAAAATAATAAATAAAAGAGGGAGAAAGATTTTCTTTGAATTTTGTTATGGAATGTAGATAAGTATTCTTGGAATACAAGATCATCTCATTAAATTCAAGAAATCTCCAACTTGGTTATTTATTAAGCATATTTCGAAATTTATGAATAAATAAGGAGAAGAAAGATTTTCTTGATTTTCTTGAAAATATATTATGGAAGATATGTATTCTTGGAATACAAGAATATCTCATAAATTCAAGAAGATCCAAATCTTGGATTCCTACTCCTTATTTTTTGAAAAATACCATAACAAGAGGAGTTGAGATTTTTGTGGAATATTTAATTATGGAGAAAAGAATATATGAGATATATTTAAGATTTCTTGGAGATCAAAAAAAAAAATTCCCATCTTTATTTCCACCTAAAATTTCGACCAACCCCTCATTATAAATAGGGGATGAATGTTTCATCCCCAGGTGAACACAAAAATTGGTTTTTCGGAAAAATATCAGCGTCGATAAAATATCAAATATTTTGAAAGCGTCGGCCGATTATTGTGTATTTTCGAAAAACCTCAATTGTGAGTGTGCAATTCCATGTGTTGGAAAAATTAGAAATCCACAAAGGTGGTGCAACATAATTTTATTTTTCCTTTTGTTAAATTGTTCGCGAGTTCCTTCCACCGGATTGTTGAACAAGGGCAAGAGAATACTTGAGAAGGCTTTTTGGTGTGTTCGTGTGAACGGGATCCATCTTCTCAACGGTTGTCACTCCGAGAGGTTAGTTCACATAAACCCGTAGCAATTCCGCATGCGTAGGATTTATGTGAACTGTTTATATGCATGATTTGTTGTTGAATTATTATTTGAATTAATATAGGATTAATTCATGCTAGTAATAATTGTTAGAATTAAATTTGTATTTAAATATTCATCCCTAATAGATCCGGACAATTAATTCCCCAACACCACGTACCTGCACAGAAAACACACAAAGTTTGTTTCCCGTACCTGTACAGAAAAAACACAGTTAGTTCATGTACGTAAGAGCTCAACCACAAAGATGGAAGCTCCACCTTACTTGGAGCATCCACACAAAGCACAAAGAATAAAGCCAAAAAAATGCAAAACCACAAAGTCACAAAGAAAGCCACAAAGATGCAATACCACAAAGCCACAAAGAAAGCCACAAAGAACAACCACAAAGCACAATCACAAAGCACAAAGTAAATCACAAAGTCACAAAGAACACATGATTTCACAAAGCATAAATATTAAAACCCATAGCATGCCACAAAGATAAAGACACAAAGATCTAAAACTCAAAACACAAAGCCACATAGATACTCAATATATTCACATGTAAAAAAATAAAATGAGATTGGGGAAAATATGAAATCACACATACAAATAAGCACATACCCATAACTCCCACGGAACCCACAAGTATTAATTCATGCAACCATTTTACCACCTTCCCACTAGCAAACATCAACTCATGAATAACCAGAGATCACATAGCAACAAATACGAATAATAACCACACATAGATACACAGCGGAAGCAACACAATTTAATCACAAAGAAATTAAACACAAAAGTAACAATAATCCATAAAAATAACAAGATGCACAAAGATATTCTGAAAAACTACAGCACACAAAATCCAATCAAACAATCTTACGCTACAAAAACAATAAAAGATAAGTGTTTAGCTGTCATACCAGAACAGAGGACTATGATTAAAATTTCAAACCTGCAATGAGCCGCGTGGCCTAAACCTCACCAGCAATTTACTTGCCGTATGGCCCATATCCAACGAATGCCACACACATCAACTTTCACTGACCAACAGGTAGTCACAACTCCACTTTCACCACAGAGATCGGCAGCAAATCACGTTATAGACAACCTTTGACCCAATATTCAAGCACAGACTAATACACCAACACAAATATCCACTATTCTGTTGCACATAATATAGTAACAAATGAATATTATAAAAAACAAAATCCACCAGATTTTACCTTTCCTTACCTTTTCCACCAATCCTACCTTAATGCCACAGAGGACGAAGCAGCGATCCAACTCAATTATGACCCCAACAATTGCTTCTCTTATTAAGTAATTTGAATAAAGTAAGAAAACCAAAAAAAACTTACCTGCTTACCTTTGACTCACCTAAAGACAAGGGATTCTGAACCACACTGGTGCAACATCGGATCTACACTGGATACCGATTTGAAACGACGACCACTCATGGACGCAATCACATGTACAACGACGACTGAGGTGTTGGGATTATACTAGAAAATATACTTTTACTTTGTATAATCAAAACTGAATTTCGGACTTATTTACTGAAATAAATTGTTTATCACTGATGCTGTAAATATCATCGAATGTTACATATATTTACTGCATAACTGTTCAATAAATAATATGTGTTACATTGTAGTTAATTTAGTGATACCAGATCACAGAAGATTAAATTAACAATCCCTTGTAACTAAAAGTACACCATTCACGACCTAGATGAAAATGAACAATCCATCGTGAAAGGTTGAAGTGTAAGGCTCGGATTGGTTTGTCTTGACCAAGAGATTACACTAGTTCATGACTGATGCACTGAATAGGACCTACAGGAGGACAAAATCTTCAGAACTGAACAATGAAGAATTAGACCTTAGTGGTTCGTTATTTCTTAATCTTCGTTCCTTAAATAGGATCACGTGTGGTTGGTAACTATTGCTTTGACTTATCATGGGTAGAGAATCAACGAGATTCAATACTTTTTATCTTGGACAATATTATTGGTCACATGTGATTGCTAAGATTTAATACGGAGAATCGTGTGCAAGTATGCTTGTTCGATTTGTCCCCTTGGGAGGTTCATAAGCTTTATCATACCAAATCTTGCAAGTGGAACTAGTTTCCGGTATGGATAATAATGTTGAATCGTTCCTTAACCAAGGACAAAAGATATTAATTAATGGAAAGTTGTTTCAGTGGCTTGAATTAATTAATGAGCTAGATAATCTTAAACACGGGAAATAATAACCGGGAGCCATATTGACTGTAATATGGGTTAAGATGGATAGTGCAATATTAATTATGTAGTGGGATTAATTAATATTTATGGACTTGAATAATATTGTGGCTCAATATTGATAATTCAAGATTCATTGGAAGGTCCAATCTTAATTCTCCTAAAGGCCCCCTAAGTAGCCCAACATAAAGTCCAATAACTGGAAAAAAGTGTTTAAAATAAAATAAATATTGTTGCCTTATTTTTCCATGAATTTCGAAACTTATGGATTAAAAGGGGAGAAAGATTTTCTTTGAATTTTGTTATGGAATGAAGATATGTATTCTTGAAATACAAGATTATCTCATTAAATTCAAGAAATCTCCCACTTGGTTATCCATATAGCATATTTCGAAAATTTTGAGAAAAAAAGGGGAAATAAAGATTTTCTTGAAAATATATTATGAAAGATATGTATTTTTTGAAATACAAGAATATCTCATAAATTCAAGAAGATCCAAATCTTGGATTCTTGCCCCTATTTTTCGAAAATATTCCATAACAAAGAGGAGGTGGGATTTTGTGGAATATTATAATTATGGAAAAAAAAATATAGGAGATATATTCAAGATTTCTTGGAGATCAAGAAAAGATTTTCCCACATTGTTTTTTCCCTAAAAATTCGACCACCACTCCTCTATAAATAGGGGATGAGTGTTTCATTCCCAAGTACAATTTCATGTGCTGGAAAAATTAGCAAATCCACAAAGGTGGTGCAACAAAGTTTATTTTCCTTTTTATTAATTGTTCGCAAGTGTCCTACCACCGGATTGTCGAGCAAGGATTAAGGGAATACTTGGGAAGGTTCTTTGGTGTGTTTAATCAACGAGGCCATTACCATTCCAAGAGCGACGCGTTCACGTGAACTCAGAGAAATTCGCGTCGTAGGATTTACGTGAATTGATTATATGCATGATTTGTTGTTGAATTATTATTTGAATTAATATAGGATTAATTCATGCTAGTAATAATTATCGAATTAAATTTGTATTTAAATATTTATCCCGAATAGATCCCAGTGCAATTATTCCCCAACAACTCGGTATCGAGCCTCGATTTGAAGACTCTCAATTTTTAAATTGTAATTTAATTCGTTTTTTTCATTAAATTTGAAATTGGATAGTAGAATTGCTAGATCTTTTTTTGCGGTATCCAATTGTCATGGAATTTAATGTGTTTATTTATGCATGCATATAAATTGTGATTTTTAATTCGATTCGTTTATATTCATTTTGCCTCGTGAGAAAATCCACGAGTAGATTAGGATTTGTTTGATTTGATCAATGTAATAAACTAATTTAGATCTAGGTTTATTTATTTTTTGTAAATAAATTGTAACGGATCCGGAAAGCGGGCGAGGAGACGAAGAATTAAAGGATAAGATCTAGAAGGGCGTGGCGTGCGTGTCGTCCTTGAAAAGCGATGCCAAGGAGAACCACATGGCAACGACGTGAACCTTATGCTGAGCCGCCGGTGATGGCGAAACCAAAAGGCCAAGGTATATAGTCGAGCATGCGCAGGGTACATAAGCGCCTGGTCTGATAAAATCTTATATAAGCCAGTAGTGAACGAAATTAATGCCAGGCCGAACCTAGGCGAGATGGCGAATGGCCAGCCGCCGGATCTTGTGTGAGCCTAAGCGTCGCATGTCGAACTCAAGGCCACTTGAATTAAGCTTTGCCGAAGGTTACCGAAACAGCTTGCGTCCGAGACATTTCTGTGGCGGAACTCTCGCCGAGAAATGATTTGGAAAGTGGTGCCGGATCTTGGCGTGCATCCATTGCGAGCTACTTGGCGTGGTGTTCGAGAGACGGAGTACTTTTTGAGACGATCGAGTGGGAGAAATTCAAGACAACGTTTCTTCAAAATCAAGCCAAGAAAAATCAAACCATGACAATTGGATAATTTGTGCCCAATATGTTTATTTTTCCGCTTTGCTTGATTTATTATTGTGTTTTCTTGTGCTTTATTTAATTTGTTTAAATGTGTTTGCATGAGAGTTGCCAAATGAAAATTCTCACCTTCAAAAATTACTAAGTATGTTTAAATAATTAATTGACAATTTTATTCCGAAAAATAAAATTGAATTAATTTTGACCTCCATGATTTATTTATTTGTGAATTCTTTTGGAGAAATTCCCCCCACGGGACGGTCAAAAGTTAGCTTTCACATGAATGAATTCCAAATGAATGATTGTGGATTATTACTAGTGGCGACGATGACCCTCCCCACGAGGCTCGTTCAAAGCGAAATAATGATTCTGTATTTAATCATGGTTATTACTTAGGTATAAAATTGATATGCATATACTTCCCCGATGTCCCTGTCAATTTTATATTGGTCAAGTGGGAGCCAACTATTAATCTAGATATTAAAGGTTTAATAATTGTTCTTGTTTGTAACCTGCTTGAATGTGTTTAAATAATGACCCACCCCACGTGGCTTATTTAAACTGTTTTGAGATGTTGGCTGATGCATGTTCATATTTTTTTGAGATTTTAATATGATGCATGTGATCGAACCTTGTGATATATTTGTGCTTATGCATATTATTGTTTATTTCTGTTCATCATGTCGCAACCTTCTAATCCACTGTTCAATATACTTAAAGACAATTTGCTTACTGGTGAAAACTATTTTGATTGGATATACAAACTAAAACCTGTCCTAACCGCATCACCTTCCAAATAGGTACTTGATACACCAAAATCCGAAAAACCAGCTATGGACGCCGGAATATGGGATGAGATGATATATGGTGAATGGAAGATGGCAAATGAATTGATGAAGGATACAATTCTGGCACATCTGTCAGATGCGTTGAAACACCTTCATCAAGAGTATGAGTCAGCTGCAGACATCTTACAGAATCTCGAAGCGATGTTCGCACATCAGACCCATATGGCAATCCAAAGTGTGAAGCAAGAAATTGCTGAATTAAAAATGGAAAAAGGGATGACTGCAGCGCAGTACATTCTTAGGGTTATGGTGCTATTTGAGGAACTTGAGATCCTCGGCGAAAAATGTGATTTCAAGACTAAGATTGATTTCATTCTCCAATCCTTACCAAAGAGCTATAATCACCACTATCTTGAGTATCTATTGGAAGATCTAGATTTTACAGTGGATGATCTTGTAAATGCTCTCACTTTGGTTGAAAGGGAAAGGGAGCGCAAGGAAAAGAACTTGGGAACACAGAAATCTTCTTTTCATCCTAGGTCAAGTGGTGATAAGGATGATGAAACGAGAAGAAAGTTGAACCAAGCAGACTCAACATCAAATAAGAGCATGGAATCAAGCATGAGGAAAGTTTTGGAAAGTGGGAGAGTAGGACACTCGAGGCCAGCCTGTTCCAATCCCAAAAGGAATGGAAGGAAAGGTAATTCTCACGCACTAGTTGTTGAAACTTGCTTAGCGGCGTATGCCTCCCATTTATGGGTAGTGGATACGGGGTCCACTGATCATGTTTGTTTCACTTTACAGGGGTTCAAGCGGACCCGGCAACTTAGTGAGAGTGAGATCCTCATCACCTTTGGGCAATGCTTCTGAGAGAGTGGCAAATTTGAAGCGATGGGAGAAGTGCACTGTCTTTTGAAAGACGAGTTTTAATTTTAAGAGATGTTCTTTACGTTCCAAATTTTAGAAAGAATTTAATTTAGGTTTCTAAACTTTTTCTTGATGGATATTCGGTTACTTTTAATAAAGTTGTTACCATTTCTCTTTTTGATAAATTTATACGTCATGGAACGTTGTTTAATAATCTCTATACAATTAACTTATGCACACCACTCACGAAATGCATCCTATAACACATCAACTATTTTCGAGAAAGAAAAACATTCATCGGGACGTGAAATGAGACACTTCTATGGCATCTAAGATTGGGACATATAAATCCAAAGAGGATCCAAAGGTTGGTGAAAGGCGGTTCACTTTGGAGTTTCTCCAAGTTGAACCAATTCAACTGCGAATCATGTTTGGAGGGTAAAAAATGACCAAGAGGGCATTTGGAGCCAAGGGGAATAGAGCCAAAGAAGTGTTAGAAATCGTTCACACAGATGTATGTGGTCCAATGTCAACCAAAGCAAGATGAGGTTATGAGTATTTCGTCACTTTTATTGATGATTACTCAAGGTACGGTTATATTTTTCTTATGAAGCATAAATCTGAGACCTTTGAGAAATTCAAAGAATTTAAGGCTCAAGTAGAGAATCATAGGGAAAAACATACCAAGTCTCTACGATCCGATCGTGGAGGCGAATACCGCAGCGATGAGTTTTTGAACTACTTGTCTGATGAAGGGATTGCATCCCAACTAACTGCACCCTGAACCCCTCAACAAAACTGGGTTGCAGAGCGAAGAAACAGAACTCTTTTGGAAATGGTTAGATCTATGATGAGTTATCCGGTATGGATAATAATGTTGAATCGTTCCTTAACCAAGGACAAAAGATATTAATTAATGGAAAGCTGTTTCAGTGGCTTGAATTAATTAATGGGCTAGATAATCTTAAACACGGGAAATAATAACCGGGAGCCATATTGACTGTAATATGGGTTCAGATGGATAGTGCAATATTAATTATGTAGTGGGATTAATTAATATTTATGGGCTTGAATAATATTGTGGCTCAATATTGATAATTCAAGATTCATTGGAAGGTCCAATCTTAATTCTCCTAAAGGCCCCCTAAGTAGCCCAACATAAAGTCCAATAACTGGAAAAGGTGTTTAAAATAAAATAAATATTGTTGCCTTATTTTTCCATGAATTTCGAAACTTATGGATTAAAAGGGGAGAAAGATTTTCTTTGAATTTTGTTATGGAATGAAGATGTGTATTCTTGAAATACAAGATTATCTCATTAAATTCAAGAAATCTCTCACTTGGTTATCCATATAGCATATTTCGAAAATTTTGAGAAAAAAAGGGGAAAGAAAGATTTTCTTGATTTTCTTGAAAAGATATTATGAAAGATATGTATTTTTTGAAATACAAGAATATCTCATAAATTCAAGAAGATCCAAATCTTGGATTCTTGCCCCTATTTTTCGAAAATATTCCATAACAAAGAGGAGGTGGGATTTTTTGGAATATTATAATTATGGGAAAAAGAATATAGAAGATATATTCAAGATTTATTGGAGATCAAGAAAATATTTTCCCACATTGTTTTTTCCCTAAAAATTCGACCACCACTCCTCTATAAATAGGGGATGAGTGTTTCATTCCCAAGTACAATTCCATGTGCTGGAAAAATTAGCAAATCCACAAAGGTGGTGCAACAAAGTTTATTTTCCTTTTTGTTAATTGTTCGCAAGTGTCCTACCACCGGATTGTCGAGCAAGGATTAATGGAATACTTGGGAAGGTTATTTTGGTGTGTTTAATCAACGAGGCCATTACCATTCCAAGAGGTACGTTCACGTGAACTCGTAGAAATTCCACATGCGTAGGATTTACGTGAATTGATTATATGCATGATTTGTTGTTGAATTATTATTTGAATTAATCTAGGATTAATTCATGCTAGTAATAATTATCAGAATTAAATTTGTATTTAAATATTTATCCCGAATAGATCCGTGCAACTTATTCCCCAACATGAGGCACGGATTCGATCTACAACAAAATCCTACACACTGAATAAATCTAGAACAATCCTCACTGTAGCGCCTCGAAAACGTGGATCTACGCAGTGATATGTGATGGTTAAGTCGCCGGCACACGGAAGCGGCGCTTGGTCGCGCACAGGGGGGCGTCTAATTTGTCAAAAGACGACGATGCACAAAGGAGCTTTGGGGCAGATCTCAAAGAACATGTGATCGCACGATCTGCAACTGGTTGCGCAACGAATGGTTGTACAAAGGGTCCGCGGCGGAGGCGAACATAATCGACGATCAGCAGAGTAAGGAGGCGGAGGAAGGCGGCCGATGGTGGAACCCGGCTCTGATACCACTGTTGTGTGGATCCGCCGTCTTCCTCCTTCTTCTCGACACCAATTAAACCTGTAAAAAATCAGAAACAAAATATAGAAAAGGATCAACGGGCTCAGAACACCTTCTGTTCTCAATTGGAGTTTTTACACGGTGTATTTGGAGTTTACACAAAGATTCTCCCTCACTCTCACAAACCCCGGTAGCACTCCATCTTCTCTCAAGTTTCTGTATTTTTACGATTTCTCTATTTCTTGGTGTGTCCAAAAGATTGGCCCATATGTTCTATTTATATTGGTGAGGATCAATCAATTGGTCAATCCCACCAAAAAATTCCACAATTATGGAGAACAAATTTGCAAATCATTGAACAAATTGGAGAGCAGATTGGGGAGGCTGCCAAGGGGAAAAAAATGTGTGATTTGAAAGAGTGGAAGAGAGTTGTTGGACCAAAGCTATATGGGCTCAACTCAAATGAGCCCAAAAAATATTACAGTGGCAAAACGGGGTCGTTTAATGACGGGTCGATTAGCTTTGGATCGGATACGGAGAAACATAATGAACTTGTATCTTGGCTTATGTCCTGATTATTTTTTTTAATTGTAGGTGTAGTTAGAATTTTTATTTTACTAGTTTTCTAGCACGTGTGTTGCACGTTATTAATAAATTCGGAAGAGCAGTTGACATGTTTTTTTTTTTGTGAATTGCAGATTCAAATTGGACCATGTATTTAGTATGACCGTGCTCTATCTCAATCAGTATTTTTATAATCGAATTGGCGATCAAATCAGATTGAACATCGGTTGGCGGTTCAATCGGTTGGATCGATTGGACCGACCGTTGAATCGTTAAAATGATTCCTGTTTATTTTTTTCAATATTTTTTATGTTATACTATTTTATAAAAATGTTCAATTCATCAATGCATTTTAATTTTCATATTTAACATTAATTAATCAAACTTGAGGTATATAAATAATATAAACGTGATGGTTTTATTACGGAAGAAAGGAGTATATTTCAAAATAACTTAAAAATAGGGAAAATTCGCATATTTGGGTCCCACATCGAGTAAATATAAAAAAAAGGGTAAGGAAGTAATATAAAAGGGGGAAGAGTTTGTCTCACATCGAGTAAATATTAGAAGAAAATGTAAGAAAAAGTAATATAAAAGGGAGAAGATTTGTCCCACAATGAATAAATAATAAAGAAAATGTGGAAGAAAGCATTGTAAAAGGGTTGAAAAGGTGTACCTCATATGTTTGTCTCACATTGAATAATTATTAGAGAATATGTGGGAGGAAGTATTATAAAAGGAGTGGAGGTTGACCTAGATCCATGTTGGGATATTTTAGTTTTGATGAATTATGCCAAAACATTATCAACTTGTGTTATTGAAGCTAATTTACAGATAACAAGTTGAGGGGGAACGAGAGAACAAGTCGAGGGGGAACTCACAGAATCAGAAGTAGATGATCGAGATCAGACGAGGCTACAGACGAGACTGATCGAGATCAGATGAGTTAGATGAGTTCGGAGTTAATCGATGAGCAGGCAAAATCAAGAAGAAGAAAAGCTAAGCCACCGGTGATCGTAAAAAATCGGATGACCAGAATAGACTGATCGGATGATCGAAGAACAATCGAAGTGATATGGTGATCAAAAAGAGCGGCATAAGCCGATCAAAAGAAATTGACCGGAAGATCGAAGAGAAGGTTGCAGATCGGAAGAGGAGCGGATGAGATCGACGAGGTCAGACGTGATCGAGATCAGATATGAAGATGAGTAGATGATCAAGATCAGACGTGATTGAGATCAGATGTGCTAAACTGATATGTTAAACCTAATGTAATCGACTGATGCTATCCCGAGATATTGATCCGAAGAAGTGTTGATCGATCACCGAAATGATCGATCGAGAAAAAGAAGAAATCGATACTTTGAGTCAAAAGTGACTGAAGGTCGATGTCCGAATTCAGAGAACTTAACTTTCGAGAACAAGGAAAACTCGAAAGTGTCAAGATACCTGATCAGACAAGGTCCGCTAAAGAGAAATCTGCTGAATCAAGTATCCTGAGGCTCAGATGAGAAATCTGAGACTCTGAAGAAACTGAAGACACTGAGACTCAGAAGAAACTGAAGACACTGAGACTCAGAAGAAACTGAAGACACTGAGACTCAGAGAATCCTGAATGATTCCAAGCCGAGGAATCTGAAGAATATAGCCGTTAGATTCAGCTGACGTGGACCAATGAGAGGAAGACAACAAGCTTGAAAAAACTGCAAGAAGCTACAGAATAGTATGGATTTGAATGTGACTCCATCCAACGGTAACATTAAAATCCACACTATAAATACAAGATCTTTCATCAATCTAATGTGTGGATGCGTGGAGATTATAGCACGAGATGCTACAGAGCCAAAGAGAGTTATACCCAAAGCATTCCCACCCTAGAACACAAGTCTGTAGATATACAAATATGTTCAAGAGTGTTCTAGAACCCAATCTAAGCAACCCACGATGTATCTAGCTTAGAGAGATTTTCCCAACCCAAAGCATTGAGAAATTTAAACAAATGTAAGGGAAAATCTCACCATAGTTGGAGACAACACCAAACCCAAACCCCATTCTCGTAAGAGATAACTAGTGGTGAAGTGAGGTAGTTGGTAGGCAAACCCGAGTGAGGGTGATAAGTCCCGAAGGAGTGTGAAATCGTTAAACATCTAAGAGGCGAGCCCGAGAGGGTGATAAGTCAGTTTGAGTTAGTAAACTACAGAGGTAGTCAGAAAGCTCAAGGTCGGGTTGAGTAAGGAAACTACGCGGAGTAGTCAGAAAGCTCAGGGCCGAGTTGAGTTAGTACACTACGCGAGGTAGTCAGAAAGCTCAGGAAGTGATGAAGGAATTTCCCTAGGAACAGGGAGAGTGGATGTAGGAGCTTGAGTCTCCGAACCACTATACATTGTTGTGTTCTTTACTGCTTTATGTTATTATATTGTCATATGCATTCAATTATAAGCAAAACACAACACATGAGCTTGAAAAGAGAAAAATCTGTAATCACCATTCCTTCACCCCTGCTTTTATATGCATCGCACAAAATATTTTGCTTTCGCACGCGCAAAATGGGTTTTCCCATCGGGACTATCAATCCATATTTTACAAGAAAAATTAGTGAGAAACTTAAGTTTTATTTTTTTAAAGGAGAAAAACATTAAATTAATTAAACAAAAATTAGTGAGAAACTTAAGTTTTATTTTTTTTAAAGGAGAAAAACATTAAATTAATTAAACAATTCGCAGTGATCGATGTGTGTGGCAATGTTTTCATAACCGAATCGGTGACTAATATGACAAATTCTCCTGTGTACCACATGCACCAATAAAATTGGTGCAATATAATTTTAAAAGCTATTTTTCTAAAAAAAAAATTAGTTTTAACTTTTTTTTCTTTTTTCAATTTCGGTTTTTTTTAACTTAAATTTCAGTTTTAGATGTTTTTTTTTATTTTTTAATATCCGACCCAACCCCAAACCCGGCCCAAGTGGTTCATGATTCACCCGGTCCGAATGGTTCATATATGATTTAGGGTTCATTGTTTAGGGGTTAGGGTTTAGAGTGCACCAATTTGAATTGGTGCATGGGGTGCACAGGAAAGTGACTCGATTAATATTATAGCAAAGAGTGTCGTAGTGATAAATGAAGGGTGTGACTTATATTACTAAAGAGTGTGACTTATATTACTAAAGAGTATATCTGTAAAAAAAACAGCAGTTTCACGGTGAACAAATTTCACAGTATACCAACTCTTTTTTAAAATGTAAATTCTCAAAATATTTAGACAAAGCTTCCATTTCCACCTGATGCTGCGTATCGATGTTTCCAATTTTATTTCGTTATTGTTATTGTAAACGGGAGACAAAATGCCGCTGCTTAAGTGGTATGATTTGAAAAAAATTCTTCTCACCTAAAAGTATGAATTTATAGAGAGATGATGAATTAATTTATATAGGACTGGGAGTATGAGCCTTGAGACTCTGATATCATAAAAGAATTTTTTCTCATTTAAAAGTTCGGACTTGTAAAGAGGTGTTGAATGAATTCATTTATTTACTTTCCTAGTATGATCAGTCGCTACCTAAATCAATGGTCCTAAATTCTGAATCACCTCAAAATAAAGGAGAGATGATATGAATTAATTCATTTATTTACTTCCCTAATATGAACCGTCACTACCTAAATCAGTGGTCCTAAATTTTGAATCACCTCAAAAAAACATGTTATAATTCGAGTCAACCATGATTTTTTTCTATTGTTTTTTTTTTTTAAACGTTTCAACCACAATTTCAAAATTCAATCAATGTTAACATTACACAATTTGATGCTAAAATTTATAATATATCCAAATGGTTCATATCACTAAACAAGACAAAAGCCAAAAAAATACATTAATTTTTGAAGAAGCCAGAAAACAGTAGTCAACAGTATGTGTACATTAATTCATTTGTAGTTCTTTACATGGCCAAACACCCACTTATTTATATTTTTCTTCTCTAGATATTTACTGATACGCCGTTCCCATAAATTTCGTGAGGTAAATATTAAATAGATTTTTTAAATTTTTTAGATTTATATATGAGTGGGTCTTATGTGCATCCGGTGCACCGTGCACTCATAGTGCATTTTAAAAGCGTGCAACTATACAAAACAAAAACATACAATTATTCCAAGCAGAAGCATGCAATTATGTTCCCATATTAACAGTTATATTTTTCTGTGTAAATAAATCACACTTTTCAGTATGTCCACCTAAATAATGATGAGTACTGTCTGAGAATACTTTTGTATAATTTTGCTTTCCAATTCTTTTTTTTTTTTTTTAGCGCTGCTTTCCAATTTTTAAATCCTTAAATATGTTCTACACTGCAAGTTTTTTCGTTTAATTAGTACTATTTGTACTTACATATCGATTGAAGTCTACTTATAGAAATATGAGATCATATCATAATCTGAAACCCCTGCTACTACAAAGAGCACATACATACTTAAGAAGGAATAGGTTATTTACCTGCAGTCAAAAAAACAAATTAAAGAGCACTACTTATAAGAAGGAATAGGCTATTCGAACAAAAATGTCGAATTTAGGCAATACAAATTCTAGGCATGTGAAACCCTAAATTAAATGTTTTGTTTAAGCAATATATAAGTGATTAATTTGTTGAAATTTTGAAAAAATTCCGCCACACTGATTGCAGACATAGTCGCGATACCACATCAACTTGATATACAATTTGTTTCTCATATTAATAATTACAAGATTCAGTGTAGATAAATTGTATAGTTTTAAAATGCACTATAAAATACACGATACACTTGGTTCATACAAGATTTAGCCAACTAAAAATTAGGAACAACAGTAAGTCAGCGACTGATCAACTAGTGCTGATTGCTAATGATGTATGGAATTTGTGTTGGGATTATACTGGAAAATATGTTTTTACTTTGTATAATCGAAACTGAATTTTCAGACTTATTTACTGAAATAAATTGTTTATCACTAATGCTTTAAATATTATCGAATGTTACATATATTTACTGCATAACTGTTCAATAAGTCGTACGTGTTACATTGTAGTTAATTTAGTGATACCAGACCACCGAAGATTAAATTAACAGTCTCTTGTAATTGAAAGTACGTTATTCACGACCTAGATGGAAATGAACAACCCATTGTGAAAGGTTGAAGTGTAAGGCTCAGATTGGCTTGTCTTGACCAAGAGATTACACTAGTGCATGACTGATGCACTGAATAGGACCTACAGGAGGATAAATTCTTCAGAACTGAACAAGGAAGAATTAGACCTCAGTGGTTCGTTATTTCTTAATCTTCGACCCTTAAATAGGATCACGTGAGATTAGTAACTATTGCTTGTTATAGATGGTAGACTACCTTTATTTAAATTTAGATTTAATTCTTATGCCAACCCTTGTTATAGATGGTAGACTAAACTCAAACAAAAAATATAGAGTAACACACGTATGAACCAGGTTTACACATGAACTCTATCACTGTTATGTGTAAAAATTATCACTGTCATGCACAAAAACTTTCACTGTTTAAGAATATAAAACATTTTCTAAACAGTGATTGTTTTTATTATTCATAACAGTGATAGTTTTTATACATAACAGTGAAAGCTTTTGTATGTAACAGTGATACTTAAATAATCGAGTTCATAGCATGAACCAGGTCTATACAAGCTTTTGTCAAAAATAAAACATGAGGATCTAAACCAAATAAGTTTTTGAAATAAAATATTCGAGTCCAAATATGTATATTATATACGCACTTGTATGACATATTTTTCTTTCCAAAGTGTGTGTACCTCGTTACTGAGGGAAGAGTAACAATAGGTTGTATAGATATTTGTAGGTCTGAATTAAATGTGGAATTTAAATATTAAACTCTAAATCTCAAACTCGTATGAGATGGGGAGGACAAAGTTTTTAAGTTCGTTCGTGTGAATCCCAAAACAAATAATGTTTTAATGTATCGAATAATAACATATTAAAACATACTTCCTCAATTCCTCTATAACTTTCTCTTTTTTTTTATTCAGCTTTTTAATTACGAAATAATAATAAAAGAGTAAAAATAAAGGGTAGTTTTGGATATTAGAAAAGAGGAAAAAAGTATGTGGAGTAGTAAATGATATTTTTTTGTAATATTGCGTTGAAAGTGGGGATAAAAATTATTAGTAGTGGAATTATTTTTTTCATTGAGTTGATTTCCCATGAATCAAGTCTATGCTATGAACTTGGATTATTTTGATCAATCCAATCATTACAATATTTTTTTTCTAACCCATTAAACTTGATCCGTGCATATCATGGATATATTCAAATACCCGTAAATTAAAAACAAGGTTCAGCATTAACCAGGTCTTTACAAGTTTTTGTCTTTTCTATTTATGGAATGGAAAACTTATTGTTGGACAGATAGAAAATGAAAGTGGAAAACATTAGTAGGACGGAGAGAGCAGTAACGGAACTACACACCCCCAAATGGGGGCACGTACCCCAGAGATTTAAAAAAATTAGTGCTAATTTTTATTATAAAAATTATTATTAATATTAATTAATTTTTTTAACTTAATTTTAAACTACGCATTAATTAAATAAACATCAGAATATTATTTAGTGTTTAAGGTGTAGATGTTCATCCAAATTGAAATTGAATTCAATTGCTCCAATTCGAATAAGTCATTTATGATCTATTATTTAATCCATTCAACCTTCCAAGTTTTTATTCATTTTTCTATTATCATTTTAAATTTATTATGAATTAAGATGTTTGATTTCTAGAATAAAGTAGTAGTAAAAGTTGAGCTTAGTAATTTTATACAAGAAGTATGAATTACACTCAATTTCGTATTCAATTTATGCATCTTCATACGGTAAAAAAAGTAGTACAGATTTCAATCTCAACTCACAATTAACCCACAATATTTGTTATTGGAGAAAATGATGACACTATTAAATCAAGGAGGAACCATTTAAATACAAAAGAACTTCATTCGGACCGGCGGTTAAGAATATTTTTATTTTGTGTCCCGCTTTAAAAAAATTCTGAATCCGTCCCTAAAAGAGCGTATGATACAACACATTAAAGCTTTGCCGAGCAATGTGCTTCAATATAGCAAAAATAAAATCAAATACATAATATTGTACAGTACAGGTGGTACAACATTGTAATGCTGCGTACGTAGCACAAAATAAAGTGAGTGAGAGAGAAATAACTAACGTGGGAGAGTGAGGCCCCGTGAGAAGGCGTTGAACGATGGATGCGCCACGACAAATATATTTCTTCAGTAGCTCCACGTGGCAAATTCCGCCACCACAAAACATCCACGTTCCCCTTTTCCCCATATTTCTCTCTCTATAAATATTATCGATTTTTTCTCAGCTTTGTTCTTGCCTCACTTTTAGACAAAACACAATATCACTACTCTAGCTTATTGCAATAAAGTCAAACACACTCTCCCTGTGTACGTATAATTGAGTAACACTTAGTAATTTCATTTGAGTCCATGAATAAAATAATGAAATGTGGCTTTCTTTTCTATTAATTAAATAAACAACAGAATATTATTAATTGAAGGGGCGAAACACAAATTTAGTCACTTTATTTAGTGTGCTTTTTTTATTTTTGCGGTGGAAATCAAATGGGTAGAGCGCCTTGCTGTGAAAAAGTAGGTCTAAAAAGAGGAAGATGGACTGCGGAAGAAGATGAAATACTTCGAAAATATATTGAGACTAATGGAGAAGGCTCATGGAGATCATTGCCAAGAAATGCAGGTACATAATTTTTTTATTTAATTTCTATATTCTTACAAAAAAAAATCAACTTTTTGTAAATAAAAGATCTGGCCTTCTCTTTCTATTTAAATATATGGACGTAATTAGAAAATGTGATTTATTTCTATTTAAAGAAATAAAATTTTGATTTTGTTTTGTGAATTCAGGGTTACTTAGATGTGGAAAGAGTTGCAGACTGAGATGGATAAATTATTTGAGATCTGATTTGAAGAGAGGAAACATATCTGAGGCAGAAGAAGAAATCATCATTAATCTTCACGCATCTATGGGCAACAGGTTAATTTCTCTTCTACTTTTCAACTCCATCTCTTTTGAAATGTAAAAAATGTCGTGCTCAAATTATGCTTTGTCTCATCGTGAAATTGGGGCTTTCCAGCAATGCAGAAAAATTGTCTGTGATTTGTCATTTAAATCATATTTTTTTTCATATTTTTAAAATTTAAATTACAACTCTTATATTAACACATGGACACTATATTAGCACCTTTGCCAAAAACCACTAATCATGGACTTTAAAACGATGTTGTTTTGCATTTTTTTGCCAAATTTGAAACGTAAATTGTACATTATCAAAGGAATTGAGACTAAATTGACGAATAAATAAGTTGTGGGATGAAATATATTTAACGCAAAAGTTATCATGAGACTATTTGTGATTTATTTATTTCCAAAAAAAATTTCACTTGCATGAGAGGGTCTCATCGTGACATTAAAATATAATTTAAAAATAACACTTTAACACTCAAAAAAGAGTGACCAAACGAGTGTTAATTCGTGTCTAGTCCCTGATTCACAATTATCATTTTATAATGTAACAACTAATACCCTTAAATAAAACTATTTGTAAATTAATATATTTGAATAAAATATTGTTATATATATGGTTTAAAATATTACACATAAAATAAAAATTAGCTGCACGTAAAACTAGTTTACATAAAATTTTACCCATCAAGAATCGGTGTGTCACCGAATTTGGAATTTGATTTCTTGTTAATTTTATTTTTTTAAAAGAATTATTTCTCATATGAAAAAAGAAAAGAAAAGCACCACGTAATCACCAATAAATGAAAAACGAAAGAAGGCCAAATAAAATTAATAGTAATGAAGTTAGGCCGCCAAAAAAGGAAAAAAAAATCAAATAATATCTCTAGTCAGTAATTAGTTAATTACCGTATCACGTTCACCATAGCTTTGCAATAAATCAGCCACGTAAAATCAGCGCACCTGACCGTATACGTCAAGGGTACTCTTGTAATATTTCAAGTCCAAATTTTCATTTCTCAAAATAAGATATTTAAAGTTTTATTTAAGATATTTAAAGCTTATATAAAAACTTTGAATTTATTTTCCTAATTTGGCTCTCAAAATTGGTAAAATTACAATATCTTTATTTCTCAACCATCACTTAATTACTTTAAATATCATTATATTTTATTTACAAATAATCACTTTATCTATAAATAGATCCCACAATACCTTATAATACTCTTACTTTATCTTTCTTTTTTAAAAACTTGTGCCAAAAGCACCCGTACTTAATTTCTAGAAAAAGCAAACAGACGCCACTTTAAATGAAATATCACGCTCCCTTAATTTTTTTTCAACTTATTTACAAAAGAACCTAATTCTCTTTATTAAAAAAAAAAAAAACTTATTCTAGAACGTCTATATATATATATTTTTTTTTGTAATTTATTTAACTGTCACGTCTACAAAACTATGATAGTCCACCGTAACGGAAGAGGGACCAAAAATGTCACCTAACGATTTATTAATACTAAAATAAAGTAGCTATTAAATGCAGGGTGAAGAGTCTGAACCCATATATAAATGTTGGGTGTAAAGCTTAATTCCAATAAATGTTTGGTTTGTAAATAAATATCACTTAATTAATTAAACGGCTCGTATTATTCATATTGCTGCTACATTAATTAATTACGATTGATAATTGAAGGGCTCATTTTATTTGTATTGCCGTGAGATTAAATTAATTAAGTATGGTTGACAATTTGAGGGCTCATTTTATAATTCTTATTGCAGTGAGATTAATTAATTATTAGGGTTGATTATAATTTGTAGGTGGTCCGTAATAGCTGGATATTTGCCTGGTAGAACAGACAATGAAATAAAGAATTACTGGAATTCTCATTTGAGCAGAAAAAATCATGTTTTTCGTCACCCAAATCCGCACTACATTCCGCCGCCTGTCGCCAGAAAACCCGAAAATCGAACGTCCTCAAAAGAGAAGAGTAAACAGAATGATCGAAAAAGTAAGGCTAAAGAAAAGTCCAATAATTCTGGAGTCGAAATTATGCCAACTACTCCTACACCAGAGAAGGAATCATTCCCCACCACAGGTGGTATTATTCCTGAGGAAATGGGAATGGGAATGGAAATGGAAAACTGGGATTTGAGTTTGGACGATATCATGGAAGATTTGGGTGGGATTTTGGATTCCGGGGAATTAGAAGAATCAGGACCTGGAATGAAATTAGAGAAAAATGGAGAGTGGAATTTGGATTCCGGGGAATGGGATTGGGGACAAGAAGAATTAGAAGAGGACATATTTTCGTGGTTTAGGGATGTAGGAGAAGAGAGTGGTTGTTGGGTGGATCCGCCGCCGGCCCCGTGAGAAGAAGGGTATTAACGGGCTCAGGCCTCCTATTCCGGCAATGGTGTAGGCACACAGACCACTCTTCTTTCCTCTCCCCTCTTCTCTCGAAACTCGCTCTCTGAATTGGAATTACACTTCCCACCACCATTGAATAACCATCTTACCACTAATATATAAAGAGCACCGTTTGAATATTTCCATCAATTATGCCACCATTTCATCCAAGATTTTAGGGATTATTCACGTTGAGACAACAGGAGATCTTTGGTAATCAATTTGGAATCCACCAGGTAGAAGAAGAGGAAAAGAAGAGCGTGAAGAATAATGGGCTTTCAATGTAATTAATTCAATGGGCCAAAACTCAAATACACATATGCCCAACATCTCCACCTTTTTGGTCTCATGCCTATACACCACCCTATTTGTTGGAAATCCTAGGAGTTCATCATTGCCCAACCCACTCCCACGTGTTGGGGTTATACTGGAAAGTATGTTTTTACTTTGTATAACCAAACTGAATTTCTGTCTTATTTACTGAAATAAATTATTTATCACAGATGCTTTAAATATCATTGAATGTTACATATATTTACTGCATAAATGTTCAATAAATAGTACGTGTTACATTATAGTTAATTTAGTGATACCAGATCACAGAAGATTAAATTAACAGTTCACGACCTAGATGGAAATGAACAATCCATCGTGAAAGGTTGAAGTGTAAGACTCAGATTGACTTGCCTTGACCAAGAGGTTACACTAGTGCATGACTGATGCATTGAATATGACCTACAGGAGGACAAATTCTTCAGCACTGAACTAGGAAGAATTAGACCTCAGTGGTTCGTTATTTCTTATTCTTCGTCCCTTGAATAGGATCGCGTGTGGTTAGTAATTATTGCTTTGACTTATTACGGGTAGAGAATCAACGAGATTCAATACTTTATATCTTGGGCAATATTATTGGTCACATGCGATTGCTAAGATTTAATACGAAGAATCGTGTGCAAGTACTCTTGTTCGATTTGCCCCCTTGGGAGGTTCATAAGATTTATCATACCAAATCTTGCAAGTGGAACTAGTTTTCGGTATGGATAATAATGTTGAACCGTTCCTTAACCAAGGACAAAAGATATTAATTAATGGAAAGTTATTTCAGTGGCTTGAATTAATTAATGGGCTAGATAATCTTAAACACTTTGAAAATAATAAGCAAGGGAGCCATATTACTTGATAATATGGGTTAAGATGGATAGTGCAATATTAATTATGTAGTGGGATTAATTAATATTTATGGGCTCGAATAATATTGTGGCTCAATATTAGATATTCAAAGTCCATTAGAAGGTCCAATCTTAATTCTCCTAAAGGCCCCTCAAGTAGCCCAAACATAATGTCGAAAGAATCAAAAAAAAAGGTGTTTAAAATAAAAATAAATTATTGTTGCCTAATTTTCCTAAAAGTTTCGAAAATAATAAATAAAAGAGGGAGAAAGATTTTCTTTGAATTTTGTTATGGAATGTAGATAAGTATTCTTGGAATACAAGATTATCTCATTAAATTCAAGAAATCTCCCACTTTGTTATTTATTAAGCATATTTCAAAAATTTATGAATAAATAAGGAGAGGAAAGATTTTCTTGATTTTCTTGAAAATATATTATGGAAGATATGTATTCTTGTAATACAAGAATATCTCATAAATTCAAGAAGATCCAAATCTTGGATTCCTACTCCTTATTTTTCGAAAATACCATAACAAGAGGAGTTGAGATTTTTGTGGAATATTTAATTATGAAGAAAATAATATATGAGATATATTCAAGATTTCTTGGAGATCAAGAAAAAGATTTTTCCATCTTTATTTCCACCTAAAATTTCGACCAACCCCTCATTATAAATAGGGGATGAATGTTTCATCCCCAGGTGAACACGAAAATTGGTTTTTCGGAAAAATATCAGCGTCGATAAAATATCAAATATTTTGAAACGTCAATAGATTGTGTATTTTCGAAAAACCTCAATTGTGAGTGTTCAATTCCATGTGTTGGAAAATTATAAATCCACAAAGGTGGTGCAACATAATTTTATTTTTCCTTTTGTTAAATTGTTCGCGAGTTCCTTCCACCGGATTGTTGAACAAGGGTAAGAGAATACTTGAGAAGGCTTTTTGGTGTGTTCGTGTGAACGGGATCCATCTTCTCAACGGTTGTCACTCCGAGAGGGTAGTTCACATAAACCCGTAGCAATTCCGCATGCGTAGAATTTATGTGAACTGTTTATATGCATGATTTGTTGTTGAATTATTATTTGAATTAATATATGATTAATTCATGCTAGTAATAATTGTTAGAATTAAATTTATATTTAAATATTCATCCCGAATAGATCCGGGCAATTAATTCCCCCAACAAATGGTATCAGAGCCTCGGTTTCGGGCTCTGAGTTTTAAATTATAATTTAATTCGTTTTCATTAAATTTGAAATTGGATAGTAGAATTGCTATATCTTTTTTGCAGGTATCCAATTGTCATGGTATTTGATGAATGTTCACATTTATGCATGCATATAAATTGTGGTTTTTTTTTAATTCGATTCGTTCGAATTCGTTTTGCCTCGTGAGAAAATCCACGAGTAGATTAGGATTTGTTTGATTCGTTCAATGTAATAGACTAGTCAAGATCTAGGTTTATTTATTTTTTGTAAATAAATTATGATCGGAAACGGAGCGAGATGAAGAATTAAAAAGCGGGATCGGGCAAAGGGTGCAAGCGGCGTGCGTCGCGTGAAACGTGCAGGGAACCCAGACGACGAGGAACAGTACACACGGCGTGAGGCCGGCGGTGAGCGCTAGATCGAGCAAAGGCAACCTCGTCTTGTGAGGCGGGCGACGCCGATCGTCTTGCGACGACGGCGCCATGGTCTGAGGCGGCGATCTTGGGGCGCAGTGCGGGTTCGGTGATGGCGGGCGAGCGGCGCTTCATGGCTGGTATGGTAGCCCGCCGAGATCTATCGAGAAGTGTCGAAGGCCTTTTTTGACGTGGCGCAGGTGCTTAGCGTGCGACGCGACGGGTGTTGACTCTCGACACGGCGAGGTACAAGGCGTGCACTTTGACCCGCGGGGCCGGCGGCGTGGGTCGATGAGATGTTTTTAAGACGGTCGTTGGGAACTTTTAAGACTAGCGGTGAAGGCTATGAAGACGATTTCTTGAGATCAAGACATGACAAAAATTAACCGTGACAATTGGATATATGTGCCCAATGTGCTTAATTTTTTGTTTTGATGTTTTGCATTTTTTTTGTGCTTATTTAAATTGTGTTTAAATATGCGATGCATGAGAATATGTTTTGGAAAAATCTCACCTTCTAAAAATTACTAAGTATGCTTAAACAATTAATTGACAATTTTATTTAGGATAATAAAATTGAATTAATTTTGACCTCCATGATTTATTTATTTGTGAATTCTTTTGGAGAAATTCCACCTACGGGACGGTCAAAAGATGGCTTTCACATGAATAAATTCCAAACAGATGATTGTGGATTATTATTAGTGGCGACGATGACCCTCCCCACGAGGCTCGTTCAAAGCGAAATAATAATTCTGTATTTAATCATGGTTATTACTTAGGTATAAAATTGATATGTATATACTTCCTCAAGTCCCTGTCAATTTTATATTGGTCAAGTGAGAGCCAACTATTAATCCTGGATATTAAAGGTTTTGCTTGTTTTTCTTGTTTGTAATTTTGTTGAATGTGTTTAAATAATGACCCACCCCACGTGACTTATTTAAACAGTTTTGAGATGTTGGCTGATGCATGTTCATATTTTTTTTGAGATTTTAATATGATGCATGTGATCGAACCTTGTGATATATTTGTGCTTATGCATATAGTTATTTATTTCGATTCAAAGATGTCGTAACCTTTTAATCCTTTGCTATTATACTTAAAGACAATTGTATGGGAAACTATGTTGATTGGAAACGAAAAATTATGATTGTCCTAACTGCACAAAAGCACAAGTGGATTCTTGACACACTAAAATCAAATGGGCCAACTGATGAGTCAAAAACGCGGGCCTCGTCAGATCACCTTGCGAGAGATATCGCTGAAAATGGTGGAGGGCAACCCCGTAAGGGATTACATCCTCAAAATTGATGGCTCATTTGAACAAACTTGAGGATCTGGGTGCAGATTATGATCTAGAGACCCAGATCAATTTGCTACTCCACACTCTACCCAAAAGTTTTTGAGCACTTTGGCCCTCATACCGACGATTTATAGTAAACTTTTGTCGCGGCAGATACGTTGATGGGGCACAAAACTCAAGCTTTGAACGGCAAGTGGTCCATCTTCATCTTCTAGGCCAAGGGTAGGCAAGAAGAAGAAGAGGACCAAAAGCCATAAGCAATAAAACTCAAGTTGTTGCCAAGGCAATGGTAAAGATGAGGAATGCTTGTGGTGTCAAGGAAAATTCAAAGAGGAAGTGCTTCAACAAATGTAAGGACAATGGAGGTTTACTGTTCCAACCCCAAAATTTTTGGAAAGAAAGGTAATTCTCACGCACTAGTTGTTGAAACTTGTTTAGCGGCGTATACTTCTCATTCGTGGGTAGTTGATACAGGATCCACTGATCATGTTTGCTTCACGGGTTCAAGCTGACCCGGCAACTTAGTGGGAGTGAGATCCTCATCACACCGGGCGATCTTCGAGAGTGGCGGTGAAGCGATGGGAGAAGTGCACTGTCTTTTGAAGACGAGTTTTAATTTTAAGAGATGTTCTTTACGTTCCTACTTTTAGAAAGAATTTAATTTTGGTTTCTAAACTTTATATTGATGGATATTTGGTTATTTTTGATAAAGTTGTTACCATTTCTCTTTATGATAAATTTATCTGTCATGGAACGTTGTTGAATAATCTCTATACAATTAACTGTGCACACCACTCACGAAATGCATCCTATAACACATCAACTTTTTTTCGTTAAAAGAAAAACGTTCATCGACGCGTGAACGAGACACTTCTATGGCATCTAAGATTGGGACATATTAATCCAAAGAGGATCCAAAGGTTGGTAGAAAGGCGGTTCACTTTGGAGTCTCTCCAAGTTGAACCAATCCCAACCCGCGAATCATGTTTGGAGGGTAAAAAAAACCAAGAGGGCATTGAGCCAAGGAGAATAGAGCCAAAGAAGTGTTAGAAATCGTTCACACAGACGTATGTGGTCCAATGTAAATCAAAGCAAGAGGAGGTTATGAGTATTTCGTCACTTTTATTGATGATTACTCAAGGTAAGACTATATTTTCCTTATGAAACATAAATCTGAGACTTTTGACAAATTCAAAGAATTTAAGGCTCAAGCAGAGAATCATAGGGAAAAACGTATCAAGTCTCTACGATCCGATCGTGGAGGCGAGTACCTCGGCGATGAGTTTTTGAACTACTTGTCGGATGAAGGATTGATATCAAATTAATCGCGCACCCGGAACCCCTCAACAAAATGGGGTTGCAGAGCGAAGAAACAGAACTCTTTTAGAAATGGTTAGATCAATGATGAGTTATTTGGATCTACCCAAGTCGTTCTTGGGTCATGCCTTGGAAACAGCGGCTTACATTCTGAACTTGGTGCCATCCAAATCGGTTTCCAAAACTCCCAAAGAATTGTGGAGCGGGCGCAAGCCCAGTTTGAGACACATGAGAATTTGGCGGTGTCCGGCCTACGTGTTGGACAAGGAAGCCAGAAAATTGGATCCTCGATTATAATTAAGGTTGTTTATAGGATACCCCGAGGGAACAAAAGGGTGTATGTTCTATGGTCCCGAAGATCAAAAGGTGGTAATAAGCACCCACTTTAGATTTTTGGAAGAAGACTATATGAACGAAAGAAGACCCAGAAGTGAGATTACCATAAATGAGCTAAGGGGCTAACCTCGGCTAATCATTACAAGATGACATACCAAACAACACACTTACACAACCGGAACCTCGTCATAGTGGGAGGGTTGTGAGACAGCCCGAGTGATTCATGGGGATAGGAGAGTCCTCAGACTTGATTCCCAGACAAGACGAATCAGACCCATGGACATATGACGAGGCAATCCAAGACAAGGATGTGGTTTCTTGGCAAACAGCAATGAAAGCCAAAATGGGTTCTATGGATCATAACAGAGTGTGGGAGCTAGTCGAACCACTTAATGGGGTCAAACCCATTGGTTGCAAGTGGGTATACAAGAGAAAAAGAGGACCGGACGGGAAGGTGGAAACCTTCAAGGCAAGGCTTGTGGCGAAAAGGTTATACTCGTAGAAAGAAGGGATCGACTATGAGGAAACTTTTTACTTTGAAGCAATGCTCAAGTCCATCCGAATTCTCTTGTCGATTCTTTCAAGATCTCGACTTTGAAATCTGGCAAATGGATGTCAAGACAGCTTTCCTTAACGGAAGTCTTGATGAAGAAATCTATATGCAACAACCCCAAGGCTTAATTGAAAAAGGCCAAGAACACCTAGTTTGTAAGCTCAAGAAGTCCATTTACGGACTCAAACAAGCATCCAGAGCTTGGAACCAATGTTTTGATCAAGTAATAAAGTCTTATGGGTTTGACAAAAATGAGTTCGAAAATTGTGTGTACAAAAAGTGTGTCGGAACTGCATTGGTATTCTTAGTACTATACGTAGATGACATTCTGCTCATCGGGAACGATGTAAAGGTGTTATCAGATGTAAGGGCATGGCTTTCAAAACAGTTTGATATGAAGGACTTAGGGGAAGCCGGGCATATCCTTGGGATCAAGATTACTCGAGATCACAAGAAAATGATGATAGGCTTATCGCAAGCTTCATACATAGACACTGTCTTGAAGCGATTCAGCATGCAGGATTCCAAGAAAGGCTTCGTACCTTTTCGACATGGAATCCATCTATCCAAGGAAATGTGCCCTAAGACACAAAAGGAGATAGATGATATGAAATGCATTCCTTATGCTTCGGCTGTCGGAAGCCTTATGTATGCAATGTTGTGCACGAGACTGGATATCTACTTTACCGTTGGCATGGTGGCAAGATATCAAAGTAACCCGGAGAAAGAACATTGGACGGCAGTTAAAAACATTCTGAAGTATCTGAAAAGAAATCGAGATAGAATGTTGGTTTATCAGTCAGATAGTCTAATCCCCATCGGCTACACAGACTCGGATTTCCAATCAGACTTAGATTCCAGAAAATCTACCTCATGTAGTGTGTTTTGCATGGGGGGAGGAGCCATGACATGGAGAAGCGTTAAGCAGAAATGCATCGCCGATTCTACCATGGAAGCCGAATATGTAGCTGCTTGCGAGGCAGCGAAAGAAGCGGTTTGGCTCAAGAACTTCCTAGTGGACTTGGATGTAGTTCCGAATTTGCCCAACATAATCACTGTTTCTTGTGATAATGCCGGAGTAGTTGCAAATTCAAGGGAACCAAGAGCCCACAAGGCCAGCAAACACATTGAAAGGAAATACCATCTTATACGAGAAATCGTTAAGAGAGGAGATATAGAGGTGGCAAAGATCGCGTCATAAGACAACCTAGCAGATTCATTCACAAACGGTCTAGACCCCTCAAGCATCCAAACGCTGAAGGTCTAGACCCCTGAGGCTGTTCGTCATCAGACGTATCATCGGTTTTTTTATTCGCCCGCTTCGTAGTTTTCTTTTTAACTTGATCGCTATCAGGTGTACGCGAGCATCGTTCTTCATCTTCTTGAGTTTTTAGCTTAGCCAACTCTTTCTCGGCCCTCTCTTTCTGTGCTCGCTACAAGAAAGTGATGGCCTTTGTTGTGGCCGCCGGATCATTTGCAATATCCTCAAGATTGATGGTCTCCCCTATCTGATCTTTGTGAGGCTGGCGCTGAGCCTCTTTCCGGTCATGTGGTCGGCTTTGTCCCGACATCTCCATTTGTGTGTTCCTAGATTGAGGCATTTTATTTCTTTTTTCTGCCTCGGCTCACTAAGGGTTTGTGTATGGGTTGGTTTTTTGGTGAAGCACCCTCCTTCTAGCGCCAGTTGTCGCGAGTCATTTTTTACGTAGAGTATTATGTGGCTAATTTGGGAACGACTCGCAAACAAAACATGCACGTGTATGATAAGCTGTAAATAAGATGAATTTGTTGACCTAGTTCGTCAGGAAATGACTACTCTGGGGGCATACCAAGCCAGGATGTGGTATTGAGAGCTTTACACGTACAATATTTGATACACCTTATGAAGATGAATCATTACAGATGAAGATAATTTTGAGAGTTAGCCTCTGAGTGCTAGGGTTTCTAGTATGAATAAATGATCACTCGGATTTTTCTATTCCTCACCTCTCAAGTGTGGGTATGACTCTTTCTGGGAAATTTTTCTGAACCTTTTTCTTCTTCTTTTTTCTTCCTTTTATAGCACTCCGACAAGCATGAGCTGGATTGGCAAGCATGAGTTGGAGACTTTGGGTCATGCATGAATCCGGATGATATTGCCACGTTCCCAACTTCGTCTTCTAGATTGATCTTGGAGCTTACTTGTCTGTAAGGCACTCTTTTGGTCGTCCAAATTAATCCTTTGCTCGGTTGGATGCTTTGTTCACCCCTTTAACCATGTCAGTTTTATGCTGGAATATTGTCCTCCTCGAGCACACTGAACCCTCAGGATGGTGGTCTTGATATATCGAGTGTCGAGCACTCGACCGCCGAGATGCTGAGTCTTCGGGATGTCCGAAGTGCGAACATATCGACCCTCGGGATGTCCGAGGGTTTCGGGATCTCGAAGTGCGCGAACATCTTGACCCTCGGGATGTCACGAGGGTTTCAGGATCTCTGAGCTGCGAACATACTGACCCTCAGGATGTATGAGGGTTTCAGGATCTCTGAGCTGCGAACATACTGACCCTCAGGATGTCTGAGCCTTTCCGCCGTCTGAGTCTTTTCGACTTGGCTCTTTTAATTCCTCTTTCCTGATCTGAGTAGCGAATACTTATCCATTGGGAATGATTATTTTAATAGATATTACACGTGTCGCTCTTACGTGTTCGATTAATCATGAATTATTATATCGAACACAACAATACCCCCCCAGTCGTCGCTTTGTATTCAACAGGGGGCCCGGCTGTTAAGATCTTATTGGGCCATAGTTGATGTCGTTTAAGTGATACGTCTTTGGATTTTCGAAATTGAATCCAATATTTATATATACCTCGTTTCTCCGCCTTAAACCCTTTTCTCCTTCCTTCTTCTTTTTACCTCTGTCTTTCAATCTTTTTTGTGTCCGAAAATTTCCGGCAAGGGCTTCATCATTCCGGCGAAGAATTTTACTCAGGTAACCACTGCATTCTCTCTCTAATTGTGATTATAGCCTCTCGTTCAAACTCTTCTGTTCCCCTAGAATCAGACCACCATAGTTCCTCTTCTTCCCCCTTTGTCAGTAGAATCTCCCGTGGCGACACAAATGCGCTGGAGACGAATGTCTCGAGTTCAGGAATTCGTTGGCAAGTTCGGCAACCGTTTGTCATTCTTTCCTCTGATTCCGATGAAGCCCTAAATGAATTGGATAGGGACTTGGTCCGCAATGATTCTTCGGACGATTCAAGTGATAATTTTTTGCCCCAAATTCAAATTGGGTCTAGGGCTGTTGATAATGTCGATGTAGATAGGAATGACGATGTTTGGGAAATTTTGATGGTCAGTAAATATAACCGAATCGAACATAGGGGTAGTTGGTGAGCAAAATTTCGAGTTTGATATACTGTTGGTGTCCTCATAGTCCAACATATAACGAGTATAATGCTCGTTATAGTTTTGATTTTTAGAAAGCAACCTCATAGGATTAGGGTTGAGAATGAGTACCCGAAAGGCGCGAGGATGCGGCGTAATTGATCTTGAATATGCTCACTCAGCTGCATAGGAATTATGAAACCCCAAAAGATGTATTTTTCTGGGCACCAGGTCCTGATGAGCGGGCCGACCAACCCCCTGAGGGTTGTGTCGCTATAAATTTGGACACAATGGAAGCTGGCCTTCGATTTCCCCTCCATCCGGCCATCACCCACTTGCTAGTGGAATGGAACATTACCATCACGCAGCTGAAGCCGAATGGGTGGCACATGATTATGAGCTTCCTGACTTTGTTCGGCAAGATGAAGCCAAGATACTATCCCTCAGCAGCTGAACTTGCTCGATTGGTGCACTTGACCCGTACGAGGGGTGAACACGGGTGGTTGTTCATGCAAGCTAACGCCAAGTGCAAAATCATTGAGGATGTGCCGAACAAAATCAGTGATTGGAAGGAAAAGTTTTGGTTCGTTTGGGGCGATTGGAAGAGCCCGGCCTTTGGAAGCGAACCAAATGCTCGTTTAGACATCCCCACTGACTTCGGGGTCTACCGAATTAAGTGATTTTGGGTCCTTCGTTCTTCGATTTGAACTGATTTTAACTCGCTTTTTATTTTAGGGATTCCAGCTGCGACGGATAAGGAGACCAACGACGGCTATTTTAGCAGCGTTTTGCAAATTGATCTGGAGTCTCGCTCGGAACGGTCTGTGAGAACTCTGAACACCGCCGATCAGAGGAAGAAAGGAGGTCTGTTCGTACCTCCTCATCATCTTGTTGCTGTTAATCCCACTGGTAAGGATTGCCTCTTTTATTTGTATAAACTTTGTGCCATTTTGCTCGCTGTTAACCTTTTGTGCATAATGAATTATTTTGTTTGTAGCTTTCCCCGCTGTGACCATTGCTGTGAGTACATCTGAACATACTGAGATGGCTCGGAGAAAAAGGCCACAGGAGCTTGCTCGATTAATTTGGCGGGAGGCTCGTAACAGCAGAGGGGAGGGGAGCAAAAAACCCGATCCACGTCCGGCCTGGGAATCGAGCCTTGCGCTGGAGACTACTCGTTCGGCCGAGCAAAGAATTTGGCGAACAAGCTCCATCGCCCGAAAGAGGCCGAGGGTGGGGTGGAGAAGCGAGGGGCGGCGAACAAACTTCGGACGGCGCCGAGCGAACAGGCTCGGACTAAATGCGATGTCGTTAGGGTTGTTCGGGCCCCCTCTTGCTGAGGCGTCGAGTGGCCACCTCAGGTGGTCGGGTCAATTTCATAGATCGTTGAAATGGAGGTTGGCACATCTTCTCCACCTCTGCTTTGGACCCCGATCATGGACTCGTTGAATCGAGCTTCGGTCCCGAGGATAAATCATTCTTGGGATGGGATTCGGGCTCGTGTGGAAGTACATTTTGTTCGACACCTTTTTGCTTTGGTTACTTATGTTCGTTTTTTTTCATATTTATTTGCTCGAATATATATGTAGGTTGAAAGCGAGGTTGTCGCCCTTGATGCCCAATCTGAAAAACTATTTACGCTTTCGTAAAGTGTTCTCAAGGTTAGGGCATTCCGAGCATGTTCGGAAAACATGCGGACTCCGTTCGAGCATGGACCACCGCCGTGGAAGAGTCCACTACTGGTCCCCTCCCCTGGAAAATATCGTCCGGGTCGGTGCTTGAGGCCAATCTGTGGTCGTCCTTGAGAAAGCCTATGCTGAGTCCGCCAGCCTCCATGCCAACTACTTGGCTTTGATCAGGAACTTCGAAGAAAAGGTGGGCGAGGGGACAGGCTTCCTCGGCACAAGCTTATGCTCGCCAAGCTCAGGAGGATGCCCGCAAGGCTCAGGAAAATGCTCGCCAAGTTCAGGAAAATGTTCGCCTGGCTCAGGAGGATGCTCGTCAGACGAAGGAGGCACTGAATCACTCTCAGGAGGAGGTGGTCAGCATACGAAGAGCTCAGGAAGAGATGAATGTTGAGCTTTGTAAACTCCGAGCTGGCGTCGAGGCCATGGAAAGTGAGAGGGACGTGCTCGGCCAACAGCTCATCATTGCTGAGGAGACCAACACCCGCTTGGGTCTCGAAAATTCAAAGTTGCATAATGAAGAGTATGTTGATTCCATGTCCAACTTCTCCTATATTTTTGCCTTCGCCGATGCTATCCGGTCTGTTCGCCATATACTTAATGGCGAACAAATTGCCCCTCTCATATCAAGTTTCCAACAGTACCTGATCGACAACCCACCGGATCGCAACCTTCCAATGTCAGATTTGAATGATCTGTGTGATTACTCCATTCTTCCTGATGGGATCAAAGTTGATGATCCGATTCTGGATGAGGAAGATGGCTCAGACATGAATACCGCTGGTGTTGGTGGCCAAAATCTCCAAACTGAGTTCGGGATCGATCAGACGCAGGCCGAGCAAAGGGGACCCCCTGTGACCAAGCAGAATGTACCTTCTGGCGAGCATTTGGTACCTGACCATACTGAAGGAGTTGTTGCTGAGGGGGCTGAACACAATTTATTCGACATCTCTCTCCCATCTACCCCCAATTATGAATTTGCTCCTTGATGTTATTTTTGTTTTGTCGAACATACGTTGTGTAATTTTTTGCCTTCTTCACTTTCTCTGTTGAACAATGTCTTTAATACTTGTAGTTTTTTCTTGACTTCTTGTCTTTTGTTGAACATATTTGTTGAATGGATGGATTACATTAATCGAACTGTTTCCTCTAACTTTGATTGTTTGATAATTGTTGAGGATGAAAATCGATACTTGTGTTGCTTGATGTTTGCTTTATTGCTTTGTGTTTAACTTTGTTGCTTTCGGTCTTTTGCCCTTTTCTTGAATGAATTGAACATTGGGTTCGGCTATGCCCGCCTCTCGATTTTTTTTTTCGGTTTTGATTATCTTATTGACGTTGCAATCGGTTGATCGTCTTATTTAGGTGCGACCAGATGGGTTACTTTATGAACCCCCCCTTTCTTGGTGCGCGATCGTCTTTGTTGGTCCTGGTGCAAACGAGTTTTACACTTGTATGGGGGGAATACACGTGTTCAGTGTTTTTAAAACTTTTTTTCTTCGAGGTCACTTGGGTCGATAATCTCGAAGATTAGGTTTCGAGAAGACAGATCGCTCTGAGTCAAAGTCTCATCGAGGCAGTGATCCCGAAAGCCGCTTTTCGGATACCTCGATAATCCCAACTGAGTCCTGAGTGTCAGAGATCCTGAGTTGCTTGGATCAGATAACTAACTTACTAAATCCTCAAATGAGAGTTCAGTTTGGTAACTATTTGTTCTAGCTACTCAGTTGTGCGGAATGGTTGGCCCTTAGATTATACTCGTTTTAAGCTTTGCTGAAAACCTTCCCTTTATGAAATAGTGATTAAGCTGTGATTCACTTATGCAACTTCAGTGGATTGATTCCAACTGAATATCAGTGAAAAGTATGCTTTCAAAATCAAGGCAATGCAACAGTTAAGCACAGATAAGGAAAGCAAAAAAAAACACAGCAATTATAGTGGTTCAGAGACTCAAGCTCCTACATCCACTCTCTCTGATCCTCAGAGAAATTCACTATCAACTTCTGAGCTTTCTGACTACCTCGCGTAGTTTACTTACTCAACTCGGCCCTGAATTTTCTGATTACTCCACGTAGTTTACTTACTCAACCCGACCTTGAGTTTTCTGACTACCTCCGTAGTTTACTTACTCAAACACAAACAAGCTTTCAAACTACCCATGTTGCTTACTAACTTCTCCTCTAGAGTTTTCTGACTACTCCGCGTAGTTTACTAACTCTTTACAGCTCTTCTCTCACCAACAAACACACTCCAACTACCTTCTCAAGGGTTAGGGGTTTCTCGGTTGGTTTCCAACTAGGATGAGATATCCTTTACAATGAAGCACAATGCAAAGGGTTAGGATATCTCGACTAAGCTTTGGATAATTCTTATCAAGCTAGGCTTAGTATAGTGAGCTCTCTTCAATGTAGAAGCACGTGGGAAATTCTAATTTTTTCGAGTGCTTTAACTTTTGCAAGAATAAGTTTGAGCTCTTGAGTTGCGTATAAATTTCCCGTAACCTTACAATGTAGAGGGTCACCAGTATTTATAGGCATACACCAAGGTCACTCTTGAAAACTATCCGTTGGGAGATAATAACCCATGAGTTCCCTCTTATGGTGTGTGAAACGACTATATTTAGGGGTTTGAAACTCCCTAACATGTTTTAGGCAATAGCCTTTTACGAATGGGTCTTCACTTTTTGCGATGCGGAACTTTTGTACATCGACATCCTTTTTCGACTACCATCCTTCATCGATTGTCGTCGGTATAGATGCGATGTCATCTTTCACTTTTTGACTTTTGTCTCAGTTAAAGGTAGACACCTTCAACGGCGACTTTTTTGGTTACAAACTCGAGTTTGATATAACCTTAACAACACTTTTCGACTTAGTTCATTTTTATGCGCATTTGAATATCTTGGCAAATATCTATTTTCTAAGGAATCGCGATCTTACCGAGATTGCATCCTTGAGATAGATATATTGATTGCCTCGGAACATTCGGGGTTTATCTTGAGCATTCAAGACACCTTCCGAGTCTTGATAATTCTTGTGCCATCGGTATTCTTGATCTTCAATCTTGATCTTGATCTTGTATCATCGAGTCTTACGAGTCTTGAGGTCTTTGAGTCTCTTGGTGATCGACTACTAAATCTTCGTGCTTAGTCTTTAGTTCCTCAGTATCCTATTGAGTCTTGATTATCTCGGTTTCTAATCGAGTCTTGAACCTATCTATCGAACTATATCTGGCGACTATACATTTTGCAGATAACATCCTGAATATTCTAAAACTGAATCCTGACTCAACTATCAAGATCATTCTGAACATGTCATACTCAGGGGTTTTGGGATCTAATCAAAATCATATATCTTTTATTAAATTCATCTCCCAACAATCTCCCCCTTTTTGATGATGCCAAAACCTATCTTGTTACAAACATATAACCTATACTCAGGTTTCAGTTTATCCTATTACAAGATGGTTGCCTCCCAACAATTTCCTACAACAGAGAAACTCCTAATTATTTCAGAGAGTCTCCCAACAATTTAAATCATTCAGCAATTTCTTCAGTAATGAATCTGTTAAAGTAGTTCATTACCAAATACTTAAACAATTTCCCCCATATTCAGACAATTTCTCCCTTATCAACATATAATCAATTCAGAGACATTCATTCAGGCATATCAAAATAAAAAGACATGTAAATAAGATAATGAGATATTATCTTTTGAGCATAATGATAAATCTTCATTGATGATTGGTATCATATTACAGATTACAATGTGTTTATCAACAAAAACAAATAGACAACAAAATTTAAAGATTACAAAATCTTCTGAGTCTTCAGTCTTTAGTCTTATGATTTGGCTCTTCAGTCTTCTGCTCTTCAGTTTGCTTCATTCTCAACTTCATCAGCGGGCACCTCCAGGTCGAACATTCCGAAAAATCTCTTCTTCAGCTCATTTCTCTCCTTAATGATGTCCTGGGATTTGTTTCTGTTAGACCCAATGACCAAAGATCTTGAGCAATTTCTTGAGTAATGGCCTTCTCATTCACCAAGCCATTACCAAGTCTTGGAGGAGGATAGGAATATGGACGGGGGCTACTATACGTACCTCTCTCCTTCATCCGCAAGGTTAATCCACCTGTAGATACTTTGGATAGAAGGTAAGGAGATATTCAATGAATGCTTCATTACGATCCGAGCTTTCCCTCTCCATTCCACGAGAACATCATAATTGAAACGGAAGGTTCTCTTGACTTCTTCCCACATATCGTTGAGTTTGATTGGCATCCATTTATCAACGTGGGGCCACTTTAGTGCTTTTGATGTCTCTTTTTCCTCTTGCTCATAAACTTCCGAATTCACTCATTCGCTTACGCTCTTCGTCTATCTTCTTTTCGATCCACAGACGCTCCCGAGACCGGCGCAACTTTCTTAGCTTGTTCTATTTGGAGTGTCTTGGATCATCTCGTGTTGAAGACTTTCTTACGAGGTTGAGACTCAGATTCTTCCGTTTCTTCATCATCGAGAATCGAACTTTCTCTGGATTGGCTTAGAAGCCTTTGCACGCTTTTAACTACAAGGTTGAACAATGCCCAATGCTTTCCTCTTCATAGCAATTCAAGAGTAGCTTTGGCTTGTTCCAACCTTTGCTCTAGCACTCTGTTTCTCTCTTGCAACATCAAGCATGGTTTGCTCAGAAACTCGAGTGTAGATAGGCTTTTCTACCGAGAGAACTTCAACTTCTCAATGGGCCGACTTCTTTTAAGGCTTTTGCTAGATTATACATTTCAAACATCTTTTCGAGCCTTCTTCTCCAAAGCACGTGCCATGAACTTTACGAGGTCTTGACTTCCTTTTCCCCTTCTTAAGACCGTAATTTGGAAGAAGTCCGGAAATCTTTGTGTCCATGTGATATTGTTCTTTGCTCAAGCTTGGGGAACTTTTCCGCTATCTCGATCTTGTTCGTCTTCGGCCTCCTTAGATGGTTCTTGGCCACGAAAAATTCTTGAGATAAGTGGGCAACCGCCGCGGAAGAGTGCTTCCTTGAACATCTCTGTCATCTTGGTCATGAGTACTGAGCTCATTTCCTCAATAGCAGATTTAATCATTACTTCATTCTTCTCTGCCAATTTCACCTCTAGAAATGCAGTTGACTCCTGGTACTTCTGATTCATTTCAGCACTTAACTCAGTCTTGACTCCCTCCAGCTTTTCATTCAGCTTTTCTTCCATGGAGGTCATCTGAGAGGTCAGAGTGTTTTGTATTAGCACCATCTCTGAAGAGTGACTAAGACTTTCCATCTGTTGAGCTTGATTGGCCAATGTTTCTTCCATCTGAGCAATCTTGATCATCATTGGCTCAACCTTCTCAAGTTTTTCCATCAAGGAAGTGAGATCAATCTCAGGAACCTTCTGCACCTCATGTGTTGTCTGATCATCCAGAGGTTCAGGTACAATCTGAGGGTCGGCTCAAGACTGAAGCTTGGCTTCATTCTGAGCTCCGGTCTAATCGAGCCTCGATCTGTTTATCAGACAATTCGGAATTAAAGATAGAACTTTCAATAACTTTGGCATAATTGTTAGTAGTGCCAAAAGGTACCTGAAGATTACTAGCTTCAGTCTGAGATTGACCAATTTCAGGTTGATCAGCAACAGAAGTCTCCTTTTCCATCTGAGGCTGATCTTCAACATCTCCCTGTTGGTCCCCATCTCCATCTTGAGATTTGTCTCCATTTGCTTGGGGCAACAACCCGATAGCTTTTCTTTCAATTTAACTTCCTCCGAACCAAACTCATCAAAATCGGAGTTTTTCATCACGAGCTTTGTCTTCCGAACCCGAGAAGTCGGTCGGGAAAAGGTTGTCTCCTCATTCCACCGGTCTTCCCCTCTAAAAGCAAAGCAATATCAAGCATCTCGGGAAGAGTCCGATTGAGGATGAACACGGTTTGTCCATAATCCCAAGAAAACATCTTGCGGATCGGGGTATGAAGAAATTTGAGCTCGGGGTAGTGGTCAAGAATTGAACCGTTCCCCTTGCTTCATCCACTCGCCTTCTTATTCGCCCCTTCTTCCATCACGGGCTCTCCGTTTGGGTTGAAAACCTGGCCGGGGGTCAAGAAGTAGATCACTTTCAGGAGCTCATCAAGAATATTCGCTCCCGAGTCTCGTGACCTCTGAAGGTTGTTCGGTCAGTCCTCGGATTTGCATCCGAGTGGGTTACGGGTCTGGTGACACTTCCTCAGATTAGTTCGAGTTAGCTCTTCTATTTGTCTCGAGCTGCACTTTTAGTAGGAATCTCTGAGGCTTGAGTTCCTTTGAAAATTTCCTGAGAAATTTTGTCTGAACTTAGAGATGTCTCAATCACCTCAGAGAAGACCTGCTCCTCAGTCTGTTCTTGTGCCTTTGAGATAACCTGAGCCAGAACTTGCAATGGCGAACTCTGAGTTGTTTGGCCCTCAGGTTGAATCTCCTCAGAATCACTGCCATCTTCATCAGTGAGAACTACCAATCTTCTGCGCTTTGGGGCAAGGTTCTTCTGCTTCATTATTTTTGCACCTTGCTCCATATTTGCCTCCAACAAAACCTTCCCCCTAGTTTGTTGAGTCTCTTTTTCAGCCGCAATTGGTGATTCTACCTTCTTTTCTCTCTTCCCCCTGATGGCATGCTTCTTTGCAGCAATGGGTTTAAAGAGAATTTTGGACTTAGGGAATGGGGTCGAATTGGCGAAGATATCCTCCTCCTCTCTGCACATCTCCAAAATATAAGCAATTTTGGTGGCATGGTGGATCTTGCCTTTTATTGAGATCGCCCCGTCAACCTTCTTCAAAACTTTGGTCTGCTCACTCACCGTCTGAATCAAAAATTTCAGCCAGTTGAAGTCTCGGTGGTGGGTGAGGCCTCTATCGCCACCATCAATCTGAGCTTCGGGGTATTGATCTACTCAAAACTCCCCGCAAGACTCATGATGCTCTTGCTCACAATATCCATCAGCACACGATATTGTGGCTTTAAGTGCCTCTTATGCAATGTCGCCTCAAATTTAACAGGATTCTCAGCAATCCTATCTAAGTACTCCTGCTCTCTACCCGACATATACATCGTAGGATCCTCTCCTCTATCACAGAGCTCAAAAACATCATTCAGATTTTTCGGAACTATATACAGATCCCTCTCAAAATCGATGTATTTGGACGACTGCTCTAAATGTGATACAGTTATTTTAGAATGCATACAGCCCTCTTCATCTATCTTCAAGTTATAGATGAATTCGATTACCTCTTTCAAAAACTCCTGGTCTGGTCGGCTTGCGACTAGTTGGGTGAGTTTAGCCAGCCGAATCATATGCAGAGCCTCCTCTTCTGGCTTTGAGTTGGTTGTGCTTTTGAGTGAGACAACGAACTCGTACCACTGCTTGTTGGTTTCGGCTAATCTCTCGAACAAGGTTGGGGCCATTTTAGAGATTGATTGAAGAAATGAAGATTTAGGGTTTGGAGATTTCTGGGCAAAGGGAATTTATTTGCAGAGGATTTGGGAACGAGGGATTTGATAAAATTTGGCTTGAATGGCTTATTGGGGTTTATAAAGCTTAGAGATCATGGGGAATCGTGTTGGTTAGGTGAAAAACAACGGTTGGGATTAATCTCCGATTAATCGGGTATACGAACCGACGATCTCCGAAAAGTAAGCCGCCAAAACATCCTCATTGGTCATTAATGTAGCAGAGCATTAAATGACTGTTGACCTTCTTCGGAATTTAAAACGATCCCGCCCAAAAACATTCCTCAGGTGTTTTGTATTTATTGCGAATGATTACTGAGCTTTACTTAAGCAATAAATGAGTCGCATGAGTCATTACTTCTTCAGACTAATTTCCCTCTATATGTCTTACTGAGTACTGACCTTGATAAAATGTCAGTATAATACTGAGTACTGAATTGGTTCAGTATGCTTCTGAGTACTGACCTTCAGTAAATCTGAGTTTCCTGAGACTCAGTTCAGTATTTTCATTTTATCCTGAGCTTCTCAGTAGAATTCTGAGAAAACTTCATGCATCTGAAAACCTTCAATTTTTCAGATTTTACTCTATACACCTGGTTCTAACATCCCTAATTCAACTGAAAGTTCCTGAAATCTTGATTCAGCCAAAGGTTTAGTCAAGATATCAGCTCTCTGCTTATCAGTATGAATTTTCTCCATCCTTATGTCCTTCTTCTCGACATGATCTCTGATGAAGTGATGTTTGATATCCACATGCTTGCATCTGGTGTGCAATACCGGATTTTGTGAAATAGCAATGACACTATTATTGTCACAAAATATTGGTACTTCATTGGCTACAATTTTATAATCCCTTAATTGTTGTCTGAGCAAAAGAATCTGAGCACAGCAGCTTCCTGCAGCCATGTATTCGGCTTCAGTAGTACTGGTTGCTACTGAGGTCTGTTTCTTCGAAAATCAAGATATCAGCTTACTTCCTAGAAATTGACAAGTTCCTGAAGTGGACTTCCTGTCAATCCTGCAACCACCATAATCAGCATCTGAGTAACCAGTTAATTCAAGGTTATCATCAGCTGGATACCATAATCCTCTATTCACTGTGCCTTTAAGATACTTCAGTATCTTTTTGGCAGCTTCCATGTGACTAGCCTTAGGATTAGCTTGGTATCTTGCACATATCCCAACTGCAAATGTTATATCCGGCTTACTTGCTGTGAGATAGAGCAATGATCCAATGATTCCTCTATAATCAGTATGACTCACTGATTTGCCTTCAGAATCAGGATCCATCTTGTAGTTAGTATTCATGGGAATCCTAACTGCATTGCAATTCTGTACACCATATTTAGCAATCAGATCTCTGGTGTACTTTGCTTGGTTGATGAATATTCCTTCTTTTGATTGTTTCACTTGAAAACCTAGAAAGAAATTCATCTCTCCCATCATTGACATCTCAAACTTGCCTTTCATCAGTGTTGAAAACTTTTCACACAGCTGATGGTTTGGAGATCCAAAAATGATGTCATCAACATATATCTGAACTAGTAAGATATCTTCCCCATCCTCTATCCTGAACGAGTTCTATCAACAGTCCCTTTGACAAAACCATGGTCAGAAAGAAACTGAGAAAGAGTATCATACCATGCTCTGGGTGCTTGTTTAAGACCATACAAAGCTTTTCTGAGCCTGTAAACTTGGTCATTCTGTTTGAAACTAGGAGGTTGTTCCACATAAACCTCTTCTTTAAGCACACCGTTCAGAAATGCACTTTTCACATCCATTTGATAGACTGTGAACTTCATGTGGGCAAAGATATGCAAGAAACAATCGATGGCTTCTAGTCTTGCAACAAAAGTGCAAAGGTTTCATCATAATCCAAGCCTTCTTCTTGGGAATAACCTTGTGCAACTAGCCTTGCCTTGTTTCTCACAATGTTGTTGTTTTCATTTCTTTTATTCTTAAAAACCCACTTGGTTCCAATGACATTGTGCCTTTCTGGTCTATCTACCAGCTCCCATACTTCATTCCTTGAGAATTGATTCAGCTCATCTTGCATAGCAGTAATCCAATTGAGAATCTTGTAGAGCTTCACCAATCTCGGTGGAGTTCTTTCTCCGATAGGAAGCAAAGATAATATTGCACTCTCACCATGGAACCTTCTTGTTTTAACTCCTTCAGTTAGATCACCCACAATCTGACTTGTAGGATGACTGTCTAACCATTTCCTTCTTGATGTTCCCCCTTCAGTAATATCCTCAACATTTGAAATGTTAGGTTCGATTAAATCGAGAAACTTCGAGGAACAACAGAAAAGAAAAAAGGAATCATCTTCCTCGTGGAAATTCTATTGAGAACATTGTCGAGAGACATTTGTTCCCCTTTGGTTGATAGATTGAGAATTTGCCTCATTTGTGACCACATCTTCATTGGCATCACATACATGAGTCGAACGGTGTCATTGATTGGTCACCTTTGGAGTGTTGGTTTTCCCGAGTCTCACCATCATCGATTTCCATTCGAACTTCTTTATCTCGAGTCGAGTCACTCCAATCATAGATAATAACCGACTTCTTCATTTCGAGTTCAAATGGATAATTTATCTTTTCGCTTTTGAGTTTAATCTGGTGATCCTCTTAGTCGGGTTCATCTGCAGATCATGTTCTGTTTCTTCCGAACACAAGTAGATTCATCAAAAACAACATGAGGTGTTTCTCCACAATAAGAGTCCTACAGATTTGTAAACTCGAAGTTTTTATCGACTTGAGAATATCCTAAGAATATTCCTTCATCGACTTTACTATCAAATGTTTTCAATCGATCTTTACCATTATTGTGTATGAAACACTTGCAACCAAACACACGAAAAAAAAAACAAGAGGCTTCATTTCATTCCAAAGCTCATAGGGTGTTTTGCCTTGACTCTTGGTCGGCATGGATCCGATTTCCGAGAGTAGCATGCGGTGTTGGACTTGACCCAAAACCTTTTAGGAATGTAAACCAAAGAATCATTGTCCTTGCGAACTTCTTTTCGAGTCCTGTTCCTTCTTTCAAAGAACACCATTTTGTTGAGGGTCCTTGCGGTGATGTTTCATGTGAAATTCCATTTCTTTGCACAATAATCGATATGATATGATTTATAAACTCGGATCCTTTGTCGGATCGATTTTGACCACACTCGATTTTTTCTCAATCTTGAGCTTTTTCAAGAACTCTGGCAAAACTTTATCTCGAGTCTCTTTCTTCTTGAGTAAGAATATGACCCAAGTATATCTTGAGTAGTCATCAACTACTACCAATGTGTATTTCGCCATTAGTTCTCACGGGTGTTATAGGACAAAAAGATCCATATGTAATAATCAAGTATTCTTTCAAAGTAGAAACTTCAACTTTGCTTTTTAAATGATGCTTTAACTTGTTTTCCTTTTCGCACGCATCACAAATATGTTCCTTCTTGAACACTTCATTAGGCAACCCTCTCACAAGAGCTAATCTTGCAAGCTTGTTCGGGGTTTTGAAATTTAGGTGATTCATTCTTTTATGCCATAACCATTGGGTATATGTGGAACTTTTAGCAACTAAACATGTATCTTTAGGAGTTGAACTCCAATCGACAAGATACACATTCCCTTTTCTTGTACCCATCAAGTAATATTTTTACGTGATGTATCATCTTTCACAAAACATAAGTTCTTGGAGAACTCAACATTGAAAACCTTTATCACGAAATTGGCTAATTGAAAGCAAATTATGCTTCAATCCGGATACATATGAAACACCATGGATATGAATCGAGTCGACTTCCAAAGTTCCATATCCTTGATCTAATCCTCGAGTTATCTCCAAAAGTGATATGTGGGCCTCTTTGTTCAACATAATCACTTGAGTATCTTCTTGTATCTGTCATATGTCTTGAGCATCCTTTGTCAAGATACCATATATCGAGCTTTTTTCATCTCTGCTTTCATCGGTGCCATGTGATCTTTCATCAACTTAGTGCCCTGTTTTTTCCCGGTAAAAGCAGATCAATTCTTAGATACCCAATTTGTGTAGGGTCCTACAAGGTTAGATGTACCTTTCGGAATCCAAATCTGCCTGACAACTCTAATCACTTTAGAGTGGCTAATTTGTCTTCCATAAACATCAACATATACATCCACTATTCTAGGTGCCTTAGCGTTTTTACGTATATGTGTGCTAGCTTTGGCATGAACATGTGCCCTTGAATTCTTCTTTGGTTCAGGCCTTCTTTTTATTTGCTTTGGCTTCTGTGCAGCCTGTCTAAATCTTTGTTGACTCGGGTTCAGATAACCTTTACCCTTAGGCAAGTGGGGGGTGCGGGTTGTGCATCTTTGAAATCTGGGTCTTTCAAAGATATCTTGAGGACTTGGTCTCTTGATTGAGAATGTCTCTGTTGAGTGTTTCTCATCGAGGATTCCTCCGATGGTTCGATGTGGAGCCTTTTCGGGTTTGCATTCTTAGCCCGAGGCTTTGAAGTACTTGCACGAAACTTTTCAATCGATTTCGGGTTTTCTAGCCTTCACCGAGGTTTGGGCTTTCTAACCCGATCATTGGTTTTCTTTGAGACCATAGGTCCTTTTCTCTTGTCTACAACCTTGGGCATTACTTTGGTTTGAAGTGTAGGTGCCATTTGGTTTTACAAAGATAGTCTTCTTGCTACTTGATGCAAACATTTAGATGACCTTGTGAGGTTCCCCACGGAATGTAACCCAATCCGGTTTTTATAGTCAGATCTCTGGTAACTCGAATTTCATCTATTACATTAGATCATGATTCAATAGAGTTAACTTAACATGCATTATCCTCACGATTAGAGTAGAGTTTTATGCTTCTCGAGAGGTCATTGAATTCGATTACGATTAGTTGAATTTCTTGATGGATTTCTCTAGCTTTTTGATTAGAGACATTATCAACTTCTCTTTTTCTCGAGAGTTGTACTTTGAACATCCGGTTCATCGGTAGCTCCCATTAATTGAGAAGTGATTTCAATATTGCTAGAGTCTTTCCATTTTAGATTTTGACTTTTCGGTTCCTTTATTACGCTCTTGAGTTCTATTTAGCGATCCTTGCAAAACAAAGATAGTCCTTCATCGATTCTCAAAAGAATCCATTAGGTCAAAAATGTTTTTCGATTGGAACTTGAAAACTCTTGTGCTAGTGTAGGAGCGACCTTGAGAGAAAAGAAGAGTTTACCTCCTCAATGGCCATCAGACAGATGTCATCACTTTCACTGTCTGAGAATAACTCATCTGAAGAGCTATATCCCTCCTCAGAATGTTCTTCTTCTGCAACCATGACATTTTTGCTTGAGAACTTCTGGTCTCTTTTAGCTTGCCTTTCTCTTCTCTCCTTAACACTCAAATCTGGACAATCATACTGGAAGTGACCTTTCTTCTGGCAATTATAGCATTTGTTGGTATCATCATCCTGATCATTTTCTTCTTTAGACTTGGAGTCTTTCCTCTTGGATGAAGATCCTTCAGCTTTCAGGTCCTTCTTCTTCTCAGTTGATCTGTCCTCAGGTTTCTTCTAGTACCTGTGGTTCCTGTAATAGTTTTTGTATTTTCCAAATCTACTATTAAGTCTAACAAACCTCCTTGCCATCAGTGCTAGCTTTTCCTCAAGCTCATCCTTATTTTTGGCATGGGGGTTCTCAGACTCTCTAGTTTTACAGGTTTTATCTTTGGCTTTTAAAGCCACATTCTTACTCGATGAAGAATCATCTTTCTTTGTCGGCCTTTTTTGGATTTCTTATCAATTACAAATTCATAGGCCTTTCATTTCGAGAGAAGACTTGTTGGTAAGGCATTAAATTAATATTTTTGGTGTTTTCAATCACCACTGCATGAATATCCCATTTCTTAGAAAGACCTCTAAGAATTTTCAATGCAACTTCTCTCTGTGGATATTTTTTTCCAAGTGCATTTAGATCATTCATGATCTTTAGTGAATCGACTTCCAATTTGTCTATTGATTCACCATCATCCATTTCAAAACCTGTCAAACTTTCCAATTGCCTTTGAAAGTTTGTTTTCTTTTATATGATATGTGCCTTGGCACATAACAAATTAGTGTATCCCAAATCTCTTTTCGCAGATATTACGGTGAGAGATCATTCCCATCACACCATCATCAATTGTCTTTGATATAGTGTGTCTTTTGCAATGTATTCTAGATTGACTAACTTTTCTCCTAAGAGTCGGGTTGGTCATCACACTTAGAAAATTTCGCTCAATGATCAATTCTCTCATCTTCTATTCCTCAGGATTCACCACAGTAAATTGGAATGGTCCTTGAGAGACCACTCTCCACATACGCTCATGTTTGGAATACAGATGAGCCTGCATTCTCAGTCTCCATAGGTCATAGTTCTCCACTGAGAACATGGGGAGTTTTTTAGAAGACATTTTTCTAATCTTTTGAAAAATAAAAAGTTTCAGCAAATAAGATCAGTTCAGATAGATCACAAGTATTTTTAAAAATAAAACTTTGGTCAACACAACAGGTGGTCAAGTTGAACCACTGCTTTGATACCACTTGTTGGTCCCAGTGCAAACGAGTTTTACAAGTGTATGGGGAATACACGTGTTCGGTGTTTTTAAAACTTTTTTTCTTCTCGAGGTCACTTGGGTCGAGATAATCTCGAAGATTGGTTTCGAGAACCACAGATCGCTCTCGAGTCAAAGTCTCATTGAGGCAGTGATCTGAAGTTGCTTTCAGATACCTCGAGATAATCCCAACCGAGTCCCGAGTGTCGAGAGATCACGAGTTGCTTGGATCGGATAACTAACTTCTTGAATCCTCAAATGAGAGTTCGGTTTGGTAACTATCATTTCTAGCTACTCGGTTGTCTTGAATGGTTGGCCCTTAGATTATACTTGTTTTAAGCTTTCTTTGAAAAACCTTCCCTTTATGAAATAGTGATTAAGCTGTGATTCACTTATGCAACTTCGATTGGATTGATTCCAAATGAATATCGATTGAAAAGTATGCTTTCAAAATCAAGGCAATGCAGTTAAGTTAAGCAGATAAGGAAAGCGAAAAAAAAAACACAACAATTATAGTGGTTCGGAGACTCAAGCTCCTACATCCACTCTCTCGATCCTCGAGAAATTCACTATCAACCGAGCTTTTCGACTACCTCGCGTAGTTTACTTACTCAACTTCGTACGAAGTTTTTACGACTACTCCACGTAGTTTACTTACTCAACCCGACCTTGAGTTTTCGACTACCTCCGTAGTTTACTTACTCAAACACAAACAAGCTTTTCAAAAACTACCCAGAAGCTTACTAACTTCTCCTCTAGAGTTTTTCGACTACTCCGCGTAGTTTACTAACTCTTTACAACTCTTCTCTCACCAACAAACACACTCCAACTACCTTCTCAAGGGTTAGGGGTTTCTATTTGGTTTCAACTAGGATGAGATATCCTTTACAATGAAGCATAATGCAAAGGGTTAGGATATCTCGACTAAGCTTTGGATAATTCTTATCAAGCTAGGCTTAGTATAGTGAGCTCTCTTCAATGTAGAAGCACTTGGGAAATTCTAAGTTTTTCGAGTGCTTTAACTTTTTGCAAGAATAAGTTTGAGCTCTTGAGTTTATGTATAAATTTCCGTAACCTTACAATGTAGAGGGTCACCGGTATTTATAGGCATACACCAAGGTCACTCTTGAAAACTATCCGTTGGAGAGATAGCTTCGCGAGGTCCCTCTTATGGTGTGTGAGAAACGGCTATATTTAGGGTTTGAAACTCCCTAACATGTTTTAGGCAATAGCCTTTTATGTAGCCCGTTTTCACTTTTTGCAGTCTGGAAATTTTGTACATCTGACATCCTTTTCATTTCTACATCCTTTGTCGATTGTCGGTATGGTACAATATCGTCTTCCTCTTTTTGACTTTTGTCTCCGGTTAAAAAGGTAGACACCTTCAGCGGCTCTTTTTTGGTTACAAACTACGAGTTTGATATAACCTTAACAACACTTTTCGACTTAGTTCCTTTTATGCGCATTTGAATGTCTTGGCAAATATCTATTTTCTAAGGAATCACGATCTTCTCGATATTACATCCTTGGATAGATATATTAAGTGCCTCGGAACATTCAGGTTTATACTGAGCATTCAGTACACTACTGAGTCTTCAGTAATTATTGTGCCATCAGTATTCTTGATCTTCAATCTTGGTCTTGATCTTGTATCTTGAGTCTTGAGTCTTGAGTCTTCGAGTCTTGAGGTCTTCGAGTCTCTTGGTGATACTACTTGAATCTTCGTCTTTGAGTCTTTAGTTCCTCAATTATCACTATTGAGTCTTGATATCTCGGCCACACCGAGTCTTGAACCTATCTGAACTATATCTGCGACTATACATTGCAGATAGCATCCCGAATATTCTAAAACCTGAATCGACTCAACTATCAAGATCATTATGAACATGTCATACTCAGGGGTTTTGGGATCTAATCAAAATCATATATCTTTTATTAAATTCATCTCCCAACAGTCTTATTTAGGTGCGATCACTTCGTACTAGGGCCGTCTTATTTAGCTGCGACCCCACACTCATCACCCGCTTGTGCTACGGGTATCTGTAAGTAAGAGTCGTCTTTTTCATTGCGTACCCATTACTCGCTTTTTTCTTTGCGTGAATCAGTCTACGAACTTCGTTCGTCGGGTGAACATATAGACTTGGGCTCTCGTTCATCTTTTTTGGTCGTCCGTCTTTAGGTGCGACCTCAAATCAAATGAACTAGAAAATCTTAGCGAACAAAAGTACATATATCTTTCTTTTTCTTTTTGCAACACTTTGTATTCTATTACAACCTTCATATTTGAAGAAGACTAATCTATTACACAACTATAGATATTAGGCTAGGGTTTTGAATTTAAACCTTATCTTGAGTAGTATAATTTAATGGCCTCACCCTTGTCGCGGAATTGATGTTGACAAGGATGTGGCACATCATCTGTCTACCCCCTTCTTCAAGAACATGCTCAGCAAAGAAGAAGATAAGCTTTTTTGTCCCTCCGGACAATTTGTGATTATGTGAGGTCATGGATGCGGACATGAGCATGTAAGCATGCGCCGCTCGCTTATATCAAAAATCTTGAGCAAAACGTTCATCTCGCACCATTCATCCCTTTAAAAGATGCTTGAGCATCGGCGTCCATGATATTGCTTCGGCGGACACTATGACATCCCTCTTCCGGAGGAGATTTTGGGGATGCATAGGGGACTAATGACTTACTATCGCATAAGCAAATGAGTAACGTGGAGTGGCAACCATAACTCTGTTGAGCATCTTGAGTCCCAACAGCGAGCTTCCACCGTGCTCGTGATGTATATGGGGTAAAAGGCTCGTATCGAGCGGATGCTTTCGATTCAAATTTGAATGTTTCTTTGAATCGAGCTGGATTCTTCTACGTCTGGGGGCATACTAAACCAACCTCCTTCTGAGAATTGTAATATTTTTCCTTTTTTCTTCTTCATATGTTTTTTCTTTGCTTTTTTCAGCTATCAATATGCCCCTATTTATAGAACTATCCCAAGCTAGTCTTTGGCATAGCTAGTGGTGCTAACTCTCTTCTTTGCTCCCCTTCGACATCTGTTCGACTTTTTTTGGCGACTCTTGCTCAAAGATTGACTCATCCCTGCTTGGTTGCCACCACTTGTCAACTTATTCTGATATGTATCTTCTGTTGACAACTCATTCTGACACGAATCTTCTGACTATCGATAGCGCTGGCCAGCATTTCTTTCCCGAAGATATGTGTCGAACATAATGTATTCTTCTTTCCGGATTGTCCTACTCGTTTTAACTGAACGACTGATTATGTTCGGCCCTTTGTGTTCATTTCAGCTACATCGGCCATTATGTTCGGCCAACTATGATCACTTCAGCTGTGTGGACGATTTTGTTCGTCCGACGCTATGCTCGTGTGGACAATTTTGTTCGGCCGACACTATGCTCGCTTCAGCTGTGTGGACAATTTTGTTCATCCGATGCTATGCTCGCTAAAGCTGTGTGGACGATTTTGTTCGGCCGACTATGCTCGCTATTATTGATAGTATTTTTTCAAATTTGATGCATTCCACGAGTAGGACAATGGGACTACATTCAGGTCTTCCAAGTCATAGGCCTCGTTTAGCAAACGTTCTGTAATTATACGAGCGGACCTTCCCGTCTTTCGGCGAACACACCACTTGATACCCCCGTTGCCCACCTTAAAACCAGCTCGCCCACATTGAACATGCGTGTTAGGACTTTGGAGTTGTAGAACTACTCTGATCTCTTTTTATACATAGCATTCTTGAAATCAGCCTCCGTCCTTCTTTTCTTTCTAACAGTGCACTTTTCAGGCGGCCTACTGGTCATTGATGTGCTCTCCAAAAGTCATTGTTCGATGACTTGGAATCTTGATTTCTGCTGATATAACAGCTTCCGCACCAAATGCCAAGGCAAACGGGGTCTCCGCAGTTGATGTTCTGAAAGTTGTTCGATAGGCCCATAATATTTCAGGCAACTCTTCAGCCCATCCACCCCCTTGGAATTATCAAGTCTGGCTTTGAGGGTATGCTTGATGATTTTGTTAACGACTTCAACTTGTCCGTTTGACTGGGGATAATACGGAGTTGAGTAATGCTTTTTTATGCCCCAAATGAGCACAATTACATGCGAATTCACTTCCATCAAACTGTTTTGCCGTTATCGATTCATTAATGATTGGGGAAGCCCAAATCGACAAATGATATTTTTCCAAACAAAGTTCCACATTCTTTGTTCGGTGATTTTGACAATGGCCTCGGCTTCTGCCCATTTAGTATAATAATCAACGGCAACTATAGCATATCTTACTCCTGACGTGCCAATAGGAAATGGGCCGATCAAATCGATCCCCCATTTAGCAAATGGCCATGGGCTATAAACTGACACTAATTCTTCAGGTGGGCTATGAATAAGTGGAGCATGTACCTGGCACCCGTGGCACGCGCGAGCATACGCGAGCGAATCTTTTTTGAGGGTTGGCCAATAATAACCTTGTCTGATTATTTTGTGCGCCAGGACGAGCCCACCTGTATGATTTCCGCATACTCCATCGTGGATTTGTTCCAGAAGTACACGACCCTCTTCAGGAGTAATACATTTCAACAGTGGAAGTGAGAAGCTTCTTTTATACAAATGCTCGTCTATGATAGTATAACGAGCAGATTGTAATCTGAGGCAAGTTGCTTGTGCCTTATTTTCAGGGAGAAGTCCCTTTTGTAAGTAACTCAGGATTGGAGTCATCCAAGTTTCTTGTTCGCCTGTTACTTGGGCGATCATAACTCTGGGAACCGATGGCGAACAAGTTGTGACAACCACAATGTCTATTGTGTTCGTCACTCCTTCTGCTGTTGCCAGGCGTGCCAAAGCATCAGCGAACGAATTACCCAATCGTGGTAATTGTTCTATGAAAACTTGTTCGAAATGCTCGAGCAACTCTTTTCATTGATTCTTTGGTCTTGAGCCATCTGTTTAGCCTCGGGCCTCGTACTACTTTGTCACTTGATAAACGATTATCGAGAATCGCTATAAATCATCGACCTCTGAATTCCCATTGTCATTGCCATCGTAGTCCGGTGATCAAAGCTTCATATTAGAACTTCATTATTTGTATTTGGGAAATCAAAACGGATGGTGTTGTGAATGTTTGCTGGTTGAAATTTGATGAGAACTACACTGCTCCGGCTCTTGAACTTGTTGATGAGCCATCAACATACATATGCCATGGTTGGTCGGTAGTTTTTTTGAGCATTTGAGGATATGTCAACTCGACTATGAAATCTGCCATACCGCCCTTCCATTCTTCGGATGAACGTAATGCCAATTGTCCTAACTCCACCGCCCACTTTAGTAATGCCAGATGTCGGTCGGTGGAGGAGGCCAATGGGAAAAGTGGTCAATTACCTCGACCGAGTGATCGAAAAAATATGGTCGTAATTTTTGAACACTCATGACGGAAGAGCATATGCTAATTTTTTCCAATGGCGGTCTACGGAGCTCGGCTTCCTTAAGCACTTGGCTTACGTAGTAAATGGGCAAGTGTATGGTCCCTTCTGCTCGTACGAGCACAACACTGATTGCATGTTCGGATGAAGCAAGATACAGATAGAGTTGTTCGCTGGGGACAGGGCTTAAGATAATGTCCGAGTATCCGCAAGGGTCTTCGCTTCAATGATTCAATGCATTTTGGCAATGCTTTCGGTCCACTGGAATTTCCCTTTCTTTAATGTATCAAAGAAAGGTTTGCATTTGTCTCCAGTTCGTGATATAAACCGGCTTACGGAAGCTAAACGTCCGGTTAACTTTTGGACCTCTTTCACATCTCTGGGGGCCTGCGCATATCGAGCATGGCTTGAATCTTTGTTGGGTTAAACCCGATCCCTCGTTGGTGACCATATGTCCGAGGAATTTTTCTGAGTGAACCTCAAAGTTTGCATTTCTTTGGATTTAGCTTCATATTGTACTTCCCGAGTATATCGAGCGTTAAATGCGAGGTGGGTGATGTGGTCTTCCTTATGTTCGCTCTTTACCACAATGTCATCAATATATACCTCCATTGTTTGGCCCGATGTGTTAAGTCGAACATTTTGTTCACCAAACGCGTTGATATGTTGCTCGGCATTCTTTAATCCGAGCGGCATGCGTTGCCAAGCGATACATATTCTTTTTCTGCTGCGAGAATGCCGTATTCTTTTGATCATCTGGGTGCATGGGTATTTGGTGATAACCAACAAAAGCGTCCATGAAGGTCATAAATTTGGCTTTCTTTGTATTATCGACCAAATAATCAATATGCGGCATTGGGAAGTTATCTTTCGGACATGCCTTGTTCAAATCAGTGAAATCAATACACAGTCTCCAAGATCCATTGGACTTGCGAACAAGCACAGGGTTCGCGAGCCATCTTGGGCATTTCACCTCTCGAATGAGTTTATTGTCTAGCAACTTTTTGATTTCATTATTCATTCATCGCATACTTTTTTAGGACTAAACTTTTCTGTGACTTACGGATAATTGGGTTTGTATTGGATCAAGGTTGAGGGAGTGGCATGCATGTTTTGGATCAATGCCAACCATGTCCTCGTGCAACCATGTGAACACATCAAGTTTGCTTGAAGATAAGTAATAATTTACGTTGAATTGGTTGGATGATTTCAACCAATGAACACTTCTAACTTCGGTTTCTATTGAATTCGATGTTGATGGACTCTAATTGTTCGACAGGTGTTGCTCGCTTTCTTTTTTGCTTCCACCGAGGATCTTGAATGGACCCCCGGTGCTCGTCAACAACCTCCATGGGTTCAAAGCCTATGCGAGGTTCTAGGTCTGTTTGCTTGTTCGGCTGATCAATATTCATTTGATCAAGGAGATTTGGGGCATGAGTTGCTACCCCGGATTTTGTGTTCGCAAGATTACGTGTTGGCGAGGAGAGTCCTTTCGTCAAACTTATGTTAAATCGGAAGATATTGAGGCGAGGCATTTGCTCGCTGGCTTGACTCACCAATCTCCCATGTTTGCTCCATCATGTTGACAATATTTTGTTTTTCTGGTGCACATGATAGCAAACAATCTCGAGCTTTCTTCTGATCTCCTTTCCTAGTTGTAGGTTCCTGACCCAATCGTGATTGGGCGAGCAAATCTTGCATGGCTATAATTTTGGCCGCTCGTTCTCGGTTATTCTGAGTATGTGTTCGGCCAGTCTTGGTGCATGGCCTTCCACATATCAGTATTCAGGGTCATGCCCCCGACCACCGCGAGGATCTTGGCATCCTCTTCGACGGGGGCTCCATCATACAAACATTTATCAAATCTTTCTATGTATGCTTTCGTCGGACTCACTTTTAGTTGGAAAGAAATCGCCAACCTTTGTTTTTGGTATTTGGCGAGCACACATGGATGAAAAGTGGGACATAAATTGTTGTCCCAATTGATAAAAAAAGATGTGATGAAGCCTTGTTGGCAAAAAGTAAAAAACCATCTATGTGCCCGATCACCCAAAGTCATGGGGAATGATCGGCACTGTGTTGCGTCTGTGGCCCCATCGCGATCATAAAGTCTGAGTACTTGCTGAGATGGACATGAGGGTCAGACTCGGCATCGAATATGGGAATTGGCGGTCGGGACTTCGCCACTTTCTCTTGTATTTCAGCCGCCATGATAGCTGGTGACAATGGCGGCGGTGGTATTGTCTTGCATTTCGAGGGTGGCCTTTCGTCGCGGCCAGTCGACTGTAAACCCTCGATGGCTTTTTGTATTTCCATAAATTTTGTGGGCCAGACAGACTTGGATCGGGGTTGTTTCCCATCATGAGGACCCGATGGGTCATGCTCGTGATAGGCGATCCCCTTTACAAGCTTGTTCTTGACTACCCAATCGATGATGGATAGACAATTTTGTTCCTGCCGATTTTTGTTTGGCATGCGGACGATCATGAAGACCTGAGTGTGCGGGCATGTTTATTGGTTGTTCCTTCCCTAAATCCTGTCGCCTATTATTGCCGATTCGGTCTTTGGCGGAGAGCTTCAAGCGTCAAACGCGAAGGTCTCTGTTCATTCATCATCGGCGTATCGCCGGTTTTTTATTCGTAAAACCGCAATTTTTCTTTTTAACTTGCTCGCTATCAGGTGTATGCGAGCATCGTTCTTCATCTTCTTGAGTTTTTAGCTTAGCCAACTCTTTCTCGGCCCTCTCTTTCAGTGCTCGCAACAAGAAAGTGATGGCCTTTGTTGTGGCCGCCGGATCATTTGTAATATCCTCAAGATTGATGGTCTCCCCTATCTGATCTTTGTGAAGGCTGTCGTTGAGCCTCTTTTCGATCATGTGGTCGGCTTGGTCCCGACATCTCCGTTTGTGTGTTCCTAGATTGAGACATTTTATTTCTTTTTTCTGCCTCGGCTCACTAAGGGTTTGTGTATGGGTTGGTTTTTTGGTGAAGCACCCTCCTTCTAGCGCCAGTTGTCGCGAGTCATTTTTTACGTAGAGTATTATGTGGCTAATTTGGGAACGACTCGCAAACAAAACATGCACGTGTATGATAAGCTGTAAATAAGATGAATTTGTTGACCCAGTTCGTCAGGAAATGACTACTCTGGGGGCATACCAAGCTAGGATGTGGTATTGCGAGCTTTACACGTACAATATTTGATACACCTTATGAAGATGAATCATTACAGATGAAGATAATTTTGAGAGTTAGCCTCTGAGTGCTAGGGTTTCTAGTATGAATAAATGATCGCTCGGATTTTTCTATTCCTCACCTCTCAAGTGTGAGTATGACTCTTTCTGGGAAATTTTTCTGAACCTTTTTCTTCTTTTTTCTTCCTTTTATAGCACTCCGACAAGCATGAGCTGGATTGGCAAGCATGAGCTGGAGACTTTGGGTAATGCATGAATCTGGATGATATTGCCACGTTCCCAACTTCGTCTTCTAGATTGATCTTGGAGCTTACTTGTCTGTAAGGCACTCTTTTGGTCGTTCAAATTAATCCTTTGCTCGGTTGGATGCTTTGTTCGCCCCTTTAACCATGTCAGTTTTATGCTGGAATATTGTCCTCCTCGAGCACACTGAGCCTTCAGGATGGTCGGGTCTTCGGGATATATGAGTGTCGAGCTCTCTGACCCTTCAGGATGCCTGAGTCTTCAGGATGTCTGGGCTGCGAACATACTGACCATCAGGATGTCTGAGGGTTTCAGGATCTCTGAGCTGCGAACATACAGACCCTCAGGATGTCTGAGGGTTTCAGGATCTCTGAGCTGCGAACATACTGACCCTCAGGATGTCTGAGCCTTTCAGCCATCTGTGTCTTTTCGACTTGGCTCTTTTAATTCCTCTTTCATGATCTGAGTATCGAATACTTATCCATTGGGCATGATTATTTTAATAGATATTACACGTGTCGCTCTTACGTGTTCGATTAATAATGAATTATTATATCGAACACAACACCATTATATCTATAAATTTCGAAATTTTAGTTGGAAAAATAAGCAACAATATTTATTTTATTTTAATCACCTTTTCAGTTATGGGACTATATGTTGGGCTACTCAGGGGGCCTTTAGGAGAATTAAGATTGGACCTTCTAATGGACCTTGAATATCTAATATTGAGCCACAATATAATTCAATCCCATAAATATTAATTAATCTCACTACATAATTAATATTGCACTATCCATCTTAACCCATATTACAGTCAATATGACTCCCGTTCATTATTTCCCGTGTTTAAGATTATCTAGCCCATTAATTAATTCAAGCCACTGAAATAACTTTTCATTAATTAATATCTTATATCCTTGGTCAAGGAATGGTTCAACATTATTATCCATACCGGAAACTAATTCCACTTGCAAGATTTGGTATGATAAAGTGTTGGGAGATGAATTTAATAAAAGATTATATGATTTTGATTAAGATCCCAAAACCCCTAAGTATGACATGCTCAGAATGATCTTGATAGTTGAGTCAGGATTCAGTTTTTAGAGTATTCAGGATGTTATCTGCGAAATGTATAGTCGGCCAGATATAGTTGGGATAGGTTCGAAGACTCGAAAAAACTCAAGGTATGTTTCAAGAAACTGAAGTTTGATGTATGAAACTGAGTTTTTAAAGACTTCGATGAAATCGAGATCTTTGTAGACTCAAGATGAAACCGAGAGCGAAGACTCAAAGATGAAGACTCATTATATCGGTCAATTATAAAACACGAAGACTCGAAGACCACGAAGACTCGAGAAGACCACGAAGACTCGAGAAGACTCAAGACGCAAGATCAAGATCGAGGCGAAGATCAAGAATACTGAAAGCACAAGTAATTATCAAGACTTCAAGAATGTCTTGAATGCTCGATATGAACTGAATGATCCGAGAGGCTTTGAATATATCTACCGAAGGATGCAATCTTTGAGAGAAACACAATGCCTTAGAAAGATAGATATTGCCAAGACATTCAAATGCGAAGACAAAAGGAACTAAGTCGAAGTGTTGTTAAGGTTATATCAAACTCGGAGTTTGTAACCAAAAGCTAGTTGAAGGTGTCTACCTTTAACTGAAGACAAAAGTCAAAAAGAGGAAGACGACACTGTACCATACTGACACTGACAGTGACAAGCCGCTGAAAAAAGATGTCAGATGTACGAAAGTTCCAGACTGCAAAAAGTGAAGACCGGCTACATGAAAGACTATTGCCTAGAAAGTGTTAGGGAGTTTCAGACCCTAAATATAGCCGTTTCACACACCATAAGAGGGAACTCACGAAGCTATCTCTCCAATGGATAGTTTTTAAAGAGTAACCTTGGTGTATGCCTATAAATCTTGGTGACCCTCTACATTGTAAGGTGACGGAAATTTATCATAACTCAAGAGCTCGAACTTATTCTTGCAAAAGTAAAGCACTCGAAATACCTTGAATTTCCCAAGTGCTTCTATATTGAAGAGAGCTCACTTTACTAAGCCTAGCTTGATAAGATTTATCCAAAGCTTAGTCGAGATATCCTAACCCTTTGCATTGTGCTTCATTGTAAAGGATATCTCATCCTAGTTGGAAACCAACCAAGAAACCCCAAACCCTTGAGAAGGTAGTTGGAGTGTGTTTGTTGGTGAGTAGAGTTGTAAAGAGTTAGTAAACTACGCGGAGTAGTCAGAAAACTCTAGAGGAGAAGTTAGTAAGCTACAGAGGTAGTCTGAAAGCTTGTGTGTGATTGAGTAAGTAAACTACGGAGGTAGTCAGAAAACTCAAGGTCGGGTTGAGTAAGTAAACTACGTGGAGTAGTCAGAAAACTCAGGGCCGAGTTGAGTAAGTAAACTACGAGGTAGTAAAGCTCGAAGTTGATAGTGAATTTCTCTCGAAGAGTCGGGGAGAGTGGGCGTAGGAGCTTGAGTCTCACGAACCACTATAATCTTTGTTGTGTTCTTTATTGCTTTCCTTATTTGTGCTTAACTGTTGCATTGACTTGATTTTGAAAGCATACTTTTCACTGATATTCAGTTGGAATCAATCCACTGAAGTTGCATAAGTGAATCACAGCCTAATCACTATTTCATAAAGGAAGGTTTTTCAGCAAAGCTTAAAACGAGTATAATCTAAGGGCCAACCATTCAAGACGGTGAGTAAAGTAGCTAGAACAGAGATAGTTATCAAACCGAACTCTCTTACGAGGATTCATAAGTTAGTTATCGATCCAAGCAACTCGGGATCTCGACACTTTCAGATTCGGTTGGGATTATCGAGGTATCTGAAAGCGGCTTCGGGATCACTGTCTCGATGAGACTTTGACTCGAGAGCGATCCGTGCTTCTCGAACCTAATCTTGAGGATTATCGACCAAAAAAGTGACCTCGATGAAAAAGTTTTAAAATCTTTGAACACGTGTATTCCCCCATACGTGTAAGACTCATTTTCACGGGACCAACAAGTGGTATCGAGAGTAGTGGTTCAACTTGACCCTTTCTTTGTGTTGACAAAGTTTTATTTTCAAAAATACTTGTGGTCTATCTGAATCTGATCTTATTTTTTGAAATTTTTTCTTTTCAAAAGATCGGAAAAATGTCTTCTAAAAACTTCCCATGTTCTCGATTGAGAACTATGATCTATGGAGGCGAGAATGCGAGGCTCATCGTATTCCAAACATGGCGTATGTGGAGAGTGGTTTCTCAAAGACCATTCAAATTTCTTGTGGTGAATCCGAATTCTGAGAAGAAGAGAGAATTGATCCTAGAGCAGAATTTCCTAAGTCGATGACCAACTAACTCCGAGGAGAGAAAGTTAGTCAATCTAGACTACATTGCAAAAGACACACTATCTGATCAATTGATGATGGTGTGATGAGAATGATCTCATTTTTGTAATCTTGCTAAGGAAATATAGGATACACTATTTGTTATGTGCCAAGGCCTGAGATCATATAAAAAAAAAAACAAACTTTTCATTGGCAATTGGAAAGTTTGTGGTTTTTGAAATGGATGATGGTGAATCAATAGACAAATTGGAAGTCGATTCACTAGCATCATGAATGATCTAAACGCACGTGGAAAGAGATATCCACAAAGAGAAGTGGCATTGAAAATTCTTAGAGGTCTTTCTAAGAAATGGGATATTCATGCGTTGGTGATTGAAAACACAAAGAACATTAGTTCAATGCCATACCAACAAGTCTTCTCGAAATGAAAAGCCTATGAATTTGTAATTGATAAGAAATCCAAAAAAAAGGCCGACAAAGAAAGATGATTCTTCATCGAGTAAGAATGTGGCTTTAAAAGCCAAAGATAAAACACATAAAACTAGAGAGTCGAGAACCCTCATGCCAAACATCGGGATGAGCTTGAGGATAAGCTAGATTGATGGCAAGGAGGTTTGACAGGACTTAATAGTAGATTTGGAAAATACAAAAAGCTATTACGGGAACCACGGTGTACCGGGAAGAAACACGAGGACGGATCAACCGGAGAAGAAGAAGGACACGAAAGTGAAGGATCTTCATCCGAAAAGAAGGACTCCAAGTCCAAAGAAGAAAATGATCGAGGATGATGATGCCAACAGATCTTATAAGCGCCGGAAGAAAGGTCACTTCCGGTATGATTGTCGAGTTGAGTCTTAAGGAGAGAATAGAAAGACAAGCTATAAGAGACCGAAGTTCTCAAGCAAAAAGGCCATGGTTGCGAGAAGAAGAAAACTCGAGGAGGAATCTAGCTCTTCGGATGAGATATTCTCGGAAAGTGAAAGTGATGACATATGTCGATGGCCATTGAGGAGGTAAACTCTTCGTCTCATTTGTTGCTCTACACTAGCACAAGAGTCTTCTAGTTCCACCGAAAAACAAATCATTTTGACACGATGGATTCTTTCGAGAATCGATGAAGGACTATCTTTGTTTTTGCAAGGATCGCTAAATAGAACTCAAGAGCGAATAAGGAACCGAAAGTTTGAAAATCTAAAATGGAAAGACTCTAGCAAAATTGAGATCACTTCTCAATTAATGGGAGCTCTTGATTTAATGGATGTTACGAAAGTACAACTCTCGAGAAAGAGAAGTTGATAATGTCCCTAAGCGAAAAGCTAGAGAAATCCACTGAAGAGATTGACTAATCGTAATCGAAGTTCAATGACCTCTCCGAGAAGCATAAAACTCATGAAATGTGAGGATAGTGTGCGAAGAAGTTAACTCTATTGAATAAAGCATCTAATGTGATAGATGAAATTGAGTTACCAGAGATCTGCCTATAAAAAACTGGATTGGGATACACTCGGGGAACCTCACAAGGTCATCGAATCGTTGCATCATGTAGCAAGAAGACTATCTTTGTAAAACCAGTGGCACCTACACTTCTGTCAAGTTTTGCCCAAGGTTGTAGACAAAGGAAAAGGACCTATGGAGCCAAGTAAAACTGAATGATCAAAGTTAGAAAGCCCAAACCGCGGTGAAGGCTAGAAACCGGCGATCGATTGGAAAGTTTCGAGCAAGTACTTCAAAGCCTCGGGCTAAGAATGCAAATCTGAAAAGGCTCCACCTAATCGAACCATCAGAGGAATCCTCGATAAGAAAACACTCAGAGAGACATTCTCATCAGAAGAGACCAAGTCCTAAGTACACTAAAAGACCCAGATTTCAAAGATGCATAACCTGAACCTCACTTGCCTAAAGGTAAAGGTTATCCGAACCCGTCAACAAAGATTTAGACCGTTTGCACAAAAGCCCAAGCATCCGAACAAAAAGGCCCGAACGAAAAGAAGAATTCAAAAGCCCATGTTCATGCTAAAGCTAGCAGACACATACACGAAAGTTGCTAAGGCACCCGAGTAGTAGATGTGTATGTTGATGTTTATGGAAGACAAATTAGCCACTCTAAAGTGATTAGAGTTGTCCGCAAATTTGGATTCGAAAAGGTACATCTAACCTTGTAGGACCCTACACAAAATGGGTACCTAAGAATTGATACATTTTTCGGGAGGAAAACAAGGGCACTAAACTGATGAAAGATCACATGGCACTGATGAGCAGAGATGAAAAAGCTCCTAAAGTATGGTATCTTGACAGTGGATGCTCAAGACATATGACAGGATTCAAGAAGATGCTCAGTGACTATGTTGAACAAAGAGGCCCACAGATCACTTTTGGAGATAACTCAAGGAGACGGATGAAGGATATAGAACTTTGGAGATCGACTCAGTTCATATCCATGGTGTTTCATATGTATCTGGATTGAAGCATAATTTGCTTTCAATTAGCCAATTCTGTGATAAGGGTTTCAATGTTGAGTTCTCCAAGAACTTATGTTTTGTGAAAGATGATACATCACAGAAAATATTACTGACTGGTACAAGAAAAGGGAATGTGTATCTTGCTGATTGGAGTTCAACTCCTAAAGATACATGTTTAGTTGTTAAAAGTTCCACAGATACCAGTTGGTTATGGCATAAAAGAATGAATCACCTAAATTTCAAAACCCTGAACAAGCTTGCAAGATTAGCTCTTGTGAGAGGGTTTCCTAATGAAGTGTTCAGTAAGGAACACATTTGTGATGCATGTCAAAAAGGAAAACAAGCTAAAGCATCATTTAAAAGCAAAGTAGAAGTTTCTACTGAGAGAATACTTCAGCTTTTCCAATATGGATCTCTTTGGTCCTATAACACCTGTAAGCACTAATGGCAGGAAATACACATTGGTAGTAGTTGATGACTACTCGAGATATACTTGGGTCATATTCTTTTTCAAGAAGAAAGAGACTCGAGATAAAATTTGCCAATTCTTGAAAAAAGCTCATTATTGAGAAAAATCGAGTGTGGTCAAAATCAGATCGACAAAGGAACTGAATTCATAAATCATATCATATCGATTATTAATGCGAGAGAATGGAATTTCACATGAAACATCACCGCAAGGACCCCTCAATGAGAATGGTGTTCTTTGAAAGGAGGAACAAGACTACGAAAAGAAGTTTGCAAAGGACTATGATGGTGAAGGTCGATATTCCTAAAAGATTTTGGGTCAAGTTTAACAACAACTTTGCATGCTACTCTCGGAATCAGATCCATCTTGACCAAGAGTCAAGGCAAAACACCTTATGAGCTTTGGAATGAAAGGAAGCCTCTTATTTCTTTCTTTTCGTGTGTTTGGTTGCAAGTGTTTCATACACAATAATGGTAAAGATCGGTTGAAAACTTTTGATAAGTCGATGAAGGAATATTCTTAGGATATTCGGAAGTCAAAAAAGCTTTCGAGTTTACAACCTGTAGGACTCTTATTGTGGAGGAAACACCTCATGTTGTTTTTTGATGAATCTATTTGTGTTCGGAAGAAACAGGGAACATGATCAGTGAAATGACTAAGAGGATCACCAGATTAAGCCTGAAGCGAAAGATAAATCATCCATCGAACACGAAAAGAAAGTCGGTCACATTCTATGATTGGGTGACTCGGACTCGAGATAAGGAAGTTGAGAATGGAACTCGGGATGGTGAGCCTCGGAAAAACCAACACTCTAAAAAGGTGACCAATCTGAGCAGACACCAGTTCGGACTCGGGTATGTGATGCCAATGAAGATGTGGTCACGGTGAGGCAATTTCGAATCTATCGACCAAAGGGGAACAAATGTCTCGACAATGTTCGAATAGAATTTTCCCGAGGAAGATGATTCTCTTTCTCCTTTCTGTTGTTCCTGAGTTTGTTGATTTAATTGAACCTACCATTTCAAATGTTGAGGATATTATTGAAGGGGAACATCAAGAAGGAAATGGTTAGATAGTCATCCTACAAATCAGTTGTGGGTGATCTAACTCAAGGTGTTAAGACAAGAAGGTTCCATGGTGAGAGTGCACTATTCTGGCTGCTTCCTATCGGAGAAAGAAACTCTTTGAGATTGGTGAAGCTCTACAAGATTCTTATTGGATTACTGTTATGCAAGATGAGCTGAATCAATTCTCAAGGAATGAGGTATGGGAGCTAGTAGATAGACCCGAAAAGGCACAATGTCATTGGAACCAAGTGGGTTTTCAAGAATAAAAGAGATGAAAACAACAACATTGTAAGAAACAAGGCAAAATTTAGTTGCACAAGGTTATTCCCAAGAAGAAGGCTTGGATTATGATGAAACCTTTTACTGTTGCAAGACTAGAAGCCATCAGATTGTTTCTTGCATATCTTTGCCCACATGAAGTTCACGATCTATCAAATGGATGTGAAAAGTGCATTTTACGAGCGGTGTGCTTAAAGAAGAGGTTTATGTAGAACAACCTCCGGATTCAAGCAGAATGACCAAGTTTGAGGCTCGGAAAAGCTTTGTATGGTCTTAAGCAAGCACCGAGCATGGTATGATACTCTTTCTCGGTTTTCTTACTAACCATGGTTTTGTCAAAGGGATATTGATAGAACTCTGTTCGGGATAGAGGATGGGAAGATATCTTATTAGTTCGGATATATGTTGATGACATCATTTTTGGATCTCAAACCATCGGTTTGTGTGAAAAGTTTTCAACATCGATGAAAAGCAAGCTTGAGATGTCAATGATGGGAGAGATGAATTTCTTTTCTAGGACTTCAAGTGAAACAATCAAAGGAAGGAATATTCATCAACCGGGCAAAGTACACGGAGATCGATTGCCAAATATGGTGTACAAAATTGCAATGCGATTAGGATTCCTATGAATACTAACTACAAGATGGAATCTGATTAGGAAAGGCGTCGGTGAATCATCATCGATTATAGAGGAATCATTGGATCATTGCTCTATCTCACGACAAGTAGGCGGATATAACATTTCTTTGTTGGGATATGTGCAAGATACCAAGCTAATCCTAAGACTAGTCACATGGAGGTCGCCAAAAAGATACTAAGATATCTTAAGGGCACAAGTGAATAGAGGATTATGGTATCCGATTGACGATAACCTTGAATTGCGGGTTTTTCGGATCTCGATTATGGAGGTTGTAGAATTGACAGAAGTCCACAACAGAACTTGTCAATTTCTAGGAAGCAAGTCGATATCTTGGTTTTCAAAAGAAAGACCTCAAGAGTAACCAAGATCTTCTTGAAATTTGAATACATGGTCGCAGGAAGTCTGCGTGCCTGATTCTTTGGCTCAGACAACAATTGAGGGATTATAAAGTTGAAGCCAATGAAGTACCAATATTTTGTGACAACAATAGTGCCATTGCTATTTCACAAAATCCGGTATTGCACACCAGATGCAAGCATTTGGATATCGAGAGATCATGTCGAGAAAAAAGGACATAAGGATGAAGAAAATTCATCTTGATAGGCAAAAAAGTCGATATCTTGACTAAACCTTTGGCTGAATCAAGATTTCAGGAACTTTCAGTTGAATTAGGGATGTTAGAACCAGGTGTATAGAGTAAAACTGAAAATTTGAAGATTTTCAGATGCATGAAGGTTTTCGAGAATTCTCTTGAGAAACTTCGAGGATAAAATGGAAATCTTGGCGGAGTCTCGGAAACTCGGATCTCTTGAAGGACAATACTCGATGAGTATCTTTGAACCCATTCGATTACTTCGATATTATCTTGACATTTTATCAAGATCGATTACTCGATAAGGCGATAGAGGGAAATTGGTCTGAAGAAGTAAAGACTCATGCGACTCATTTATTGCTCAAGTAAAACTCAGTAATCATTCGCAATAAATACAAAACACCTGAGGAATGTTTTGGGCGGGATCGTTTCATATTCCGAAGAAGGTCAATAGTCATTTAATGCTCTGCTACATTAATGACCAATGAGGATGTTTTGGCGGCTTACTTTTTAGAGATCGTCGGTTCGTATACCCGATTAATCGGAGATTAATCTCAACCATTGTTTCTCACCTAACCCACACGATCCTCCATGATCTCGAAGCTATTTATACCCCTTTAAGTCATTCAAGCCGAAGGTTTATCAAACCCTTCGTTCCCAAATCCTCTGCAATCAAAAAATCCCTTTGCCCAGAAATCTCCAAACCCTAAAGCTTCAATTTCTTAAATCAATCTCTAAAATGGCCCCAACCTTGTTCGAGAAATTAGCCATAACCAACAAGCCGTGGTACGAGTTCGTTGTCTCACTCGAAACACACAAACAACTCAAAGCCAGAAGAGGAGGCTCTGCATATGATCCGACTGGCTAAACTCACCCATCTAGTCGCAAGCCGACCAGACCAGGAGTTCGCAAAAGAAGTAATCGAATTCATCTGTAATTTGAGAATAGATGAAGAAGATGGTATGCATTCTTCGATTACCACATCAAATTTAGAGCATTCGTCAAAATACGTCGATTTTGAGAGGGATTTGTGCATAATTAAAAAAAAAATCCGAGCGATGTGTTTGAACTCGTGTGATAGAGGAAAGGATCTGCGATGTATATGTCGGGTAGAAAGCGGGGAGTACCTTGATAGGATTCTTTGAGAATCTGTGAAATTTGAGGCGACATTGAATAAGAGGCATCTAAAGCCACAATATCGTGTCCGATAGATATTGTGAGCAAGTGCATCATGAGTCTTCTTGGGAGTTTTGAGCAGATTAGTACCTCAAGCTCAGATTGATGGTGGCGATCGAGGCATCTCCTACCTTGACTTCAACCGGTGAAATTCTTAATTAGGATGGTGAAGGAGCAAGCCAAGGTCATAAAAAAGGGTCAATGGGACAATCATGATGAAAGGCAAGATCCACCATGCCACCAAAATTGCTTATATTTTGGAGATGTCGAGAGGAGGAGGATATCTTCGCCAATTCAACCCCATTCCTAAAACCAAAATTCTCTTCAAACCCATTTCTTTGTGAAGAAGCGAGCCATTCGAGGAAAAAAGAAAAAAGAAGGTAGAATCACCTTCATGCTGCGGTACGCTAGAAAGAGACCCAACAAACCGGGGAAGGTTACATTGGAGGCAAAAATGGAGCAAGGAGCAAAAATGATGAAATGAAGAATCTTGCTCCAAAACGCAGAAGATTGGTGGTTCTCACCGACGAAGGTAGCTTGATGATTACGAGGAGATACAACCTAACGACAAAACCGCTCAAAGTTCGCCATTACAAGTGTTGGCTCGGGTTATCTCCGGGACACAGATCGATCGGGAGCGGAGTCTTCTCCGAGGTGCTCGAGACATCACTCAAGATGAGATAAAATTTCTCAGAAATTTTTTAAAGGAGCTCGAGACCTCGAGATACCTACCTCGAAGTGCAGGGCTCGGGCATGGAAGAGCGGCTCAAAGTAGATCCGAAGATGTGCAAGCTCAGACAGACGAGCCAACTCGGACTCAACCGAGGATATGCCCGGCTCGGGCCTCGAACCCACTCGGATCAAACCGAGGACTGAATGCACAAACTTCAGACACTTTGAGGCTCGGGGGAGCAAAATATTCTCGAAAGAGCTCCAGAGTGATCTCATTGCTTGATCCCTTAGCGAAGCTTCTCATCGAACCAAAGAGCCCGAGATGGAAGAAGCGGCGAGGTCAAGAAGGCGAATGGAGGAGCAAGGGGAACGGTTCATCCCTGACCGATAATACCTCGAGCTCGGCTCATACCCCGATCTGCAAGATGTTTTCTTGATTAAGGACGACAAGATATATCCTCAATCGAGACTCTTCCCGAGATGCTTGACATTGTCGATTCAGAGAGGGAAGATCGTGGAATGAGGAGACAAACCTTTCCTAACCGACTTCTCAGGGTTCAGAAGGACAAAGCTCAGGATGAAAAATTCCGATTTTGATGAGCTGGTTCAGAGGAAGCTAGCTGAGAAGAGAACAACTTAAGTTGGTGCCCCGAGCAGCGGAGACAAATCCAAAGATGGAGACGGGGACCAACAGGAGATCTTGAGGATCGATCTCAAATGGAAAAAGAGACACATTGTCGATCAACCTCAGACTGAAGCTAGCACTCTTCAGGTACCTTTTGGCACTATTAACAAATATGCCAAAGTTACTGAAAGTACTATCTTTAATTATGAATTGTCTGATAAACAGACTAAGGCTCAATTGGAGTCCGGAGCTCAGGATGAAGCTGGAACTCAGGATGATCAAACAGCACAGAAGGTGCAGAAGGCTGCTGAGATTGATCTCACTCCCGTAATGGAGAAACTTGAGAAGATTGAGCCAATGGCGATCAAAATTGCTCAGATGGAAGAAACGTTGGCCAATCAAGCTCAGACAATGGAAGGTTTTAGCCATTCTTCAGAACTGGTGCAGATACAAAACACTCTGACCAATCAGATGACCTCCATGGAAGAAAAATTTGAATGAAAAATTTGGAGGAGTCAACGCAGTTAAGTTCTTTGAAATGAAACAGAAGCACCAGGAATCGACTGAATTTCTAGAGGTGAAACTAGCAGAGAAAAATGAGGTGCTGATTAAATCTGCTGTTGAGGAAATGAGCTCAATGCTCATGACCAAGATGACAGAGATGCTTAAAGATGCACTCTCCGGGTTTTGCCCACATATTCGAAGAACCTGCTGCGTGGCTAAGAACCACATCGGGAGAATGGAAGATGAGCAAGATCGGGTTAGCGGGAGAGATCCATTTGTGTGAGCAAAGAGCAAGATCACATGGGACTGACTCTCTCCGGACTTCTTCCAAATTACGGTGCCAAGAAGGGGAAAAGGAAGGTGAAGACCTCGGGAAGTTCATGGCACGCCTTGGAAAAAAAGGCTCGGAAAAGATCTTTGAAATGTACAATCTAGCCAAAGCCTAAAAAAGAAGTCGGTTACTCGAGAAATTGAAATTTGCTCAAGTGGAGAAGCCCATCTACACTCGAGTTTTCGAAGCAAACCATGCTTGAGGTTGCAAAGAGAAACTAAGTGCTAGAACTAAGGTTGGAACAAGCCAGCCGAGTCGAATCGCCTATGAAGAGGAAAGCCTTGGTCGTTGTTCAACTCAGAAGCAAAAGCGTCTTGAAGGCTTCTAAGCCAATCCAGAGAAAGTTCGATTACGGATGAAGAAGATCTAAGAAACCGAGTCTCAACCTCGGAAGAAAGTCTTCAACACGAGAGATGCTCGAAGACACTCCAAAAAAGAACAAGCTAAGAAAGTTTTTCCGCTTCGATCTCGGGGAGCGTCGAGATCGAAAAGAAGATAGGCGAAGAGCGAAGCGAAGGAGTGATTTCGGGATATTTGCGAGCAAGAGGAAGGGAACATCGAAAATTGAGTGGCCCCCACGTTGATAAATGGATGCCCATTAAACTCAACGACATGTGGGAAGAAGTGAAGAGAACCTTACGGTTCAATTACGATGTTCTCGGGGAATGGAGAGGGAAGGCTCGGATCAAAACGGCTTTATTGAATATCTTTTAACCTTCTATCCAAAGTATCTCCAAATTTGGATTAACCTTGCGGATGAAGGTGGAGTACAGATAGTAGCCCCGATCCATATTCTTATCCTCCTCCAAGACTTGGTAATGGCTTGGTAAATGAAAAGGCCATTCTGTGAAGAAATTGCTCGATATCTTTGGTCGGTTAGGATTAAACAGGAACGGCCGAACATCATCAAAGAGAGGAATGAGTGAAGAAAAGATTTTTTCGGAATGTTCAACCCGGAGGTACCGGTGATGAAGTGGAAAATGAAACAAAATGAAGAAGCGAATCAAGATCAAGATGAGAAGAACTCAGAAGACTCTGTAATCTTTAAATTTTGTCTTTTTTGATTTTGTTTGATAAATTCATTGTAATCTGTAAAGGTATACTTATCATCAATGAAGATTTATCATTATGCTCAAAAGATAATATCTCATTATCTTATTTACATGTCTTTATTTTGATATGCTGAATGAATGTCTCTAAACTGATTGTATCCTTGATAAGAGGGAAATTGTTTAAGTATTTGGTAATGAACTAGTTAAAGAGATTCATTCTTGAAGAAATTTGATATATGATTAAACTGTTGAGAACCTCGAAATTGTTGGGAGATTCTCTTGATCTAAGAAAATAGTTGGGAGACAACCAATCTTGTAATAGAATAAAATCAAAACACGAGTATAGGTTATTTTTTTTGGTTTGTAAACAAGATAGGTTTTGGCATCATCAAAAAAAAAATTGTTGGGAGATGAATTTAATAAAAGATTATATGATTTTGATTAAGATCCCAAAACCCCTAAGTATGACATGCTCAGAATGATCTTGATAGTTGAGTCAGGATTCAGTTTTTAGAGTATTCAGGATGTTATCTGCGAAATGTATAGTCGGCAGATATAGTTCAGATAGTTTCAAGACTCGAAAAACTCAAGATATGTTTTCAAGAAACTGAAGTTTCTAAAGACTTCAAGATGAAATCGAGATCTTGTGGACTCGATGAAACCGAGAATCAAGACTCAAGATGAAGACTCGAAGATATCACCAAGATAAACTCAAGACTCGGAAGACCTCAAGACTCGAGAAGACTCAAGACGCAAAATCAAGACGAGAAATCAAGATCAAGAATATCGAAAGCCACAAGAATTATCAAGACTCGATAATGTCTTGAATGCTCGAGATGAACCCTGAATGATCCGAGGCAATCAATATATCTATCGAAGGATGCAATCTTTGAGAGAAACGCAATGCCTTAGAAAGATAGATATTACTAAGACATTCAAATGCGCATACAAAAGGAACTAAGTCAAGTGTTGTTAAGGTTATATCAAACTCGAGTTTGTAACCAAAAGAGCTGGATTGAAGGTGTCTACCTTTAATCAAGACAAAAGTCAAAAAGAGGAAGACGACACGCGTACCATCGACATCGACGGTGACAAGTCATTTGAAAAAGATGTCGATGTAATGAAAAGTTCCAGATCGCAAAAAGTGAAGACCGGCTACATGAAAGACTATTGCTAGAAAGTGTTAGGGAGTTTCGGACCCTAAATATAGCTTTTTTCACACACCATAAGAGGGAACTCACGGTTTATCTCTCCAATGGATAGTTTTCAAGAGTAACCTTGGTGTATGCCTATAAATCTTGGTGACCCTCTACATTGTAAGGTGACGGGAAATTTTATCATAACTCAAGAGCTCGAACTTATTCTTGCAAAAGTAAAGCACCTCGAAATACCTTGAATTTCCCAAGTGCTTCTATATTGAAGAGAGCTCACTTTACTAAGCCTAGCTTGATAAGATTTATCAAAGCTTAGTCGAGATATCCTAACCCTTTGCATTGTGCTTCATTGTAAAGGATATCTCATCCTAGTTGAAACCAACCAAGAAACCCCAAACCCTTGAGAAGGTAGTTGGAGTGTGTTTGTTGGTGAGTAGAGTTGTAAAGAGTTAGTAAACTACGCGGAGTAGTCGAAAACTCTAGAGGAGAAGTTAGTAAGCTCTGAGGTAGTCCGAAAGCTTGTGTGTGATTGAGTAAGTAAACTACGGAGGTAGTCGAGAAAACTCAAGGTCGGGTTGAGTAAGTAAACTACGTGGAGTAGTCGAAAACTTCGGGGGCGAGTTGAGTAAGTAAACCACGAGGTAGTCGTAAAGCTTCGAAGTTGATAGTGAATTTTCTCGAAGAGTGGGGAGAGTGGGCGTAGGAGCTTGAGTCTCGAACCACTATAAGCGATGTGTTCTTTATTGCTTTTCCTTATCGTGGCTTAATCATTGCATTGACTTGATTTTGAAAGCATACTTTTCAATCGATATTAGGTTGGAATCAATCCATTTGAAGTTGCATAAGTGAATCACGACCTAATCACTATTTCATAAAGGGAAGGTTTTTCAAACAAAGCTTAAAACGAGTATAATCTAAGTGGCCAACCATTAAAACGATCGAGTATTTAGAACAGATAGTTATCAAACCGAACTCTCTTCCGAGGATTGATGAAGTTAGTTATCGATCCAAGCAACTCGGGATCTCGACACTCGATTGGTTGGGATTATCCGAGGTATCTGAAGCGGTTTCGGGATCATTGTCTCGATGAGACTTTGACTCAGAGCGATACGTGCTTCTCGGAACCTAATCTTGAGGATTATCGACCAAAGTGACCTCGAGAAGAAAAAAGTTTTAAAATCACTGAACACGTGTATTCCCCCCCATACACGTGTAAGACTCGTTTTCACCGGGACCAACATAAAGCTTATGAACCTCCCAAGGGGGCAAATCGAACAAGCGTACTTGCACACGATTCTTCGTATTAAATCTTAGCAATCACATGTGACTAATAATATTGCCCAAGATAAAAAGTATTGAATCTCTCTGATTCGCTACCCATGATAAGTCAAAGCAATAGTTACCAATCCCACATGATCCTATTTAAGGATCGAAGATTAAGAAATAACGAACCACTAAGGTCTAATTCTTCCTTGTTCAGTTCTGAAGAATTTATCCTCATGTATGTCCTATTCAGTGCATCAGTCATGCACTAGTGTAATCTCTTGGTCAAGACAAGTCAATCTGAGCCTTACACCTCAACCTTTCACGATGGGTTGTTCATTTTCATCTAGGTCGTGAATGGCGTACTTTTAGTTACAAGGGACTGTTAATTTAATCTTACGTGATGCGGTATCACTAAATTAACTACAATGTAACACGTCGACTTATTGAGCAGGTTATGCAAATAAATATATGTAACATTCGATAATATTTAAAGCATCAGTGATAAACAATTTATTTCAGTAAATAAGTTTGAAAATTCAGTTTCGATTATACAAAGTAAAAAGCATACTTTCCAGTATAATCCCAACAACCCCGGTAGCACTCCATCTTCTCTCAAGTTTCTGTATTTTTCACGGTTTCTCTATTTCTTGGTGTGTCCAAAAGATTGGCCCATATGTTCTATTTATATTGGTGAGGATCAATCAATTGGTCAATCCCACCGGAAAATTCCACAATTATGGAGAACAAATTTGCAAATCATTGAACAAATTGGAGAGCAGATTGGGGAGGCTGCCAAGGGGAAAAAAAAACGTGTGATTTGAAAGAGTGGAAGAGAGTTGTTGGGTCAAAGCTATATGGGCTCAACTCAAATGAGCCCAAAAAATATTACAGTGGCAAAACGGGGTCGTTTAATGACGGGTCGATTAGCTTTGGATCGGATACGGAGAAACATAATGAACTTGTATCTTGGCTTATGTCCTGATTATTTTTTTAATTGTAGGTGTAGTTAGAATTTTTATTTTACTAGTTTTCTAGCACGTGTGTTGCACGTTATTAATAAATTCGCAAGAGCAGTTGACATGTTTTTTTTTTTTTTGTGAATTGCAGATTCAAATTGGACCATGTATTTAGTATGACTGTGCTCTATCTCAATTAGTGTTTTTATAATCGAATTGGCGATCAAATCAGATTGAACATCGGTTGGCGGTTCAATCGGTTGGATCGATTGGACCGACCGTTGAATCGTTAAAATAATTCCTGTTTATTTTTTTCAATATTTTTTATGTTATACTATTTTATAAAAATGTTCAATTCATCAATGCATTTTAATTTTCATATTTAACATTAATTAATCAAACTTGAGGTATATAAATAATTTAATATACGATTCAATAAATTATTTCTCATATTAATAATTATACGATTCAATATATATAAATTACATATTTTAATACAATAAATTATATAATTTTAGAATACAATATGAAATGCATTATACTCATAAAAGTTAACCTAAGAAATAATAAGAGTACTAGTTAATTGGGCGACAGCCGACATGTCTCCGTCCCCATTTTTAATACGTTCATAAATGTCGACCAATAAATTAATAGTACATCTTTTTCTTGACAGAAAATTAACGGTACATCTTAAGCCATGCATTTCATCACTTCTCATATTTTCACATCGAGTTGGTATAATGTGAAATTTGTTTACCGTGAAATTAATTTATTTTTTATATGCATGATCCTTCAGTTATCACGATTAATATTTTTTTTAATATAAGTCACACTTTTTAATTATCACTGTCAATACTCCTTATTATAATATAAGTCACACACTTCAGTATTATGAGTAATACTTTTTATAATAAAAAGTCACGTCATTCAGTTATCACAACTAATACTCTTTAGTAATATAAGTCACATTTCTTAACCAATTTTACAGATTTTTGTGTGAAACTTTATTCACCCTATATTTTGTCTTTCACTTCATGTCTATATTGCATAGGTATGGGGGTGTGGGGGCGGGTACATGGATACGAATTTTAAAAAAAATTAGGGTTTGTGAAACGGTAATGATACGTCTGTTTTTTATATTTTATTATATATTACACCTATAAAATATATATTATTTAAAATTAATATATCAAATGTATGTAATTCACGTAAAACTTAAACATTTTCAACAATTTAATATAATTAACTAACAAAACATCAATTCAATACGTAAGTTATAATAAATTCAATTAAAAAACAAGAGTTATGTTGTCAATTTAATACTCCCTCCATCCCAAAGAAACGTACGTTTAGTGTTTTCACGTGTTTTTGCGAGTGAGTTTTTTATTAGTATTTGAAATGATAAAATAATTTTTAAAGATGCATGCAATAGATGAGAGGTGGATCTATAATACCCCTCTTTAAAAATCACTTTATCATTTGAAATACTAATAAACAACTCGCTCACAAAAACTCGATAATAAAGGTGGTGTGCACGTTTTTTCGAGACGGAGGTAGTATACATTACATAATAATGTTCAATTAAAGTAATACAATTAGTACTTAATAACATTACCATTTAGAGTTTTAGTCATGAAACATTGCAAAAAAAAAAAAAAAAACAAAAAAAAATTCTAAAAAATAACTGCTCCCGTACCGTTCCCACATAGAGATGTTAAAAGGGGCATGGCCCGCAGAGCCGGCCCGTTTAAACCAAAAAAATCAAGGTTAGGGCTAAACTTTTTCAGGCCCGTTTATCGTGAGACCGATATGGCCCTAAGCTGTTTAGGCCGAAGCCCTGTAGGGTTAGGGCCAACTCGCCAACCCGTTTAATATTTTTATTTAATTAATTTTAATATAGTTATATGGTAATTTTAATAGTTTTAAGTAATATCGATGTTGAATATTAAATCAGTGATTTCAGAGCCGGGTTGAACCGGTTGGTTCAACCGGTTGAACCAAAAATCGGCCATGAAACAGGTTCAATTGCCCTCGAAAATTTATTTTTACGGTTGAACCAGAAAGAATCGGCCAGAACAAGGAAAATCAGTCAAAATTGGGAAACAAGTTGAACCGATTTTTTTTTTTAATTTAAAATTTAATCCTAATTTATGTCATTCCTATATTGAATTTTAGTATTTTAAATTATACTTGTTTATGATTATGTTGTGTTTATTTCTAATATTAAACTTATAAATTATCATTTTAAAGTTTTATAAGTGCATATTTATTTTATTTTTAATATAATACATAAAATATTTTTTTAAAACAGATAGAGATTATTTAACGGTTGGACCGCAGGTTCGACCAATCCAACCGGTTGAACCGCTAACCGGTGCCCAATCCGATTTGGTCGCCGGTTCGATTATGAAAACACTGTATTAAATAGTAGTATCATTTTTTCAACATTGCTTTTTTTTTTGGTTAATGTGATTGAATATAGTTAGCAACACATTTATTATATTATATTATCTCCTTTATTTTTATATGTTGAATTTAAATTACATCATATTATATTATAGATACTTTCAATTTCAATTATATTTTACTTTTAAATTTTTTTACTTCGCAGCCTGTTAGTGGTCAGTTTAGCCCGAGAACAGCTAGGGCTAGGGTTAGGTCCCAACTATTAGCGGCCTGTTTATCGTGAACTGATAAGGCCCGAGACCGTCTAAGCTCGTAGCCCTATAGGGCTGGCCCGTCTAACATCTCTATAATTCCGCACTCGATTCGCGTGTCCAGTGTATTCGATACGTGTATCCTAATTATTTTTTAAAAATTTAATCGCGAATTCATCACGTGGCGTATCCCATGCAAATTAGAAGTGAATCGCACTCACACCTGCCTGCGCGTATCTGATACTGTATTATGCACATCATAGCTTCATGTTTACAATATTTTTTGTCTACATATTTATTTGATGAAAACTCATTCTTTATGGTGTACATGATATTATTGTACTAATATATTAATTTTCGCTTTTAGAATATATATTACAATTTTGAAATCCGTACATATATATATATATATATATATATATATTATTATATTATTAGGCAAAGTATAGGGTGAACAAGTTTCACGGTGAAACTGATTTAGGAGTGTGACTTATATTACTAAAGAGTGTGACTTATATAATTGAAGAGTGTGACTTTTTACTATAAAGAGTATTATTCATAAAAATGAAGGGTGTAATAAATATTACAACAAAGAATATGGTCGTGATAACTGAAGAGTGTGACCTATATCACTAAATAATGTAATCGTGATAACTGAAGTGTTAAAATAAATCAGTTTCAAGGTGAACAAATTTCACAGTATACCAACGCATATTATTATTAATTTGTATATTATTGATTTTCTTCTCTGTAATAGTACTATGTACAGAACAAGTTGCATTGCAACATAAATTTAGAGAGTACCAAGTGGACCATATTTCCTAGTCCTTTCCCATAAATAAATGATGAAAAATACTAGAGAATTCAGTTGACAGTGGGGCAATATTTTTTTTTCCTGACAGGGGCTACTCGATATTTGATACGAATCCTCCTCATTTCAAATTGTATGATTTCCACGTTTTTATGCTTTTAATTGTTATTTTGTTGTTTCGAAAAAAAAAAAAATATCGTTATTTTGTCATGTCCTACCCTGTTTCAAGATAACATAAAAAAATGAATTGAAACGTGATATTTTATGTAATATTATGAATTTTATGAGGATGAAGTGAATAGAGTGTTTTTTATTTTTAGGGTGTGCATATTACCGTGGAACGTTTGAATAAAAAAATGTGCATATTATGATAAGACGGAGGGATTATAATTTTTTAAAGGCAAAGTATAATGTGAATAAGTTTTACGGTGAAATTGGTAAAGAATTGTGACTTATATTACTAAAGAGTGTGACTTTTTACTGTAAAGGGTATGACGTTTTACTATAAAGAGTATTATTCATAAAAGTGAAGGGTGTGACTAATATGACAAATTCTCATACCACATGCACCAATAAAATTGGTGCAATATAATTTTAAAAGCTATTTTTCTAAAAAAAAATTAGTTTTAACTTTTTTTTCTTTTTTCAATTTCGGTTTTTTTTAACTTAAATTTCAGTTTTAGATGTTTTTTTTTAATTTTTTAATATCCGACCCAACCCCAAACCCGGCCCAAGTGGTTCATGGTTCACCCGGTCCGAATGGTTCATATATGATTTAGGGTTCATTGTTTAGGGGTTAGGGTTTAGAGTGCACCAATTTGAATTGGTGCGTAGAATCTGTGAGAAAGTGACTCGACTAATATTATAGCAAAGAGTGTCGTAGTGATAAATGAAGGGTGTGACTTATATTACTAAAGAGTGTGACTTATATTACTAAAGAGTATATCTGTAAAAAAAAAAAAGCAGTTTCACGGTGAACAAATTTTACAGTATATCAACTCTTTTTTAAAATGTAAATTCTCAAAATATTTAGACAAAGCTTCCATTTCCACCTGATGCTACGTATCGATGTTTCCAATTTTATTTCGTTATTGTTATTGTAAACGGGAGACAAAATGCCGCTTCTTAAGTGGTATGATTTGAAAAAAATTCTTCTCACCTAAAAGTATGAATTTATAGAGAGGTGATGAATTAATTCATATAGGACTGGGAGTGTGAGCCTTGAGACTCTGATATCATAAAATATTTTTTTCTCATTTAAAAGTTCGAACTTGTAAAGAGGTGTTGAATGAATTCATTTATTTACTTTCCTAGTATGATTAATCGCTATCTAAATCAATGGTCCTAAATTCTTAATCACCTCAAAAAAAACATGTTATAATTCGAGTCAACCATGATTTTTTTCTATTGTTTTTTTTTTTTTTAAACCTTTCAACCACAATTTCAAAATTCAATCAATGTTAACATTACACAATTTGATGCTAAAATTTATAATATATCCAAATGGTTCATATCACTAAACAAGACAAAAGCCAAAAAAATACATTAATTTTTTATGCTCTATGAAGAAGCCAGAAAACAGTAGTCAACATTATGTGTACATTAATTCATTTGTAGTTCTTTACATGGCCAAACACCCACTTATTTATATTTTTCTTCACTAGATATTTACTGATACGCCGCTCCCATAAATTTCGTGAGGTAAATATTAAATAGATTTTTTTTAATTTTTAGAATTATATATTAGTGGGTCTTATGTGCACCCGGTGCACCGTGCACTCATAGTGCATTTTAAAAGCGTGCAACTATACAAAATAGAAACATGCAATTATTTCAGGCAGAAGCATGCAACTATGTTCCCATATTAACAGTTATACTTTTCTGAGTAAATAAATCACACTTTTCAATACGCCCACCTAATTAATGATGAGTACTGTCTGAGAATACTTTTGTATAATTTTGCTTTCCAATTCTTTTTTTTTTTTTGAGCGCTGCTTTCCAATTTTTAAATCCTTAAATATGTTCTACACTGCAAGTTTTTTCGTTTAATTAGTACTATTTGTACTTACATACCGATTGAAGTCTACTTATAGAAATATGAGATCATATCATAATCTGAAACCCCTGCTACTACAAAGAGCACATACATACTTAAGAAGGAATAGGTTATTTACCTGCAGTCAAAACAACAAATTAAAGAGCACTACTTATAAGAAGGAATAGGCTATTCGAACAAAAATGTCGAATTTAGGCAATACAAATTCTAGGCATGTGAAACCCTAAATTAAATGTTTTGTTTAAGCAATATATAAGTGATTAATTTGTTGAAATTTTGAAAAAACTCCGCCACACTGATTGCAGACATAGTCGCAATACCACATCAACTTCATATGCAATTTGTTTTTAATATTAATAATTACAAGATTCAGTGTAGATAAATTGTATAGTTTTAAAATGCACTATAAAATACACGATACACTTGGTTCATACAAGATTTAGCCAACTAAAAATTAGGAACAACAGTAAGTTAGTGACTGATCAACTAGTGTTGATTGCTAATGATGTATGGAATTTGTGTTGGGATTATACTGGAAAGTATGTTTTTACTTTATATAATCGAAACTGAATTTTCAGACTTATTTACTGAAATAAATTGTTTATCATTGATGCTTTAAATATTATCGAATGTTACATATATTTACTGCATAATTGTTCAATAAGTCGTACGTGTTACATTGTAGTTAATTTAGTGATACCAGATCACAGAAGATTAAATTAACAGTCCCTTGTAACTAAAAGTACAACATTCATGACCTAGATGGAAATGAACAATCCATCATGAAAGGTTGAAGTGTAAGGCTCAGATTGGCTTGTCTTGACCAAGAGATTACACTAGTGCATGACTGATGCACTGACTAGGACCTACAGGAGGATAAATTCTTCAGAACTGAACAAGGAAGAATTAGACCTCAGTGGTTCGTTATTTCTTAATCTTCGTTCCTTAAATAGGATCACGTGGGATTGGTAACTATTGCTTTGACTTATCATGGGTAGTTAATCAGAGAGATTCAATACTTTTTTATCTTGGACATTATTATTAGTCACATGTGATTGCTAAGATTTAATACGAAGAATCGTGTGCAAGTACGCTTGTTCGATTTGCCCCCTTGGGAGGTTCATAAGCTTTAACCATGTCAGTTTTATGCTGGAATATTGTCCTCCTCGAGCACACTGAGCCCTCAGGATGGTCGGGTCTTCGGGATATCTGAGTGTCGAGCACTCTGACCCTTCAGGATGCCTGAGTCTTCAGGATGTCTGGGCTGCGAACATACTGACCCTCAGGATGTCTGAGGGTTTCAGGATCTCTGAGCTGCGAACATACTGACCCTCAGGATGTCTGAGCCTTTCAGCCGTCTGAGTCTTTTCGACTTGGCTCTTTTAATTCCTCTTTCCTGATCTGAGTATCGAATACTTATCCATTGGGCATGATTATTTTAATAGATATTACACGTGTCGCTCTTACGTGTTCGATTAATCATGAATTATTATATCGAACACAACACCATTATATCTATAAATTCCGAAATTTTAATTGGAAAAATAAGCAACAATATTTATTTTATTTTAATCACCTTTTCAGTTATGGGACTATATGTTGGGCTACTCAGGGGGCCTTTAGGAAAATTAAGATTGGACCTTCTAATTGTTGGGGAATGAGTTGCACAGATCTATTCGGGGTGAATATTTAAATACAAATTTAATTCATTAATTATTACTAGCATGAATTAATCCTATATTAATTCAAATAATAATTGCAACAACATATCATGCATATAAAAAGCCACGTAAAATCTACGCATGCGGAATCTACGGGTTTACGTGAACGTACCTCTCGGGATGGCAGTGGCTTTGGTCGGACGGACTAACCAAAAGGACTTCCCAAGTATTCCCTTAGCCCTTGCTTGACAATCCGGTGGAAGGATACTGACGAACAATTAACAAAAGGAAAAAAATAAACTTTGTTGCACCACTTGTGTGGATTTGCTAATATTTCCAGCACATGGAATTGTACTTGGGAATGAACTAATCATCCCCTATTTATAGGAGAGGGAGTGGTCGAAATTTTAGTGATTTTTCAATGTGGGAAAAGACTTTTCTTGGTTACCAAGAAATCTTGAATATATCCCTTATATTCTTTTTCCCATAATTAAAATATTCCACAAAAATCCCACCTCCTAAATATATGGATGATTTTCGAAAATTAAATGTTACAAGAATCCAAGATTTGGATCTTCTTGAATTTATGAGATATTCTTGTATTTCAAGAAATACACATCTTCCATAATATCTTTTCAAGAAAATCAAGAAAATTTTTCTTGCCCACTATATTTTCAAAATTTCGAAATTTACTATATAGATAACCAAGTGGGAGATTTCTTGAATTTAATGAGATAATCTTGTATTCCAATAATACATATCTTCATTCCATAACAAAATTCAAAGAAAATCTTTCTCCCTCTTTTATCCATAATTTTCAAAAATTTAGAGGAAATATAAGCAACAATATTTATTTTATTTTAACCACCTTTTCAGTTATTGGACTATATGTTGGGCTACTCAGGGGGCCTTTAGGAGAATTAAGATTGGACCTTCTAATGGATCTTGAATATCTAATATTGAGCCACAATATAATTCAAGCCCATAAATATTAATTAATCCCACTACATAATTAATATTGCACTATCCATCTTAACACATATTACAGTCAATATGGCTCCCGGTCATTATTTCATGTGTTTAAGATTATCTAGCCCATTAATTAATTCAAGCCACTGAAATAGCTTTCCGTTAATTAATATCTTTTGTCCTTGGTCGAGGAACGGTTCAACATTATTATCCATACCGGAAACTAATTCCACTTGCAAGATTTGGTATGATAAAACTTATGATACTCCCAAGGGGGCAAATCAAGCAAGTGTACTTGCACACGATCCTTCGTATTAAATCTTAGCAATCACATGTGACCAATAATATTGCCCAAGATAAAAAGTATTGAATCTCTCTCTGATTCGCTACCCATGATAAGTCAAAGCAATAGTTACCGATCCCACGTGATCCTATTTAAGGGACGAAGGTTAAGAAACAACGATCACCGAGGTCTAATTCTTCCTTGTTGATTCAAGAATTTATCTTTATGGAGGTCCTATTCAACAAGATCGGTCATGCACTAGTGTAATATCTTGGTCAAGACAAACCAATCGAGCCTTACACCTCAACCTTTCGCGATGGTTGTTCATTTCCATCTAGGTCGTGAATGGCGTACTTATAGTTACAAAGGATCATTAATTTAATCTTCCGTGATCGGGTATCACTAAATTAACTCTGATGTAACACTGCGTTTAATTATTGAACAGTTATGCAGTAAATATATATAACATTCAATCATATTTAAAGCATCAGTGATAAACAATTTATTTCAGTAAATAAGTCTGGAAATTCAGTTTCGATTATACAAAGTAAAAAGCATACTTTTCAATATAATCCCCAACAATCTCCCACTTATACTCAAAATCTGCTTTTAAGTATACTACAACACGTCTCGAGTAGTCCGTGACATCTAATGTCACCTACAAGAACCTAATAATTTCTCCCACTTATACTCAAAGCAGATTGGCAACGGTCTTGACACCTATTCCTTCCACATGTCTCTCGAATGTATTCAGAGGCAGACCCTTTGTGAATGGATCTGCTAGGTTGTCCTCAGACGCTATCTTTGCCACATCTATATCTTCTCTCTTAACGATGACTCGTACAAGATGGTATTTCCTTTCAATGTGTTTGCTGGCTTTGTGGGCTCTTGGTTCTCTTGAATTTGCAACTGCTCCGGCATTGTCACAATAAACATTGATTCTGCTGGGCAAATTCGGAACCACATCTAAGTCCACAAGGAAGTGCTTGAGCCAAACCGCTTCTTTCGCTGCCTCGCTAGCAGCTACATATTCGGCTTCCATGGTAGAATCTGCGATGCATTTCTGCTTTATGCTTCTCCATGTCACGGCTCCTCCCCCCATGCAAAACACACTACCGGAGGTAGATTTTCTGGAGTCTATATCTGATTGGAAATCCGAGTCCGTGTAACCGATGGGGATTGGACTTCCTGACTGATAAACCAACATTCTATCCCGAGTTCTTTTCAGATACTTCAAAATGTTTTTAACTGTCGTCCAATGCTCTTTCCCGGGGTTACTTTGATATCTTGCCACCATGCCTACGACAAAGCAGATATCCAGTCTCGTACACAGCATTGCATACATAAGACTTCTGACAGCCGAAGCATAAGGAATGCCTTTCATGTCATCTATCTCTTCTTTCGTCTTAGGGGACATTTTCTTGGATAGATGGATTCCAAGTCTGAAAGGTACGAATCCTTTCTTGGAATCTTGCATGCTGAAGCGTTTCAAGACAGTGTCTATGTATGAAACTTGCGATAACCCGATCATCCTTTTCTTGCGATCTCGAGTGATCTTGATCCCAAGGATGTGTCTGGTTTTCCCTAAGTCTTTCATATCAAACTGTTTTGAAAGCCATGCCCTTACGTCTGATAACACCTTCACATCGTTCCCGATGATCACAATGTGATCTACGTATAGTACTAAGAATACCAATGCAGTTCCGATACGCTTCTTATACACACAACTTTAAAACTCGTTTTGATCAAACCCATAAGACTTTATTATATGATCAAAACTTTGGTTCCAAGCTCTGGATGCCTGTTTGAGTCCGCAAATGGACCTCTAGAGTTTTCAAACTAGGTGTTCTTGGCCTGTTTCAATGAAACCTTGGTGTTGTTGCACATAGATCTCTTTATCAAGACTTCCGTTAAGGAAAGCTGTCTGACATCTATTTGCCAGATTTCAAGGTCGAAGTGCGCAGCAATCGATAAGAGAATACGGATGGACTTAAGCATGGCTACGGGCGAAAAAGTTTCCTCATAATCGATCCCTTTCTTTCTGAGTATAACCTTTCGCCATTAGTCTTACTTTAAAAGGTTTCAACCTTCCCGTCCGATCGTCTTTTCCTCTTATATACCCACTTGCATCAAATGGGTTTGACCCCATTAAGTGGTTCGACTAGCTCCCACACTCTATTATGAAACATAGAACCCCTTTGGCTTTCATTCTTTGTTTGTCAAGAATCTGATCCTTATCTTGGAGTGCCCGTCATATGTCCATGGGTGCGATTAGGGAATCAAGTCCGAGGACTCTCCTATTCCATGAATCTCTCGGTCGTCTAACAACCCTCCCACTATAACGAGGCTCTGCCAGAAACAAGATCGTTTGGTATATCATCTAGACAATGATCAAGACCGAGGTTTGCCCTCTAAGCTCATTTAAGGTAATCTCACATCTGGATTTTCTTTGGTTCTATAATTTTCTTCCAAAATCTAAAGTGGGTGCGGATGTCCACCTTTTGATCTTCGAAACTATAGAACATTCACCCTTTTTTGTTCCTCGGGGTATCCTACAAAAACGACCTTTAATTTTGATCGAGGATCCAATTTACGGTTTCCTTGTCCAACACGAGGTAGGACACCCCAAAGTTCTCATGTGTCTCATACTAGACTTGCGCCTGGGTCCACAATTCTTTGGGGTTTCGGGGAACCGATTTGGATAGCACCAAGTTCGAGAATGTAAGTCGTTGTTTTCCCAAGGCATGACCCGGAAGCGACTCGGGAAGATCCAGTATAACTCAACATTGATCTAACCATTTCCAAAATTTTTTTTTTGCTTCGCTCTGCAAACCCCGATTTTGTTGAGGGGTTCCGGTCTTGATGAGTGGGATACAATCCCTTCATCGATAAGTAGTACAAAAACTCATCGCTTAGGTATTCGACTTCCCACGATCGGATCGTAGAGACTTGATACGTTTTTTCCATATGATTCTCTGCTTGAGCCTTAAATTCTTTAGAATTTCTCAAAGGTCTCGATTCATGCTTCATAAGGAAAATGTACCTTGAGTAATCATCAATAAAATTACTCATAACCTCCTCTTTGCTTTGGTTGACATTGAACTCACGTACATCTATGAAGCGATCTCTAACACTTCTTTAGCCCCATTCCCTGGCTCCAAATGCCCTCTTGGTCATATTACCCTCCAAACATGATTCGCGGGTTGGAATCGATTCAACTTGGAGACGCCCCGGTGAACCATCTTTCACCAACCTTTGGATCCTCTTTGGATTTATATGACCTAATCTTAGATGCCAAAAAGTGTCTCGTTCACGTCGATGAACGTTTTCTTTTCTCGAAAAGCTTGATTGATGTGTTATAGGATACATTTCGGGAGTGGTGCGCATACGATTAATTGTCTGAGATTTTCCATCAATGTCCAAGAAGTATACACTCATCATTTCAAAAAATGATGTCATTCTTATTAGAAGAAACTTAGTGTCCTTTAATCGAATTTTAGAAACCGAAAATGAATTCTTTCTAAAAGCGGGAACATAAAGATAATCTCAAAAACTTTATCTTCAAAAGATAGGTGCACTTCTCCCATCGCTTTAATCGCTACTCATGTAGCATTGCAATGTCTGCTACTTGCGTAGTATTGCAATAATCGTCGTTACCAGTAGCATTGCAATATCCGCCACTTACGTAGCATTGCAATGTCTTCTACTTTTGTAACGTTGCCCGGTGTGATGAGGATCTCACTCCCACTACGTTCTTGGGATCATTTAGAACCCGTGAAGCCAACATGATTAGTGGATCTCGTATCAACCACCCACGAATGAGAAGTATCGCCGCTAAACAAGTTTCAACAACTAGTGTGAGAATTACCTTTCTTTTCCGTCCCTTTTGGGGTTGGAGCAGCAAGACCTCCCATTGTCTCTCTCACCGCAGCAAGCACTTCCTCTTTGGATTTTCTTTGACACAACAAGCATTCCTCATCTTACCATTGCCCTTGGCAATAGTTGAGTTTTATTCTTATGGCCTTTGGTCCTCTTTCTTTATCTTGCCTACCCTTGGCCTAGAAAATGAAGGCGGACCACTTGTCGATAAAGCTTGAGTTTGGTGCCTCTTCATCATTTCTGCCGAGACCAAAAGCTTGCAACAAATTAGCTAGCGAGGCCAAAATGCTCAAAAACTTTTTGGGCAGAGAGTGAAGTACCAAATTCATCTCGAGTCTCCGGATCATAATCTGACTCGAATCTCAAGTTTGTTGGATGGGCCATCTATTTTGAGGACATAATCCCTTACGGGTTTTCCTCCACCATTTCAAATGACGGCGACATCTCTCAAGAAGGTGATCGACGAGTCCCGCATGTTTTGTTTTCGTCGGTTGGCTCATCGATTTTTGTGTGTCAAAATCCACTTGTGTTTTTATGCGAGTTATGACAATTATAATTTTCCAATCAATATAGTTTCCATACATATTGTATTGACTTTAAGTATAATAACAATGGATTAAAAGGTAACGACATCTTTGAATCGAAATAAACAACTATATGCAATAGCACAAGTATATCACAAGGTTCGATCACATTTCATCATATTTAAAATCTCAAAAAAAATATGAACATGCATCGACCAACATCTCAAAAGCAGTTTAAATAAGCCACGTTGGGTGGGTCATTTTTAAACACATTCAAGCGGGGTTACAAACAAGAACGGTTACAAACCCTTAATATCCAGATTAATAGTTGGCTCCCACTTGACCAATATAAAATTGGACAGGACTTGGAGAAATATATGCATATCAATTTTATACCTAAGTAATAACCATGATTAAATCTGGGACTACTATTTTCGCTTTTGATCAAGCCTCGTTGGGAGGGTCATCGCCGCCACTAGTAATAACCCACAATCATCCGTTTTGGAATTCATTCATGTGAAACCTATCTTTTGACTTTTCCGCCAAAAAAGAATTCACAAATAAATAAATCATGGAGGTCAAAATTAATTCAATTTTATTATCCAGGAATAAAATTGTCAATTAATTATTTAAAACATACTTAATAATTTTGAAGTTGAGATTTTTTTCAATTTGGCAACCCTCATGCAAACACATTTAAACAAATTAAATAAAGCATAAGATAGACAAATAAATCAAGCAAAAGCAGAAAAAATAAACATATTGGGCACAAATTATCCAATTGTCATGGTTTGATTTTTCTTGGCTTGATCTTGAAGAAACACGTCTCGAATTTCTCCCACTCGTTCGTCTCGAAAAAATACTTCGTCTCGAACCACCACGCCCAGCGGCCTTCCTTGCAGGGATCTGCGCCAGCATCGTCGACGGTGGCAGCCTAGGCAGCCTCGGCGCACCGCCCGGCAGACGCGCCCGCCAGTGCCTCGACTTACGCCTCGGCAGGGTCGGCGGGGTCCGGCCAGTTCTCGCCAGGCGACACAGGCATCAACGCGCGCCCATCTCCTCCGCCTCGCCCGCCATCCTCGGCTCGCGTCTCCGCGCGCGCCCGTCTCTTGGCGCCGGCATCCTCCCCGTCCTTTCGGCTTTGGAGCGCGCACCGCCGTGCGCGCGGCCCTCCCCCTCACCGGCCTTCGGACGCCCGGCCTCGCCCTGCGCCCAAGCGCGTGCCAGCGGCGCGCTTGCGCCCGCCTTTTACGCCTGGTTCTGGATTTTCGTCCTTTAATTCTTAAATCTCTTCGATTTCGATCGGTTATAATTTATTTACAAAAATAAATAAACCTACATCTAGACTAGTCTATTACATTGATCCAAATCAAACAAATCTAGTCTACTCGTGGATTTTCTCACGAGGCAAAAACAAATCCGAGCGAATCGAATTAAAAACCACGGTTTATATGCATGCAAAATAAAACATTAAAATCCATGACAATTGGATACGCAAAAAACAGATCTTGATTCTACTATCCAATTTCAAATTTAATGTCTACGATGTAAATTACAATTTAAAAATTGAGCAAAGCGTGGCTCTCGATCTAGTTGTTGGGGAATGAGTTACACAGATCTATTCGGGGTGAATATTTAAATACAAATTTAATTCATTAATTATTACTAGCATGAATTAATCCTATATTAATTCAAATAATAATTGCAACAACATATCATGCATATAAAAAGCCACGTAAAACCTACGCATGCGGAATCTCTGAGTTTACGTGAAGCGTACCTCTCGGGATGGCGGTGGCTTTGGTCGGGACGGACTAAACAAAAGGACTTCCCAAGTATTCCCTTAGCCCTTGCTCGACAATCCGGTGGAAGGATACTCGCGAACAATTAACAAAAGGAAAAAAATAAACTTTGTTGCACCACTTGTGTGGATTTGCTAATATTTCCAGCACTTAGAATTGTACTTGGGAATGAACTAATCAACCCCTATTTATAGGAGAGGGAGTGGTCGAAATTTTAGTAATTTTTCAATGTGGGAAAAGACTTTTCTTGGTTACCAAGAAATCTTGAATATATCTCTTATATTCTTTTTCCCATAATTAAAATATTCCACAAAAATCCCACCTCCTCAATATATGGATGATTTTCGAAAATTAAGTGTTACAAGAATCCAAGATTTGGATCTTCTTGAATTTATGAGATATTCTTGTATTTCAAGAAATACATATCTTCCATAATATCTTTTCAAGAAAACCAAGAAAATTTTTCTTGCCCACTATATTTTCAAAATTTCGAAATTTACTATATAGATAACCAAGTGGGAGATTTCTTGAATTTAATGAGATAATCTTGTATTCCAAGAATACATATCTTCATTCCATAACAAAATTCAAAGAAAATCTTTTCTCCTCTTTTTATCCATAATTTTCAAAATTTAGAGGAAATATAAGCAACAATATTTATTTTATTTTAACCACCTTTTCAGTTATTGGACTATATGTTGGGCTACTCAGGGGGGCCTTTAGGAGAATTAAGATTGGACCTTCTAATGGATTTTGAATATCTAATATTGAGCCACAATATAATTCAAGCCCATAAATATTAATTAATCCCACTACATAATTAATATTGCACTATCCATCTTAACACATATTACAGTCAATATGGCTCCCGGTCATTATTTCATGTGTTTAAGATTATCTAGCCCATTAATTAATTCAAGCCCTTTGAAATAGCTTTCCGTTAATTAATATCTTTTTGTCCTTAATTAGAGAACGGTTCAACATTATTATCCATACCGGAAACTAATTCCACTTGCAAGATTTGGTATGATAAAACTTATGAACCTCCCGAGGGCAAATCAAACAAGCGCTTGCACACGATCCTTCAGATTAAATCTTAGCAATCACATGTGACCAATAATATTGTCCAAGATAAAAAGTATTGAATCTCTCTCTGATTCGCTACCCATGATAAGTCAAAGCAATAGTTACCGATCCCACGTGATCCTATTTAAGGGACGAAGGTTAAGAAACAACGATCCACTGAGGTCTAATTCTTCCTTGTCGGGATTCAAGAATTTATCCCGCTTTTAGGTCATATTCAACAAGATCGGTCATGCACTAGTGTAATCTCTTGGTCAAGACAAACCAATCTCGAGCCTTACACCTCAACCTTTCGCGATGGTTGTTCATTTCCATCTAGGTCGTGAATGGCGACTTATAGTTACAAGGATCCGTTAATTTAATCTTACGTGATCGGGTATCACTAAATTAACTACTGATGTAACACGCATTTAATTATTGAGCAGATTATGCAAAGAAATATATATAACATTCAATCATATTTAAAGCATCAGTGATAAACAATTTATTTCAGTAAATAAGTCTGGAAATTCAGTTTCGATTATACAAAGTAAAAAGCATACTTTTCAGTATAATCCCCAACACTAATGGACCTTGAATATCTAATATTGAGCCACAATATAATTCAATCCCATAAATATTAATTAATCCCACTACATAATTAATATTGCACTATCCGTCTTAACCCATATTACAGTCAATATGGCTCTCGTTCATTATTTCCCTTGTTTAAGATTATCTAGCCCATTAATTAATTCAAGCCACTGAAATAACTTTTCATTAATTAATATCTTATATCTTTGGTCAAGGAATGGTTCAACATTATTATCCATACCGTAAACTAATTCCACTTGCAAGATTTGGTATGATAAAGCTTATGAACCTCCCGAGGGCAAACCGAATCGAACAAGCGTGCTTACAAACGATTCTTCGTATTAAATCTTAGCAATAACATGTGACTAATAATATTGCCCAAGATAAAAAGTATTGAATCTCTCTGATTCGCTACCCATGATAAGTCAAAGCAATAGTTACCAATCCCACATGATCCTATTTAAGGATCGAAGATTAAGAAATAACGAACCACTGAGGTCTAATTCTTCCTTGTTCAGTTCTGAAGAATTTATCCTCATGTATGTCCTATTCAGTGCATCAGTTATGCACTAGTGTAATCTCTTGGTCAAGACAAGTCAAACTGAGCCTTACACCTCAACCTTTCACGATGGGTTGTTCATTTCCATCTAGGTCGTGAATGGCGTACTTTTAGTTACAAGAGACTGTTAATTTAATCTTCTGTGATCTGGTATCACTAAATTAACTGCAATGTAACACGTACGACTTATTGAACAGTTATGCACTAAATATATGTAACATTCGATAATATTTAAAGCATCAGTGATAAACAATTTATTTCAGTAAATAAGTCTGAAAATTCAGTTTCGATTATACAAAGTAAAAAGCATATTTTCCAGTATAATCCCAACAACCCCGGTAGCACTCCATCTTCTCTCAAATTTCTGTATTTTTCACGGTTTCTCTATTTCTTGGTGTGTCCAAAAGATTGGCCCATATGTTCTATTTATATTGGTGAGGATCAATCAATTGGTCAATCCCACCGGAAAATTCCACAATTATGGAGAACAAATTTGCAAATCATTAAACAAATTGGAGAGCAAATTGGGGAGGCTGCCAAGGGGAAAAAAAACGTGTGATTTGAAAGAGTGGAAGAGAGTTGTTGGGCCAAAGCTATATGGGTTCAACTCAAATGAGCCCAAAAAATATTACAGTGGCAAAACGGGATCGTTTAATGACGGGTCGATTAGCTTTGGATCGGATTCGGAGAAACATAATGAACTTGTATCTTGGCTTATGTCCTGATTATTTTTTTAATTGTAGGTGTAGTTAGAATTTTTATTTTACTAGTTTTCTAGCACGTGTTGCACGTTATTAATAAATTTGCAAGAGCAGTTGACATGTTTTTTTTTGTGAATTGCAGATTCAAATTGGACCATGTATTTAGTATGACTGTGCTCTATCTCAATTAGTGTTTTTATAATCGAATTGGCGATCAAATCAGATTGAACATCGATTGGCGGTTCAATCGGTTGGATCGATTGGACCGACCGTTGAATCGTTAAAATGATTCATGTTTATTTTTTTCAATATTTTTTATGTTATACTATTTTATAAAAATGTTCAATTCATCAATGCATTTTAATTTTCATATTTAACATTAATTAATCAAACTTGAGGTATATAAATAATATAAACGTGATGGTTTTATTACGGAAGAAAGGAGTATATTTCAAAATAACTTAAAAATAGGAAAAATATATTAAATATTTGGGTCCCACATCGAGTAAATATAAAAAAAGGGTAAGGTTTTAATATAAAAGGGGGAAGAGTTTGTCTCACATCGAGTAAATATTAAAATAAAATGTAAAAAAAGTAATATAAAAGGGAGAAGATTTGTCCTATAATGAATAAGTATTAAAGAAAATGTGAAAGAAAGCATTTTAAAAGGGTTGAAAATGTGTACCTCATATGTTTGTCTCACTTTGAATAATTATTAGAGAATATGTGGGAGGAAGTATTATAAAACGAGTGGAGGTTGACCTAGATCCATATTTTACAAGAAAAATTAGTGAGAAACTTAAGTTTTATTTTTTTTAAAGGAGAAAAACATTAAATTGATTAAACAATTCGCAGTGATCGATGTGTGTGGTCCTACAAATATTCTCAATGACTCATATGATTTATTTTCATTCGTTAGATTTAGAATGACATTATCCTCAAATCTAGCTATTCCAAATTGTATGATTGATATACTTTTCTTTTTTCTTTTTCTTTTTAAATTAGGAACAATCATTCCCAAAAAGTAAAATACAGTAAAAACTTCATAATAATTTTTTTAAAAAACATTCAGTATAATACATATTATACTACATGTGTAAATTTATTAACAAATTTATATATCTAATTAATATAAATTTGATTAAAATAAATACATACACTTTCAAAGTATATATAAAATACTTGTATCAACTAATATGCATGTATCTAGGAACTAAACAATAATTATTATTGACATATGTATAAATGTTTGTTCAATGCATGTATATTTTTCATAAAATTAATACACTTTTTTTATTTCAAGTAAATGGCAACCAAAGTTGATAAACGAACTCAAATCATTGAAATTGAAATGTGTCACACTTAACAATAGGTAAATATTTTAGGTTATCTAATTAATTATAATGATATATAAATTTTTATATATGATGTAATTTATTCTTATCTTATATGATAATAAAATTTTTTAATATAAAAAAAAAAATTAATCTTATTGCAATTTAAAGTTTATTCCTAAATATAATTGGTCTCAAGTTAGGGCCGTAATTTTTTATTACTATAAAGAGTTTATTCATATATAGAGTATTCCTAAGTGACTCCCTCCTACCCATTGTCTTATTATACTTTGATGAATGATTTTTATTTTTGTAAGATTTTATTTTTACAAAAATATCATTTTTTTTATTGTCGCATTATTGTCTATGTCGCATTATTATCTTTGACTTCTAACCATCAATAATAATTAAAATAATTCCGACGATAATTAATAATAATAATAATAATAATAATATGTTATAATTATTATTATTTCCAGCGATCAATAATAATTTTAATATTTCATCAACAAATAATAAACAATAAAATAATATATAATAATAACAACAATAGAAATTCCACAATCAATAATATGCTAATTTCAAAAATTAATCATTATAAAAATATATTAAAAATAATACTCCCTCCGTCCCAAAGATATATGCACGTTCACTGTTTTTGCTTATTTTTGCGAGCGGGTTTTTTATTAGTATTTGAAATGATAAAATAATTTTTAAAAATGTATGCAATAGATGAGAGGTAGATCTATAATACCCCTCTTTAAAAATTATTTTATCATTTGAAATACTAATAAACAACTCGCTCATAAAAACTCGACAATAAAGTAGGTGTGCATATATTTATGGGATGGATGTAGTATATAATAAAGTATTACATCAAACAACAATAAAATATATAAAAAAATATATTCAATAAAATAGTAAAATAATTATTAATATTAATAATCCGACAATCAATATGAATGATAATTTTTAAAAAAAAAATTACTCCATATATTATTATTATATAAAATAAATAAATAAATTATAATGTTGAAATCAAATAATTATTATTATTTCAACAATACATAATACTAATTCCAGTGATCAATATTGGTATTAAACACTAAATCGTATAATTTATTTCTCATATTAATAATTATACGATTCAATATATATAAATTATATATTTTAATACAATAAATTATATAATTTTAGAATACAATATGAAATGCATTATACTCATAAAAGTTAACCTAAGAAATAATAAGAGTACTAGTTAATTGGGCGACAGCCGACATGTCTCCGTCCCCATTTTTAATACGTTCATAAATGTCGACCAATAAATTAATAGTACATCTTTTTCTTGACAGAAAATTAACGGTACATCTTAAGCCATGCATTTCATCACTTCTCATATTTTGACATCGAGTTGGTATGACGTGAAATTTGTTTACCGTGAAATTAATTTATTTTTTATATGTATGATCCTTCAATTATCACAAATAATATTTTTTTAATATAAGTCACACTTTTTAATTATCACTGTCAATACTCCTTATTATAATATAAGTCACACACTTCAGTATTATGAGTAATACTTTTTATAATAAAAAGTCACGCTATTCAGTTATCACAACTAATACTCTTTAGTAATATAAGTCACATTTCTTAACCAATTTTTCAGATTTTTGTGTGAAACTTTATTCACCCTATATTTTGCCTTTCACTTCATGTCTATATTGCATAGGTATGGGGGCGGGTACATGGATACGAATTTTAAAAAAAATTAGGGTTTGTGATATGGTAATGATACGTCTGTTTTTTATATTTTATTATATATTACACCTATAAAATATATATTATTTAAAATTAATATATCAAATGTATGTAATTCACATAAAACTTAAACATTTTCAACAATTTAATATAATTAACTAACAAAACATCAATTCAATACGTAAATTATAATAAATTCAATTAAAAAAACAAGAGTTATGTTGTCAATTTAATATCTCCTCCATATAAAGCGTTAAACGCGTTTAGTGTTTTTACAATTTTTTTTTGATATATATATATATATTTTTATTAGTATTTGAAATGATAAAATAATTTTTTTAAAGATGCATGCAATATATGAGAGGTAGATCTATAATAATTGACTTTTTTAAAAATCACTTTATCATTTGAAATACTAATAAACAACTCGCTCACAAAAACTCGATAATAAAGGTGGTGTGCACGTTTTTTCGAGACGGAGGTAGTATACATTACATAATAATGTTCAATTAAAATAATACAATTAGTACTTAATAACATTACCATTTAGAGTTTTAGTCATGAAACATTGCAAAAAGAAAAAAACAAAAAAAACAAAAAAAAATTCTAAAAAATAACTGCTATTTGCAGTCCTTTCCCCACATAGAGATGTTAAAAGGGCATAAAGTTGAGAGTGGGCCAATATTTAAACCAAAAAAAATCAAGGTTAGGGCTAAACTTTTTCGATTGGATTTATCGTGGGACCGATATGGCTTTTAATTGTTATTTTGTTGTTTCGAAAAAGAAAAAAAAATAGGGTTAGGGCCAACTCGCCAACCCGTTTAATATTTTTATTTAATTAATTTTAATATAGTTATATGGTAATTTTAATAGTTTTAAGTAATATCGATGTTGAATATTAAATCAGTGATTTCAGAGCCGGGTTGAACCTTTTGGTACAACCGGTTGATAAAAAAAATAAACCATGAAACCGGTTCAATTGCCCTCGAAAATTTATTTTTACGGTTGAACCAGAAAGAATCGGCCAGAACAAGGAAAATCAGTCAAAATGGGGAAACAAGTTGAACCGATTTTTTTTTTAATTTAAAATTTAATCCTAATTTATGTCATTCCTATATTGAATTTTAGTATTTTAAATTATACTTGTTTATGATTCTATTGTGTTTATTTCTAATATTAAACTTATAAATTATCATTTTAAAGTTTTATAAGTGCATATTTATTTTATTTTTAATATAATACATAAAATATTTTTTAAAAACAGATAGAGATTATTTAACGGTTGGACCGCAGGTTCGACCAATCCAACCGGTTGAACCGCTAACCGGTGCCCAATCCGATTTGGTCGCCGGTTCGATTATGAAAACACTGTATTAAATAGTAGTATCATTTTTTCAACATTGCTTTTTTTTTGGTTAATGTGATTGAATATAATTAGCAACACATTTATTATATTATTTTATCTCCTTTATTTTTATATGTTGAATTTAAATTACATCATATTATATTATAGATACTTTCAATTTCAATTATATTTTATTTTTAAATTTTTTTTACTTTGAACTGTTAGTGGTATGGTTTAGAAAAAAATCATTTTAAAAAAAAGATTAGGTCCCAACTATTAGCGGCCTGTTTATCGTGAACCGATAAGGCCCGAGACCGTCTAAGCTCGTAGCCCTATAGGGCTGGGCCGTCTAACATCTCTATAATTCATTTTTTCGATTCCTAGTATCCGGTATTGTATTAAATCGTGTATCCTAATTATTTTTAAAAATTTAATCGAGAATTCATCAATGGGCGTATCCCATGCAAATTAAGTGAATCGTCACTCACACTTTTTTTTAAAATGTAAAGATCCGATCATTTGTATTATGCACATCATAGCTTCATGTTTACAATATTTTTTGTCTACATATTTATTTGATGAAAACTCATTCTTTATGGTGTACATGATATTATTGTACTAATATATTAATTTTCGCTTTTAGAATATATATTACAATTTTTAAATCCGTACACATATATATATATATATTACTATATTATTAAGAAAAAGTAAATAGGGTGAAACAAGTTTTCGGAATGAAAAACTGATTTAGAGAGTGTGATTTATATTATTAAAAAAAGTGTCTAAATTTATATAATTGAAGAGTGTGACTTTTTACTATAAAGAGTATTATTCATAAAAATGAAGGGTGTGATAAATATTAAAACAAATAATATGGTCGTGATAACTGAAGAGTGTGGCCTATATTACTAAATAATGTAATCGTGATAACCGAAGTGTAAAAATAAATCAGTTTCACGGTGAACAAATTTCACAGTATACCAACGCATATTATTATTAATTTGTATATTGTTGATTTTCTTCTCTGTAATAGTACTATGTACGGAACAAGTTGCATTGCAACATAGTACCAAGTGGACCATATTCCCTAGTCCTTTCCCAGAAATAAATGATGAAAAATACTAGAGAATTCAGTTGACAGTGGGGCATTAATTTTTTTTCCTGACAGGGGCTACTCGATATTTGATACGAATCCTCCTCATTTCAAATTGTATGATTTCCACGTTTTTTTGCTTTTAATTGTTATTTTGTTGTTTCGAAAAAGAAAAAAAATATCGTTATTTTGTCATGTCCTACCCTGTTTCAAGATAACATAAAAAAATGAATTGAATTGTGATATTTTATGTAATATTATGAATTTTATGAGGATGAAGTGAATAGAGTGTTTTTTATTTTTAGGATGTGCATATTACCGTGGAATGTTTGAATAAAAAAATGTGCATATTATGATAAGACGGAGGGAGTATAATTTTTTAAAGGCAAAATATAATGTGAACAAGTTTTACGGTAAAACTGGTAAAGAAGTGTGATTTATATTACTAAAGAGTGTGACTTTTTATTGTAAATGGTGTGACGTTTTACTATAAAGAGTATTATTCATAAAAGTGAAGGGTGTGACTAATATGACAAATTCTCATGTGTACCACATGCACCAATAAAATTGGTGCAATATAATTTTAAAAGCTCTTTTTCTAAAAAAAAATTAGTTTTAACTTTTTTTCTTTTTTCAATTTCGGTTTTTTTTAACTTAAATTTCAGTTTTAGATGTTTTTTTTTATTTTTTAATATCCGACACAACCCCAAACCCGGCCCAAGTGGTTCATGGTTCACCCGGTCCGAATGGTTCATATATGATTTAAGGTTCATTGTTTAGGGGTTAGGGTTTAGAGTGCACCAATTTGAATTGGTGCATGGGGTGCACAGAAAAGTGACTCGACTAATATTATAGCAAAGAGTGTCGTAGTGATAAATGAAGGGTGTGATTTATATTACTAAAGAGTATATCTGTAAAAAAAAACAGTAGTTTCACGGTGAACAAATTTCACAGTATACCAACTCTTTTTTAAAATGTAAATTCTCAAAATATTTAGACAAAGCTTCCATTTCCACCTGGTGCTACGTATCGATGTTTCCAATTTTATTTCGTTATTGTTATTGTAAACGGGAGACAAAATGCCGCTTCTTAAGTGGTATGATTTGAAAAAAATCCTTCTCACCTAAAAGTATGAATTTATAGAGAGATGATGAATTAATTCATATAGGACTGGGAGTGTGAGCCTTGAGACTCTGATATCATAAAATAATTTTTTCTCATTTAAAAGTTCGAACTTGTAAAGAGGTGTTGAATGAATTCATTTATTTACTTTCCTAGTATGATCAGTCGCTACCTAAATCAATGGTCCTAAATTCTGAATCACCTCAAAATAAAGGAGAGATGATATGAATTAATTCATTTATTTACTTCCCTAATATGAACCGTCACTACCTAAATCAGTGGTCCTAAATTTTGAATCACCTCAAAAAAAACATGTTATAATTCGAGTCAACCATATTTTTTTCTATTGTTTTTTTTTTTTTTAACCTTTCAACCACAATTTCAAAATTCAATCAATGTTAACATTACACAATTTGATGCTAAAATTTATAATATATCCAAATGGTTCATATCACTAAACAAGACAAAAGCCAAAAAAATACATTAATTTTTTATGCTCTATGAAGAAGCCAGAAAACAGTAGTCAACAGTATGTGTACATTAATTCATTTGTAGTTCTTTACGTGGCCAAACACCCACTTATTTATATTTTTCTTCTCTAGATATTTACTGATACGCCGTTCCCATAAATTTCGTGAGGTAAATATTAAATAGATTTTTTTTAATTTTTAGATTTATATATGAGTGGGTCTTATGTGCATTCGGTTCAAGAAAAGACACTCATAACGATTTTTAAAAGCGTGAAAGAACTATAAAATTTAAAAAAAACATGCAATTATTCCGATTTTCTTGGAAACATGCAACTATTTTCCCATATTAACAATTATATTTTTCTGTGTAAATAAATCACACTTTTCAATATGTCCACCTAAAACAATGATGAGTACTGTCTGAGAATACTTTTGTATAATTTTGCTTTCCAATTCTTTTTTTTTTTTGAGCGCTGCTTTCCAATTTTTAAATCCTTAAATATGTTCTACACTGCAAGTTTTTTCGTTTAATTAGTACTATTTGTACTTACATATCGATTGAAGTCTACTTATAGAAATATGAGATCATATCATAATCTGAAACCCCTGCTACTACAAAGAGCACATACATACTTAAGAAGGAATAGGTTATTTACCTAAAGTCAAAAACACAAATTAAAGAGCACTACTTATAAGAAGGAATAGGCTATTCGAACAAAAATGTCGAATTTAGGCAATACAAATTCTAGGCATGTGAAACCCTAAATTAAATGTTTTGTTTAAGCAATATATAAGTGATTAATTTGTTGAAATTTTGAAAAAATTCCGCCACACTGATTGCAGACATAGTCGCAATACCACATCAACTTGATATGCAATTTGTTTCTCATATTAATAATCACAAGATTCAGTGTAGATAAATTGTATAATTTTAAAATTTTTTATAAAATATATAATATACTTTTTCATACAAGATTTAGCCAACTAAAAATTAGGAACAACAGTGCTGATTGCTAATGATGTATGGAATTTGTGATTATCAACTTAGTTTTGATTGCTAATGATGTATGTTTATTTTCTTTGTTGGGATTACATATATTTAAAATTATTTTTTACTTTTGTATAATAAAAAATACTAATAAACAACTATTTATACTCCCAATATTTTATTGAAATCAAATTGTTTATTAATAAAACAATTTTAAATACCCCCAAAATTTTATCATTTATTTAAAAAACTGAGGAGGATAATTCTTGTTCAATAAGAAAGAACCAAACAAGATTGTTACATTGGAGTTAATTTAAGTGATTAATCCGGATTAGTCGAAGATTAAATTAATCGAGATTCTACTTTGTAATTAAAAGTACATCATTCATGATTCAAGATTTAAATGAACAACCCATTTATTTGTATTTATTTTTTTTGCCCCCAATATGAAAAATTGACGGTCATTCTTGACCAAAAGATTACACTAGGAGGATATGATATTGATCTATTTTGATTGACACTTTAATAATTCTGGGAGGATAAATTATTAAGATTATATATCAATATTAACAAGGAAGAATGTTTTTTTTTTCTTTCTTGGTTCGTTGAATTTCTTCAAATCTCGTAGAGGAGCTAAATAGGATCATAGATAACATTTTTAACTATTGCTTTTGACTTATCAATTTTTTAATCTAAAAAATATTTTTATCAATATTAAAAATGGGGAAATTAATATTATTCAGCGCGCAAATGAATATTTTTATTTCTGAAGAATATTGTAATTATAGGAAAAAGATAACTTGTTCGTCATTGTTGTTTTTAGGGAGGTTTTTATGTTTTAAATCATACCAAATCTTTCAATACATATAAAAGAGGAGATATAGATCTATCATACTCCACCTTAAAAGTGACTTTATCATTTTAAATACTAATAAATAACTCACTAGTTAAAATTCGATTAGAAAAGATGATGTGCACATTATCTTGGGACGGAGAGAGTATAAACTAATCAATACTTTTTATAATATATTTTACTTTGTAGTGAACATGGTCAAATTATTGTTCTTAAAACACTCAAAAATTACGGCCTAAAAAAATATTAACTCCACTTTTATTTCTTCTACCTACTCTTTGTAGGTTTTTTTTCTTCATTTATGATCACTAGCTACACTCGATTGGACTTCCAATATTTCTTTGTATAACCTTTTCATTGTAACGGAAATAATCTCTATCTCATCTAAAAGTGCAAATTTATAGAGAGGTGTGAAGTTAGTTTATTTAATTTTTTTAACACACCCCCTCGTGGGCTGAATTACATCATTTGGAGGAGACTCATAGAGTAGACACAATTTAATTGGGGTGGAGTTGCCCAGTAGTGGGCGTGAACATGAAGGATTTGATACCATGAAAAAATTATGTCATCTAAAAGTCTGAGCTTGTAAAGATGTGTAAAATTAATTCGTTTATTTAATTTCCCAAAAATCCTATTTGGTTTACAGTACTGGATTGATTCTAGGATTGACTGAGATTGAATTGATTGAACTAGATTATTTGAATCAAGATATGTGTTTGGATTATAGGATTGTAACTCTTAATCATATACTTAAAAATCAATATAGATATTAAAATACTAATCCCGGTCAATCTCATCTTCCCTTCCACATGAGATAGACACATTCCTCCATATAGGAATTAAACACATTTTATAACCGAACTGAAATGTATCTTGTGTCTCATCCAATAAACCAAACAATTGATTACGCGGAATTAAAATATTAATTCCAGCTTATTTTAATCAATGTGAAGCAAATGAGGCCTAACAATAGTAGCTTGTCTCGTCCTAGTGCTAGATTCCATATGCTTCAAAATTGGAACAATTTTCCTACACGAGAACGTACGACATACGGTGAATATAAAAAGTAAATTAATTATGAAATGTAATTTTAAATATTTTGTTAATCATAAAATATTGCCCCAAATGCATGCCTATAATATGAGACTTACTTATTTTAGAAAAGTTGGTGTAATGATGTTGAAAGAACATTTCAAGTCAATCAAGTTATGCATTTAATTATCATCAATTATGCCAGTAAAAACTTTTTTTTGTTTAAAAATATAACGCATTTTTTTACACGTTGATTGTTTTTTTCATAAAGCCGATGATAGTTTTATATACATAATAGGAGAGCTTTTGTATGTAATAAATGATATTTAAATAATCGAGTTTCATAAGCATTTAACTGCGCCTATATGTTTTCATTAAAAAATAAAACATGAGGATCTAAACCAAATAAGTTTTTGAAATAAAATATTCGAGTCCAAATATGTATATTATATACGCACTTGTATGACATGTTTTTCTTTCCAAAGTGTGTGTACCTCGTTACTGAGGGTCCCACGCCGTTTATTTAGTTAATTTCGTCCATTCATTTTCTGAAAAATATTGTGCAAAGCGCCTGCCAATGTCGAATTTTGCTCTACAAAGACCAGATTTATCAAGAAGATGGAGTTATGGAATGGTACGAGGAGATTATCGTAATTTCAAATCATGTCATTCGAAAATGTGAGTTCAATTACTCAAATTTCATATACTCATAATTACCTACTTGCTTGAATTAATTAAAGTAGGGCTTTAAAGTTACAGAGCGACTTCCATTTCTACCCCTGCAACCAACCAAAAGGATACCTTTATCCGAATCGAAGCACCTGAATTCGGGCGGGTCTTGGCCCGTGAGGCCCGATTCGACCAAGAGTATTGGGTAACTCATTTTCTTAATCTCTAACATTAATAATGTCTGAATACTTATTTTAACATTTGATTTAATTCCTTATTTTATGTTTTTATTTATTATTAATTTTGGCTAGGCCGTAGCATGGCTAAGAGCAGAGAGCCATTGGGAGGGCCGAGAAAATGAGCGGTATGACCTCAAAAGTTATTTATGTTTAACAATCGATAATATATTTTAGAATTATGCAATTTATTTTTTCCCATGTTAATAATTGTTTGGTTTGTTGCAAAAAAATTGCATATTTCGGTGTAATAAATTGAATAGTTTTAAAATACACTATAAAGTGCACAGTACACATGAGACTCAGTGTTTAAGTTTATGTCTCAAATATGATTTTACATGTAGTAATTAAAAAGTTAGAAAATAGAGAAAAAAAACTTTTTCGGTCTCATAACTTATCTACTGTCAATTTTTCGTCTCAAAAAAATTTAATGTCCAATTTTAGTCCCACAACTAAACGAATTATCCAATTTTGGTCGCATTTTCACCGAAAAATCGGGAAAAACGTCATTTTCGATCTAATGCAAGTCACGTGCCGGTAAAATTTAATTGTTCTTACATTTACAAATTTAAAAGTTTTAGTTTTGATTAAATTTATTGAATTATTTACACTCGTGTAGTTTAATTGATTAAAAAACATACAAAAATATAAAGAAAAAAATAGTCAGCGTTCACTTCATCGAGGGTATAAAAACCCCCAAATTTTACCAACATGTGACTTACATGTGATCAAAACGGCGTTGTTCGTGATTTTTCGGCAAAAATGGGACCAAAATTGGACTATCAATTTAGTTATGGGATCAAAGTTGGACAGTTAAATCTTTTGGGATGATAAATAGACAGTAAATAAGTTATGGGACAAAAAAACTTTTTATCTCTTAGAAAACACCTCACAAAGAAAAAGTGATTTTACCCTTATAATTTTTTAGTTAATGTCTTTTTTTATATATATTGAAGATCTTCTGGGGAATTTTCTGATCAAATTCTTGCAATATAAATATATATATATATGAAGTTGTAGTATTTAGAATCAAAAGGAATAAGCATGCATGTTTAAAACTATAATCTATCTTGATTATTAGCTTGTAACATTCTTGCCAGATATGCTGAGAATTACATAAGGAAATTCGCGGAACAGGTAATTATGTGAAGTGTTGTTGCATGAAATATCTTTGTGTTATGTTTTAATAATCAATCAAGTTACACAAAAATGCATTATCATAATATAATTGTAGTGCAGGAATTGTACTAATTTTTCCAGTCCTTCTGCAGGATTTCAACTCCATGAAAAAGAGATACAACACACAAATGGGAGATAACACCAAATGCATTGTCATGGTACTTAAGCATACTAATTAATATTTATCTGCATTTATTTCATTTCATTTTTCCCATTTATATTCCTCAAAATCATTACATGAGCATGCAGGTAAACAAGGAAGATGGAAATGTTGTGGGAACCTTAGACTTGAGCTTTCACAAATTCTCACATGGACAGACCTTCCCAGGGGTCATTTTGCCTTCAAAATTGGACTAATTAATTAATTACTTTCACATTTGAACTCTGTTTTTCTTTTTTTTTTTATTATTAATAACCCAATTACAATTCCTTTGTGTTTTATAGGAGTACGTTAAGCCTCCTATATTTTGCTTATTCGAAAGAAAAGTTTCGAGCAGCTACGCGTACGTTGCAAACTTATGCGTAGCTAAAGCAGCACGTCGCCAGGGTATTGGCGACGGCATGTTGCAGTACGCTATTCTGTGTGTCAAGTTGCACGGTACGTGAGACAGACAAAATAGTTACTTGATATTCAATTCTAGATCTGTATAGATGTTAAATTCGAGTCGATTTATTTATGTTTGAAGGTGCAGAAAGGGTGTTTGTGCATGTTAATAGGGATAACAAACCTGCTCAAAGACTCTACCAGAAAATGGGATTTCAGGTATTCCATCTCTCATTTTATAACCTCTCTTTCTTCCGTTTATTTCTTCGAATAATGCAAACTCGACTCGATTTCAGGTTGTTGATGCAGCAAGCTCTCAACTCTTAGCCGATCGTATGTACTTTGCTATGCTATGAAGCATCAAGCTACAAAGATATTAAGTAAATGTTAGCTTAGAATTTTTGAAAAGGTGGTCATTTCAAAACTAAGGGGATGTTTGGTATGTGGTGATGGGAATCAAAGAGGAATCGTTCTCATTCTTTATGCTTGATATGAAGCAATGAGAACCAAAATCATTAATCATTCTCTTCAATCATTAATTACGTATTATTATTCTCATTGAAGAATTAGAACCGGACTTTGTCCAAATCTTTACTTTGGGGTGATATATGCATTGAAACTACGCCTCATTTGATGCGTATATTTTGATTAATGCATGAAAATTTCACTTCTTGTGCTCAATTTTGTTAGGATTTAAACTGCAATTATAGAGAAATTGAGAGAAAATAAAATTAAATAACACAGATTTGGTTACCCAACTCGTCAGGAATGACTACGTCTGGGGCACTACTAAGTCAAGGAGATTTAATAATATTTTCGATGATAACAAATATAATAAATCAGATGGGTTTTTATAAGCAAAATTAGGTCAAAATCCTAAAGCTCCATGGACCAACAAATTTCATTATGGATTTTTTGAAGTTGGATTACATTTTGGAGCCCAAAAGAAGCAAAATAACAAATATTAAAGGTTGTGGTATGGGCGGCAAAAGAAGCAAGACCCAAGTAAGGAATTGTTCCGGCAAAGGTTATTAGCACCGCCATCTTTAGGAAATACACCCCTTAATTTTTTTAAAATGAAAAGACTATATTGCCCTGAACATAAAGGTCCAGTTTCTTCTCATTCCTTTCCTCTAGCCTCCGCTGTATTCTGCCGCCGCCGCCGCCGCCATCGGGTGGCACGGTACAGGACCGACTATTCAAAACTGAGAATATGTAACCAAATTGTTATAAATTTTATTCGAAAAATTTACAAATTCTCAAAAAAAATATTAAAAAATAAGTAAAATTTTCGGGAAAAGAAATCGAACAAAAGGAAAGATTTCGTAAATAATAAACGGGACACGTTTTCGGAAAAAAAATTCGAAAATAGGCAACATGTTCGGAAAAAAAAATCAAAAACAGATAACATTTTCGAAAAAAAAATCCGAAGGTCATAAATTTTTTCATAAAACCAGATCCGAAAAAAAAAAAAAACATAATGAATTAGAAAAAATAACAAAACCAACCATCTCCGTATATAAACAAAAAAGGGCAGATCTTATCACATGCATAAGCAAAAAATCAAAAAAAAAGGAAGGAAAGTGGGAGGCATCGATGAATTTCTAAAACTTACATTGGGGGTGGGCATCGGAGGTGGAAGGTTGGGGCGGGATGACGGCAGTGCTAATAGCAGCGGAGTTGGGGGTGGGGTGTTTTGATCCAAACGGTGCATTTACTAAAATGGGGAGTGTTAATAACCTGAGCCAATTGTTCCAAAAGTGAGTGCGTAACACGTAATTAAAGATAGGCCCAGGTTATTTATACCGCCAACTTTAGTAACTACACCCCCTTTAAAATTTAAACGAAAAAAAGTACACATTAAAAGACTATACTACCCTTTAATTAATGCCCTAAATGACTAATTCCTACACATTCACCACCCTCATCAGATTGAGCCCGCAGCTTCAAAACAGAAAATTGTCGTGACCATGAAATATGAAAAATGGATGATCTATTATATTGCTAAGGGTTTGGCCCATTTTATTTATAGTGGGCTTGGAGATTTAATTATAGGCTTGAGATTTAATTATAATAGTCTTGGGCTTTGAGATTTAGGGTGTGTTTTAAAATGCTTAAAACAACTTAAAGAATCATTTATTTTTAAAAGTTGTGAGAGGGAACTTTAAAAATAAATGCTTCTGAAAACTGTTTTAAGTGTTTCAAAACACACCCTTAATTGTGGACTTGAGATTTGATTATAATAGTTGTGGGATTTAAACAGGGAAATCTGTAGAGTAATGAAAACAAGCAAGAAAATACTTCTCATCTTCTCTCTCGACTCTCTCTCTCTAACCTCTCTCTCCAAAACCCTCTTCTCCCTCTCAAACTCTCACTATCCTTTTCTATATGCAATTTTTATTATTATCCGTAGAAAATTATACAAAAACATGGTCTCACTGTCCTTTTCTATATGCAATTTTTATTATTATCCGTAGAAAATTATACAAAAACATGGTCTGTAGTGTTGGGATCGCTACAAAAATACGACACCTTGACCAAATCAAGAAACTATCCCATTTAATTAAAATATGCAAATTTTTGGGGGGAAAAGTTTGGAAATAACAAAAAAATTATTTTCATTTTTTTTAAAAAAAATGCAAGATTTTGTAAAAATTAATCATGAAAATTTTCAAGAAAAAAATTCGAAAATAATGATAGATTTCGAAAATTATCTTCGAAAAGAGATCAAAATTAAAAAAAAAAAAAACTGAATTTCTGGAAAACTATTTCGAAAATACACGAAATTTTCGGAAAAAGTTTCCGAAAGCGGTATGCTTTTTCGAAAAAAACCAGATCCAGATTTTTTTTATACAAATATAAATATCTTCAAGTGATTAATTCATGTGTTTACGTCTGGGAGAAGAGGTGTGCGACGTTGGAACAGGGCTGCTGCTGGTGGTTTGGGGAGTTGTAACGAGAAAGGGAAAATATGGAAAAAAAAATTGGGGGTGCTGGTAGTTAAACCTTTCCAGAATAAATTGTTCAATTTCTGCCCAAAAAAAATAAAAAAACAAAAAAAAACTCAGAAGGTAAATCAATTGCTTACGACAAAAACTCGCCATGAGGCATTTCGGCCTCACGACGCTTGAGGGTAGATAATCAAACATAAATCAATATCTTTCTCTTCAAAAGTGTTAAAACGTCGGTCTTCTATATCAGACCTCGCCTCATCACGTGAGGGCGGATCAATAAATATTTCTTATTGTTTTATCTTATTACTTTTCTCATGTATGAAAACTGTTAGACACCGACTTATATATATGAGAAAATCTCTTACAAGATTTATTGAGAATTTTATACTTCATGTGGATATTTTCAGCAATTCACCAATTAATATAATTCATGAGAATTTTTACACGATATATGATACTCAATTACTCATAAGTCATAACAATGCATCTATACATACACACACATATAAAACTCATTAACATACTATTTATTGGAAGACAAAAACGCATATTAGACGGTCTCATACATTAGATGAAGTACGAATTAGAACAAATCAACATTCATTCTTCCAAAGTGTTAATCATACAAGTGTGTCTCTTTATTGAATAGAATATCTTATGACAAAAAAAAATGTGGCAATTTAGGCCTCGTTTACTTCTGTGGGTGGGATAACTGAAAAAAATAAGATATGGCTAACTAATACCAAAATAACCCGATAATGACTCATATTTACTTGGTAGGTTAGAGAGGAATAATTGTTGCATTTTACTTATATATCCTAAATATATATATTAAAAAAAAATATTCCCACCATTCAAGAACTAGTCAACAGTCAACTGCCCAATCTGCCATTACATTTTGTGGTTTGTAATTGTCCGACGGAATTTTTATCTCCCCATCTCTTCTACTTTTCCGATGAATGTCATATCTTTGTTATAGTAACACAATCGACTTTTTGAGGAAGAAACTCAATTTCAGAAAATTGCTAAAATTGATGAAGAAAGAGGAATTGAATTGTGTTAACCCGGGTGCCCAGTTTTAAACGGCTTTTCGAGCATGCTAAGTGTGTGTTTTGAAATACTTAAAATAATTTTAAAAAGCAATTATTTTTAAAAGCTGTGAGATGGAACTTTGAAAATAAGTGCTTCTAAAAGTTGTTTTTAGTGTTTCAAAACACGCTCTAGATAAACAGGTGCATAACCTGAATAAATAATTCTAATTCAGGATTAACTATGGACAACTTAGAAAGTAAACGAGGCCTTAGGGCATGTTAGTTTTGCGACTACCACGGACGGACTTTGACTATACAATCCCAAATACCTTTCTTTTCAATAAAAAAAAAAAGTATTTTGAAATTCTACACCATCCACCTCTAATATTATTACTGCACCCTACACCCTACACTCTCATCCTATTTTGAAATAAATAATTTGTTATATATATATATATATATCCTCACAAATAATAATTCCCTCACTTTTACACAATTTACAACACATCACATTCATTCAATCATTACAACAATAATATAATAATATAAATCAATCAATTTTTTCTCCATCCTACACAATCTTTTCCTATAAAAAATCCCCAACAAACACATACTCAATTTTTTGAATAGAATTTTAAAATTCAAGAACTTTGAAGTTCAGAATTTCTCATCCCGCTGTAAACCCAAAACGAACATACCCTTAAAGATTCGAAAAGGTCATGAATAATATACAAGAAAAAAAAGAGTTAAAGTGAGAAGATCCAAAGAGTACATTGATTGCTTTACTTTTAAAACAAAAGGTGGGGCAGATGTACCTTAGCAGTATCAAGATTCCAATCTAATGTTGCCCATGTGAATCTGATACAAATTGTCTCACCATCACACTTTTCCCTACCAAACGGAGAAAAAATTCATCATTTTTTTTTTCTCTTGCATCCCTATCATTTTATTTCATTTCTCTACATATATTGGATGTCAATAATACATCCCTAATTATATCTTCAACTCCCAAATTTATATTTTGGAGACCTCTTACGAAATTAGAGACGAGCCTACATTCAAATTGATAACAATTTATTTGATTAATCTTCATCCTACAAATCGGGTCGGGATACAATCAGAGTAAAATAACATGAGCAGTTCCTGAGAATTTTTTTTTCTACTAACATTCTTATGCACAAGCATTATCATTGTTATGTAAATGCATCATCAATGTTTATAAAATAACTTAATTTTTAAACAGTAACACTTCGTCGGTACAACAGTTATAGTACATATGCATAATATTGATATTAAATAAACGTAACAATAATACACAAAGAAAAAAAAGTTCATAATGAAACTTGAAGAGAAAAAAGAATATTCATATACAAGTTGCAAGATGGGAATTGGGAAAGTTTGCGTGCTTCAAAGTGGAAGATATTGCAATTAAACTAATCATTATCTTATCATTCTTCACAAAAGGCACTCCAATTTTTCAGCATATGAGATCAAATCTTTTATATCAATCATCAAACCCCACGTCAGATTTTGAAATTTAGGGTCCAAATCAACAAATAGTCGATCCAGTTAGTCAATGTCTCAATGATCAAGAAAAAAGCCAAATTTTAAAAAAAAATGATCATAAATTAGACGTTGACAAAAGAAGCAACGACAGCAGATTATGATAAGATAGATTGAAAAACTATCCAATTCCCAAGCAAAAACACCACCAACAAAAACAAAAAACAGAGAAAATGGACAGATTGAAGCATTGGTGAGCGAATAAATAATCACTGGAACAAACTATACAGAAAACTTACTAGTTTGATTGCATTTGATTTCACCTCGAAGAAATCGGGTTTAGAGTTCTGGTAAATCCACTGAAAGCGCCATAGCTCTTGGAACTGAACCCCAAGCACCCGAGAAGCCCCTGCCTGTAGGGTAAAAACGTTTTTTTCTTCATCTCCTCCGCCTGAGCTCTGTTCGCGGTGTAATGCAGCTCATGCGCCGACCGCCGTATCCAAACGCCGTTCGCCGGTTTTCTGGCGGCGGCGGTGGAGGAGGATTTCTTTTCTTTCTTTGCTGCCTCTGTTTTGCCTACCTTCTCGTCACGTGACGACGATGGGGACAGCACGTGAGAAGACGATGCGGACGACGTCGTTTTCTTCTCCTTCGCCGGAGAAAACGAAATCGCCGACCAGAACCTCTCCTTGCTGTTGGTTCTTCCCTCGCTTTTGCTCCGATGCAACAGATCCTTCAAAAATATCCACTTCTTCGAATTCCTCCCGGAGGAAGACGAGCGCGACGAGGACGCGGAGCAAGACGGCGTCGTTTCGCTCGATTCGTTTTCCTTCGCTTCGATCTCTCGATTCGCAGGGGCGGATTTCAATTCGAACTGAGAGAAATGCAATGGCGACATAGATCTGGCTTTTCGGTGGCAGAATTTGTTACTCCGTAATCTCAGATCTCTGCCTCTCTCAATTCTACCTTCCTCCTCGCCGCACAGATCCATCAATGGCGGAAAGTAATCGTGCGCCCTCTCCAAGTGAGAGGACAATTTCATCGGCCGGATCTGGCCGTTGAAGAACAATTCATCCGCTGACGTCATCGATCCTTTTCCGTTTCGACCATTTGGGGAAAACCGAGATGAGAATTCGAACTCGAAGGATCCAGAATCGGAGGACAGGAAAACAGGCTCATAATTATGAGTCTCAAATTTTTCATTGAAAAGGAGGAAATGCGTGGGGCTAGCAGGAGCGCTGAAGAAGTAGCCGGAGGGTGCATGGCCGGGGCTGGAGGGGGCGCTGACGAAGGGGGTGGAGCAGGTGCTGTCGATGTCTTCGCTGAAACGCGGCGGGTCTAGGGCGGAGGAATCGCCGGCGAGGGGATTGGGGTGGGAGGGAAGCATTATTGAATTGAATTTCAGTATGGGGAAATGGAGCTTGTTGAACACGTAATTATTGTTATCAGGGATGCAGAGGCAGAGACGAGTGAGCGCTCTGAGCGAAGGTGGGTGGGGGAAACTGCTACTGTTTCTCTTTTTTTGGAATTCTCTAAATCTTAATTTCATAAATAAATTAATAAAATAAATGAAATCTTTTAGTGGTATGAAATTTATGTAATTACATTTATATATTAATATCATAACACTTGTTAATTTATATAGTTATATTTATAAATTATTATCATAATATCATGGGTATTAATTTATAAGAACAGTCGTATCACTTTATATTTTATAAGTGTGGTTGTATCAATTTCATATTATGAATAAATTTCATAAGATAGTTTTGTGCATATTAAAGTAGTCCTTTCGTCCCACAATGATAGACTTGATTTTTATTTTCGTCTCTTCCACAAAAATAGGGCAATTACTATATTTAATATTTTATTAATATTCATTTCCACCTTATTTCATTTATTTAATGTATTTTTTTTCAATATAACATCTATATACTGTTATAAGGGCAAAATGAAAAAATAAAATAAAATTTTAATAATTTTTATTTTTTAATTTGTATAAAAATAATTATACGTTTATTTTTGTGTGACGAAGGAAGTAATAATCGGTTGGATTTCTCTGTGTCAAAATATGGTGTTCTACCCATGTTTCATATCCTCTAAATTTGACACATGTCCCATGTTTTAATTATTTAAAATTCTAAACTATATACCCTAAATCATGAACAATAAACCCTAAATTATGAATCATTCGGCCCGGGTGAACCATGAACCACTTGAGTCGGGTTAAGTTGGGGTTTGGTAACAGGGTAACAGGAAAAACTGGAAAAAAAAATTAAAAAAAATTAATATTTTTTTTAGATTTTAAATAATTAAAATATGAGACATGTGTCAAATTGAGAGGTTATGGAACAGGAGTAGAATACCAAATTTTGGAACAGAGGAATCCGTACGAGTAATAATAGGGCAAATCTTATCACCTTATGTGTCACCTCATATTTTCAGTTAAAATTTGTGCCTCATTTCAAGGAAACACTTGTCGCATTTTATTTTACATTTAGGTAGAGATGTTAAACGGGCCACGGGCCAACGGGCCGGGCCGGGCTAACCGGGAATTTTCCAGGGTTAGGGCTTAGGTATCTCTGGCCCGTTTAAAATCGGGTCTTTTTGGCTCAGAAGACCGTTTGGTGGGGCGTGTGGTTAAAGTGACTACTATTTTTTTTTTTTAAATTAATTTTTATAAGAGGGAGAGGCCCAAACCCAAAGTAAAAGAAAGAAGAATGATAAATGGGTTGCTGGGCTGAAAAAATCAAAAAAGGTCCGGTTAATTAATCCTCATTCCTCACTCTCTTCCATTTTTCAGTTTCTTCATGTCGCCCGCGCCGCCATCATCCACCTGACCATCTTCCACAGTGACCTCATGCCACCGGCCACCCGCTCTCTTCCTCCACTTTCCAGGTTCTTCAATCGGCCGCGGCCCAAGCCAAGCCATCCACCACATGACCAGTGACCACCTCTGTTCCGTCTCTCCCCATTAAAGATCTCAGACCACCCACTCTCTTTCTCCCTCACATCTCTGGTAAAGTTACGCTCTCCTTTTTATTTTTTTAATAGCAAGAATCGAAATGTTTTAAATTAGGGATTATTGGGGGTGTTAATTGTTAACTGTTAAATTAAGGATTGTTGAGGGTGTTAACTGCTAAATGTTAAATTAGGGATTGTTGGGGGTGTTAATATGCTGGGATTTTCAAATTTGTGAAAGACAAAGTAACTTGGGCGTGTTGGGTGGAAACGATGCCTGAATCAAAGTTCGGGAGGTACATCAGTTAGTTGTTTGCATTGTCTCCATATCCACACCATTTCTCTACCAGTAGATTCTTTTCTGTAAACATATTTCAACTATCAAAAAATTATTTCAAAAATTATTTACGTTGGGCTTGTTTGGGAGTCCATTGGATAATGTTTGTTAGAAAAATATATATAAAGATAAGCGAAAATCAAAAGTGACTGTTTTATTTAATCAAATAGTCACTTTAGTTTTATAATGACCCAATGTATGTGTGTAATTGCAGTTTTTCATTTTGGTGATTCAATGGATTTTGAAAGTCAAACTCAAGCAACTGAAGATGATGTAGAGATCTTGGACTTATTTATGGTTAGAGTTAAGTACTTAAGTTGTGAACTTGTAATAGTTGTATTCTATTTAATATGCATTTGAATTGTATTTAAAAAATAAAAATGATGTGGCCCGCCCGTTTAGCCCGAGGCTCGCTAGGGTTAGGGTTAGGTTACGACTCTTAATGGCCCGTTTAAAAGTGAACCGCTAAGGCCCTAACCCGTTTAGGCCCGTGGCCCTGTAGGGCTGGCCCTAATGGGTTAGGGCTGGCTCGTTTAACAACTCTACATTTAGGCCATGTTTTGAGAGTTTACAAAGAGTTTTATGAGCACTTATTTTTAAAATTATTAAACATATTTTTTAAAAGAATAAATGTTTTTAGATTTTAAATTAGGTTTGCAAACACACCATGAATATCATGTTTCAGTATAGATAGCACTATTCACACCCCAAACACACCCCATTAAAATTTAATAATTAATTTATATTACTAATCACACCCCATTTCATTACAATTTTATCCCTCCCCTTAAAATACAAAATTAAAATTTCTCTTTCTTCTCCCCCTTACTGAGTACAACCATTATCTCTTCTCAGGGAAAAAAAACACTTTTTTCACCATTAAGGATCGATTTTAAAAGTACAGCATAGAGAAATTTCTATATTTTTTTATTCTGGAAGATAAACTTTTTATAAATTATATTCATGTTTATTTTCTTTAGTTTTTTACTGCCGGTTTTCTTTAGTAGTTTCTTTAGAAGGTCTTGGGTACAATACTGGATAGTCTGGATTATTGATGATTTTGGAATACAATCCAAGAATTATATGCGCAATATTGGTTACAGTACTAGATAGTATGGATTATTGATAATTTTGGAATAAAATCCAAAAATTATATGCGCAATATATGTATTAGCAGGATAATTAATGGGTTCTTTTTGTATGTATAATGAGATTATTAAAATTAATTTCAAGAATTGAAGTGTCATTCTGACGAAGAATGTTGGATCTTCATGCACTCTGTTGCTTTACTACCAAATTATGTAGAATATGAACAAATTAAGTTTTGATATGTCTTTGATTTTCAGGTTCATTCCAATCAATCTTTATTAATCTTACATTTTACGCACTTGATGCTTTTTTAATTTCAGATTGATATGTCTTTGATATGTTGAATTTTCACGCACTTTGTTGCTTTTTTAATCTTTTCTTTTTTCTAAAAAAAAAGGGGTTTATGAATTAATAATTTATATAAAATTTAATTTTACATTTTTCATATGAGGGTATCTTAATCATTTTAAGTATATCTATTTTTGTTTGAAAATTATGGGGTGTGAATGGAGAATTTAGGGGTGTGAATAATGGCTCCCGTCAGCATATTAGTATGTATGTTTAATTATACCCCTTTCATCTAACAAAGAGATTTACTTTTCATTCTCATCCATCCCATAAAGATAAGCTTATTATTATCATCATTTGTCCCTATGTAATGTACCTTGTTACTAGTATTTGTCTTTGAAAACTAGTAGGTATAAGAAAATAATAGAATAACAAAATAAAATTTTAATGTTTTAACTATAATAACTTTCATTTTTTAATTTGTGTGAAAAAATATATTTAAATCTATCTTTGTGGGACGGAGGAGAACTAATGTCGCATGCCAATCAAAATTAGTGCCACGATTCACTATTGAACCTAAGTACACGATACATCTGGTTTGCAGGGAACTGGCTCATTTAGCGTGAGTCTTCGATAATTTTTTTTAATTATATTTTAAAATAATATTAAGGGTATGATTGTTTTTCGGTTTCATAAATCAAATTTTGTGGTTTAAAATTTAAAATTGATTGTAGTACATGATTAAACCAAGCTGGACTATTTCTTGCCTGGGAAGAACCGGCCTTAATCCATATATATCCGGCCCAGTTACGAGGCTTACAGATATAATGGGCTTTACATTATTGGTAATTTTAATAGAATTGGGCTTTAAATGACTGGTGATTTTGAACGAGAAGTGGTGAAATCACTTATTTGGTTATATATTGTATGCACGCATACAATGATATATAGTCTACTAATGAATTTCCTTATGTAAAATTGTATTTTACTCGGGTTTGCATATTTTCTACCAATTTACTAATACCCTATGTTGCATAGATGCAGGTGTAGGGTGCGGGTGCGATAAGATACGGGTACGGGGATACGAATTTTCAAAAAAAAATTAGGATGTGATACGGTAATGATACGTTTGTTTATTTATATTTTATTATATATAACACTTATAAGATATATGAAAATTTTAAAATTAGCATATCAAATGTATGTAATTCACATAAAACTTAAGCATTTTCAATAATTTAATGTAATTAAGTAACAAATATTAATTCAAATAACATCAATTCAATACATAAGTTATATTAAGGAATTCAATAAAAAAAAACAAGTGATATATTTTCAATTTAAATTATATTGCATAATAATGTTCAATTCAAATAACACATTTATAGTACTTAATAAAATAACCATATAGATTTTAGTTCTAAAAATTGAAAAAAAAAATATTTTTTTTTTAAAAAATAACCACTCAATCACCCTTCCCGCACCGGATACGCGTATCCAGCATATCGGATACGCGTATCCTAATTTTTTTAAAAAAAATTACTCACGGATTCGCCACGTGGTGTATCCGGTGCGAATCCCACGTGAATCGCACCACACCCGCACCCACGAAGTATCCGATATTGCACCATGATTTTTTTAGAAGAATTTGTTCATCATAGCTAATACCCTTCATAAAATATTTTATACCCATAAAAGGACTGAGTTGGAGCAACAAAATAAGTACCAGTCAAGGACAAAAAGTTTAATTATTTCTATGGTAAATCCAAATATGTACCTTAATTAAAATATGTCCCCTTAAAAGTAATCACATAATTTCCTAATTAGCAAGTACCTCAAAGTAGAGTAGTGATATAGAACCAACCATCTAGTTTTTTATGGAACCAGATTAATGAGGTGTCATGTCAACTTATCATCCACATAATTAATTATACTCAAATAAATTATAGAATATTTTATAATATACTATACCCTAAATCATGAACCTTAAACCCTAAATCATGAACCATTCGGGTCGGGTGAACCATAAACTATTCGGACCGATTTTGGGTCCTGTCCGGGTAAAAAAAAAGTTGAACTGAACTGAAAAATAAAACTTAACTGAAAAAAAAAAAAAAAATTTTTTTTTTACCCGGCCCTAGTGGTTCATGGTTCACCCGACCCGAATGGTTCATGATTTAGGGTTCATGCTTTAAGGTATAGTATATTATAAAATATTTTATAATTTATTTAAATAAAATTAATTATGTGGATGATGAGTTGGCATGACATCTCATTAATCTGATTCCATAAAAAACCAGATGGTTGGTTCTATATCACTACTCCCTCAAAGTATATTATTTATATATTAATTAAAGAAAAAATTGATCTTTTTATTCAGTAACTTTGATCCATTTTTATCTTGGTCCTATTACTTTACGATTTTTTATCTTGGTCCTGTAACTTTATAAAATTCGACTTTTTCGTCCTGTCACCGGCTAGTTACCTGCGATAGCAGATGACAAGACTAAAAATCGAATTTTGTAAAGTCATATAACCAAGATCAGAAAAAAAATGTATTTTCCCATTAATTAATATTAAAAAATACATGAAATTGTGTTCCACCTAAATATTGAGTCATATTAAACATAACATCAAAACTTCTATAAATCAAAGTTTATTTGAACTCTCCTCTTCAACGTGTTACTGTACTTCAGCGATTTTGAGAAGATCAACCCATAAAATTAAGTATTTTTTAATAATAATACTTTACATGCTAAATATTGATACTTTGTATATTACATGTTGATACTTAAAAAGAAAATTCAGATGAACCCAGATTTCCTGGGGACATACTCAACATAAATGGGTTGAAACATATGTGTTTGTATATATATATATATATATATTAATTCATGAGTTATAGACTTATAGTATATGATATAGTAAATGAGAAATCACAAATATGAAACTGTAATGTACAATTTCTTTGTCCACACCCTTATAAATAAAAGAAAATCACATTTTTTCCTTTTTTCTCAAGGACTGAGTCAATCTTTTACTTATTCCATGATGACCATATTTGTCATATTGTAGAACGTTCATATAAGGAATTAAGGAATTAAGCAAGACGATTCCTTTCCAAATCAACTTTATTTGATAAAAATATGACACACATCATTTGTGTATATATAAAAAAAAATCTATTTGATAGAAAAAATTAAATTAACAAAAAAAAGGTCCCCATTTCTTATTATCCAAAAAACTCCACGCATTGTCTAAAATAAAATGAAATCTCCAAGTATACATATAATGTATCTACAAAAATGCCTCAATCCAATCTCAACGACAAATTAATGCCCCAAAAAGTAATTTTAAAAAAAAATGTACATAAAAAACACATCCAAAATCAGCTTGAATTCTTGTCATTGTACTGCAAGTACGAAATTTGTCTTTGAAGCTTCATTTGTTCATAAAACTTAGCAATAAACTCCTCCGCTTTCAAATCAATCCCCTCATCTTCACTATCAACAACAGCCTTCTTCTTCTTCTTCTTCTTCTTCTTCTTCTTCTTCTTCTTCTTCTCCTTATCCACCCCACTAAACATCCCATCATCAAACTCGAAATCGTAGTCGAAATCCACGCGGGGTTTGATGCATGGGATGTTAGGCATTCTGAATCGAAGCGACGAAGGGCGATGCATTTTCACGTGTATTATCGGCGTGTCGAAGAACGAGAACTGACGATCGACGTACACCAGAGCCCCCGGCGCCGCCCCATGCGACGGCCGGAGCTTTTTGATGCCCTTTTTGGAGTAGGTTTAGGTTTATGACCATTCTTGGCCGAAATACCCCTGCTTTTCTAGCCCATAGTAGAGCCAAACGGAGGCTGTCCCACGCTCTGCGGCCTTTGGTCGAGGACTTTTTCGACATTTTGGTGAAATGGTTTTGTTTGCTTGGAGTGTGGGAGGAATTGAGAAAGGTGTTTGGCTTTTTTGTTTGGTAGGTTTTTAATTATGGAAAAAGGCGTGGAGTATTAGTATTTATAAACAGTCGAAAAAAAAAAGTAATTATAATGAATTATGATTTTCTTTTTATGTTACGCGGAGTGAGTGGAAAAAGTGTACTAAATTAATGGGCGGTGGAAAAACTAAAAACCTCGTTGTCGACGCGGTTACGCGGCCATCTGTTGCTTTAATTATTTGTTTACGAAACTGCCCCTCATTTACACCTGAATAATTAAGTACATGTCATTTATTTATGATCAATTGATTGATATTAAACTTATTGCGAATGGTATTTATATATAAATCTAAAATTTGGCAAATAACGTATTGAATCTCTTGAATTCTTAATAAATGCTACATCAACATGTACATATTTTTTTATCGGGCAAAATTTTTATTTTATTTTTATTGAAGAGCGGGTACAAAACGAATCCGACGAACTAAATTATTTACAAAGAGCTTTCAATAACCATTCGAAGATTAGAAAGCCAATTATTAAAAGAGAATTTAGAGGACGCCTTATCTTTTACACTTAGCCAACTCCATGTCCTAATCTTGATATCTTCAACCAATTTTGTACTAAAAAAATCTACACTTCTTAAGATAATATCATTTCTCCATTTCCAAAATTGTCAAACAACTTCTAGCCATAAGCTTGTAGCAATTTGTTTGCCTCTTTTCCCCTTAAAAGCTTGAACGAAGGACAAGAGATTTGAAGCAAAATTCGAGTATAAAGCTGTCGGGATGTCGAGCCAATGATAAATCTCCATCCAAACCAAATAAGAACCGGGACACTCAAAGAACAAATATTTTGCAGATTCTTTCCTCGGCTGAACAAAGAACGCACCTTAATTCATCAAGAGCAAGTGGAATGTTGCGACGAAGAAGATTAGATTTTATCGGAAGGCGATCCCACTATAATTTTCATGCATGTCCTGCCACAATAATTTCCATGCATGTACATCAACATGTACATATTATTGGTTCTTTATAGTTACATTTGCAATATATTTGGCTAGGGTAATTCTAGTATTCTTGTTGGAGATAGTGAAAACATATACGAATATTATCCGTTGATTTTTAAAATATCCAGATGAATATAAAAATGTAATTAATGTTTAATTCTATTGATTCAAACGAATACCGGAAAAAGAACGATAACAACACGAAGAATGAGATAAAACCACATTTAATTTCTATTTCATTCAAAGCTATGAATTATAATAACTAAGGAAGACTATAAATACTAGTCTAACACGACATACGAAAATATATTATTAAATAATTAATAAATAAAAAGATCTAAAATCGAGAAGAATTAATGAGTAGGTATTCAAACTTCTCCATTAATACTAAAGCATCATTTTTTCATCAATTCTACTACTATTTACTCAAATTCCATACAATATGAAAAAAATAAAGATGATTTTTATGTTCACATCTGCGGCACATGTATGCATAATAATCGCATGAATATGATATAGTTCCCTCTATATATAAGAGATTTTTTCTTAAATGATCTTTGCCATCTCATATTGTGCCATAAAAATTTATAATAAAAGTACTTAAAAATAAATACTACTCCTTCCATCATATTTTAAATCGTTCATTTCGGTGTTTGTTTCCGTGTTTTTCTTGTTTGTTTATTGATTAGTATTTGAAATGATCATATCATTAATCTTACATCTTCTTAAAAATTAATAAATAACTCGTTTGTTAAAATACGAATCAAACAATGAATGTACAATCTAAAACATGATGAACAGACTAATATATATAGCCAAGCCCCATCATCAATATTTTCTAATCATTGACATCATTGTTTGGATGGTACCGGAGTACTTCCAAGTATACAACCGAATTCTAATTAAAAGCTTCCTATATATTCAGACGAGGCTCATTTTGGTTTCACACTGAGGATTTAATATTAGCAAAGTCATCTTTATACGATTTTAAATAATTTGAACAACTAACAAACAAAGCGTTTTTAAAAAATTGGTTGAATTGTTCTTGAAAAAATTCTTTCTTAAAAACGGTTAATTCAATTTTATTATTTTTATTATTTATTGAATCACTTTTTTTTATTTTTTTATTATTTTTTTCTAAACCTCTCTATATAATGTTATTGTTTTTATCTCAATATCATTTTCTCTCAAATAAATTCATTTACAAGTCATTAATTTCATTTAATCTCTTTTATCGTAAGTTACATATTGTTTGGAATAATCCACAACGTCATAATCTCTGGCCTCCAAACTCTATTGTATTTATTTTAATATAAGATTTATAAGTTATAAATTAGTATAATTTTAATATTTTATGAATAAATATTTATTTTTAATGTAACATACAAAATATAAAATAAATATATAAATCAATTTAGCCCCATCATCAATATTTTATCAATATAATTTATTTTTGACATCTGTTTAATTATTTTAGTATTGTTTGATGGTGACTATCAAAGGAAATTTAGCGGAAATGTGGTGCTCCATTTCGTGAACAATCTTTAATTTGTTTTAAATATTGATTTTATTAGAGAACTAATTAACAACATAAATAAATAATTCGAAAATGGCACCTGTGATTGACTACATCGATTTATGAACTAAGAGTGAACAGCCAAGAAATATAGGAAGTTTGCATTTGAAAAAAAAAAAAAAAACTCATAATTAAGGCTTTGAACTCTACGGAATTTGAGAATAAGATTTAAGAATAACTAACAGGCAACAATTTCAATTATATGGGTTTGCAGAAAAATATAATTTATTTTGGTAAAAATCAATTTAAGGCTGTAAGATTTTCCTATCGATTAACACGGAAGATAGAAAACTATCAATTCAAGGCCAACTATCTGTTATAAATTTTAATGTTAAGACTAAAACCCTAAACTAAAAAGATCTTGAAATGAACCCTCTGCAAATAAAAAAAAAAAAATTAAAATTTTTATTAAAAAACAAATTGATAGTTTTTAAATGAATCGATAGTTTTCTATCTTTTATTTGTGAAAAATCTTTAAAATCAAATGGAAATTTGAATCGACATTTTTCCGGAAATAAAATAAATTAAGAACATTAATTGGGATATCGAACTCAATTTCTCAAAACAATGTTAGAAGTATTTTTAATTTGAAGTGGAATTTAAAAATAACGCCAACTTGATTTATTTTTTATACTTAATTTAATCTAAAAAAATCCAACATTTCTAATTTTAAAAAATAACAAACCATAAATAACCAAAAAAAAATTCAATTTTAAACGGGCCGCCATTTCTCCTCCCCCAAACTTGAATAGCTATGTTTATTTTCCTTTGGGAATAGATTTGAAGACTAGAATTGCATGTGTATTTCTATTTACTTCATTTTTTGCTAATTTTTCATGGGTTTTTAAGATTTAATTGAAAATGGTTCTTTTCATTTTTTCAAAACTTTTGATATTTATATGTTAGTTTTGGGAGATATTTATATGTTGTTTCTAATCCCATTTAACATCCTTAGTTGTTATCATATTATAGTAAGTCTTTCCTTCTGCTCTCACTTCAAAAATATTTAACATGCACATTTTTTTTTCTCTGATTGTCGATTAAAAAAAAAAGAGTTGGTAAGAAAACTCACGTGAAAATAATTTTTTTTTACGACATACTTTTTTTAATAATAAAAAATCCTTAATTATCTTTAGACATTATTTCTTTATAATATAAATCACTTTTTTATGAATCTCTTTTTTAAGTAAAAACGTTTTATTTTATAAAAAAAAGTACACTCTTTAAAGTATTATAAATTCTTTAGTAATTTAGGTTTTAAACTTGTTCACACTATACTTTGCAAAAAAAAAAAGAGTATAATACATCGATATAAATGATTAATTTGAATCTTTGAGGTTAATTATAATTTTTTTCCCGCGCAACTTACATTTACATGAATAAAATTATAAAACCTTTGCATTTTTTTCTCTTAAATTTTAAACAACAATAATTGTTTTTCATTTCAAATTTATTTTCAACCCATCATACTTATTATTGTAATATAAAGTTTATATTTTTAAATTTATCAATGATTTAAAAGTGACTTTTTATATATAAATTTAAATGCATAGTTTTGCAAATACTTCTCATGACTAGAGTTACGCCATAAATTCAAACTCCACTAGTGGCATTATTGTGGTTACCTGCAAAAGCTAGCCCACTTTTGGATCAAATAGGTGGGCTCCACTGCTGCGATCATCAAGTTTTTCAGTTCAGTAGCAAAACAAACAGCAACAATTTCTGTATTCCGATAACCCTTTCTTGTCCTTTACTAACAGGCATTGTGATTACCTGCAATCGGCGGGCGAAACAATGTCGTTGCGGCCGAGCGCGAGGGCGGAGGCCCGTCGCAACCGGTACAAGGTGGCGGTGGGCGCCGACGAAGGGCGGCGCCGGAGGGAGGATAATATGGTGGAGATCCGCAAAAGTAAAAGAGAGGAGAGTTTGATTAAGAAGCGGCGTGAGGGGATTCAATCGCAGCAATTGCAGCTCGCAGTTGATGTTCCGCAGGTCGATAAGAAGGTAGTATCTAAACCTAAATGTACATGCGTGACTTTCTGTATTTGTGCGGAATTTGAATGAATTGTATGGTTTTTTTGTCGATAATTTTGATTTGATCGTCTTGGATTAGTGGCTTTGTTGATTGTTGAATTACTGAATTGGTATTTAGTTTGTTGTGATTGAGCTTGGTACTTTGATTGTGCTTCTCGTATACATAATTGTTAGTGATCGAATGAATTAGTGATTGGATCAAGTTAAATCGAAATACTATAGCATAAGATTTTAATTCTGGTTGATTCGAGTTGATAGGAGCTTTATTCATGGTTATCTTTTCCCGCCAGTTGGAAAGCCTTCCAGCTATGGTGTCTTGGGCCTGGTCAAATGATGCTGGAATGCAACTCGAGGCCACAGCTCACTTCCGTAAACTTCTTTCGATAGGTAGTCAAACCTCAGTTATATCTTTTTTTTTCTTCTTTTTTTTTTGATCGGACAAAGTTAGTTGTTAATAGTTAGTACACCAAGCACCCAAACACTCCACAAATTCACCAAGCCACCTTATAATTCACATACTCCAATTCATTCCCAAAGGGAATCGAACCTGGGTCTCCCAAACCTCAGTTATATCTGATTAAATCAACTGATTTGTTAGTTGCATCTTTTGTTGATATTTCTCAATTTCTTCGTAGATGGTTGGTTTTTTACGATTATCATGTTATGACAGCGCGAGATCCACCGATTCTGGAAGTTATACAGTCTGGGGTTGTTCCTCGCTTTGTGGAGTTTCTTGCAAGGGATGATTACCCCAAACTTCAGGTAATACCTTTGCAAATTACTTTTGCAATCGCTTTTGTCTTTTAATTAACTTCATGTGTTGTGAGTCTCCCTGTTTCTAGTTTGAGGCAGCTTGGGTTCTGACCAATATTGCTTCCGGGACATCTGAAAACACCATGGTCGTGATCGATCATGGTGCTCTTCCTATATTTGTTAGACTTCTTAGTTCCCTGAGTGATGAAGTGCGCGAACAGGTATATACTTAATACTTCAAAGAATACTGGTCTGGTGAATCTGTATATTGGGACATGTTTTAAAACTATGACAATGTTCACTTTAGGCTGTTTGGGCACTAGGGAATGTTGCTGGTGATTCAGCAAAGTGTCGTGATCTTGTTCTTAGTTGTGGAGCTTTGGTGCCTTTATTGGTACAATTTAATGATCAGGCAAAACTATCCATGCTACGCTATGCAACTTGGACGTTGTCAAATTTATGTCGGGGAAAGCCTCTGCCACATTTTGAGCAGGTATGTCCTTGTTATTTTTTGTTTTATTTATGTCATCTTCTGATAATCCCATTTATCCTCTTTGCTTTTAAGATCATAGTTGTTAGATTGTGCGCCTCTTTTGTGTTTAGTTGCGCGCGCGCCTCAATTTCAGATGTGCCTCAACGCCTCTTTTACTTTCCAGATCTTATTTCACCTCAAAACGTGGTTTGTGTACAAATTTTGAAATGAAAACCATTTTTGACAAAAGAACAACTCGAAAGAGAACAAAGCCGAAAAGTAAACAAGAAAACCATGTTAAATCTAGGCCTAGGGTTCAAGAAAATAATTGGTAAAGAAAGAAGAAATTAAAAAATTAATAAGACAAATAATTAATTGAGATCTAGACTGATGATTAATTACTGCCTTAGCTACATGTGATGTTTTTTGCCGTGTTAATGGTGTCTTAACTTCACAACTTTAGTGTTTATTTCATGGTTACATTTTGTTCTAATGTTGCTTAGTTGATTTTGGGTATTATTATTTGATTTATTTGGTGCAAAACTTTATTTTTGTAGGGGAATATGTGTCAAATATGTTACATTACTATATAAATGATGTTTATTGAATAAAAAACAAGAAGGCATCCTTAACAACTATGTTTAAAATTCGAAATTCTTTATGCAGGTCAAACCAGCTATGCCTGCTCTTGCATATCTCATACTCAAAAATGATGAAGAAATCCTTATAGATGCATCCTGGGCACTTTCATATCTATCAGATGGTACTAATGAAAAAATCCAAGCTGTCATTGATGCTAATATGTGCCCTCGACTGGTTCAGCTTTTACTGTAAGTGACAGCTTTTACTTGGTGATCCTTGATTCCATTTGTTGTTTATATCAAATAGCTGGTTTGCTGAACTGGTCACACTATTTCTTTTGTGTCTCTTGCTCTTTTTGGTTCTGTGTTCGTAGACACCCTTCACCATATGTTGTGATTCCTGCTCTGCGTACAGTTGGTAATATTGTAACTGGTGATGATGTCCAGACTCAGGTACTTGGCTGGATCCTTTTACTTAAATTTCTAGTAAGACACTGGGTTTTTGCTTGGAAGTTCAAAACATATAATATTGGTATTAATTTTAGCCAGAATGCAACTATTTTAAGCTTATTAGCCTTTTATATTCTCACGTCTTGTTGCCATATTACATAACAGAAAATGGAACCATATGTAAGGGTCTCATGCGATGTGTACTTACAAAATGATTGATGAAAGGATTTACATCTTTCTGCATGTTTTGTCTATTGTGCCTACATATCTATTATAACCATCATATGCATTTCTATTTCTGAGAACGTGCTTACATCTCTATTCCGTGATTTTAGGTTATCATTGACAACAGGGCTCTTCCATGCCTGCTTAGCTTATTAACTCAAAATCATAAGAAAAGCATCCAGAAGGAAGCCTGTTGGACTATCTCAAACATCACAGCAGGAAATCGAGCTCAGATTCAGGTATGTCAAACACATTTGAATATTTTTTCTCAGTTTTTGATACTCATAATGACATTACTTAATGAATATCACATCTTGAATTGTTAACCAAAGTTCCATTGCTGCTAAGTCTGTATCATTTTATTAAATTGTGTATTCATTTCGGAGCATTTCACTTTGATGAATCTTAGAATCATCGACATTTCTCTATGATTAACTATATATAGGTTGTGTTGTACTTCTCGCTTATGATGGCTGAAGCTTTTGTCATTTGAATGTGAAGGCTGTTATTGCAGCTGGTATAATTTCTCCTCTTGTTTCTCTGCTTGAAAATGCCACATTCGAGATAAAAATGGAAGCTGCTTGGGCTATTACAAATGCCACCTCTGGTGGAAATAAAGATCAAATCAAGTAAAAATAATTTTCTATTAATTCACCTCTTGAATCTTCATTGTTGATTATAGCACATAATTCAATCAACTTATTTGGCAGGTTTTTGGTGAGTGAGGGATGTATAAAGCCGATGTGTGATCTTCTGGTTTGTCCCGACCCAAGAACCATCTTAGTTTGCTTGGGCGGTCTCGAGAACATTCTGAAAGTTGGAGAAGTCGAGAAGATTCAAGGTAACACGGGCAACGTGAATATATTTGCTCAGATGATTGATGATGTGGAAGGTCTGGAGAAGATGTACATTCTACAAAATCATGATAATAACGAAATCTACGAGACGGTGGTTAAGATACTCGAAACATATTGGTTGGACGACGAAGATGACGAGCATCTGCAGAAGGTCTCTGGCTTCAACTTTGGAGGTGGCCAACTTCCTGTCCCATATGATGGTTTCAAATTCAGTGAAGGTACATGAAGTTTTACAGTAAATATGGATTTTCCATTTTGGCAAATTGGGGTATAGAAAAATGATACATATATGATCTCCCATCAAAAGAAAAAAACATAAGTAGGTATATGTATATAGACATTTTGGCATGTAAAAAATACCTAGCTAAGAACTTCTTTTTTTTTTTTTGATAAAAGACTCTTTTATTGAAGCTTGAAATAGTTAATTTCTCGAGCTTCAAGCAAGCACTATCTCTGAATTAATTCTAAATATATGATTCGTACAAATTAATGATCTCCCATCACAAGAGGGGAAATGATATCAGCTGCAATAACAGCCTTCACATTCAAATGACAAAGCTTCAGCCTCGAATATTTGATAACAACATTTTTTGTTAATACGTTAATTCGTATAACGATGGGTTGATTTGTCCATTTAATAAGTTGGATATTGTTACACATGGTGTATATACTTTGAAAAAGAAAATTATTCAATATTGCCTAATAGTTGTACATGTGTGCATTCATTTATACATATATGTATTCCCTCCTCGAATATTCTTTTTATTTGATTGTGTTGTGTGACTGTCGATGGTTATCCGAATTGGCAGAATTTTTTATATATGTAGGAATATTATACATTATATTAGCATCTTGTTTTTTTTATATATGTAGGAATATTATACATTATATTAGCATCTTTTCTGAAGAATATTTTGTTGAACTTTGTAGCACTTACATTGGGTTTAAGAGCGCATGGGTTAGTGGTTTTCAAACTGGAGAATTCTGAGCGAACTTGTCGAATATAAGCTTTTCTTATTAAAAAAAATAACAGATTTACAATATAGAGGTATCAGTAATTTTTAAAATATTTGTACTAATCAACCTCATGTATAAAATATAGTTCTTTTTTATATATTTCTTTAATACGCTTGCAAGATTTTCTCCTTGAAACACACTTGCACCAGACTGTATCATGGTGAGACGGGGTATAATTTTGGCGCGACGTTTAAGGAGTAATTGTTGATTTATGATAGTTTATAGCTCTTTTGATATATGAAATCGTGTCATACGAATTTTTGTCCTCTTTTTAGAATTGATTTAAATTATAATTTAATCTCAACTCTTTGAATTTTGATAATGTTTTACTAATAAACATGTGTTGCATAACATGCTGATTTAGTCTATCAACTTAGGTCGCTTGGTTAGGGGCAATAGAAGGGAGAAATGAGAATTATTCTCACTACTATTGCTTGGTAGTTTTGATACTCCGTAATAGAAATAAAAATAAGTAATTAACTATCATACTTTCATGGGATTTTCTACGGTCAGGAACAGTTTCATCCTTCATAACGTCTAGAAAATCATTTGATTACCGTTAGATCGTTGATCCAACGTATACTTTTAATTTTAAATGATTGCACTTTGCATTAGTGCGTTTGGGAAGTGCATACTGCAATCGCGATTGCAGCTGCTAATAAATTAAATTAATATTTATAAAATGACGAAATTATCCTGAACACAGACTCAGACCCATCCTGACTCGGATCCAAATCCTGAACTGAATTCTGACCAGGACCGCACCGGACCCTGACCAGACCCGGACCGGATCCTGACCTTGACCAAACCCAGACCAGATTGGATACTGACTCGGATCGGAACCAGATTCTGGCCCTGACCCAGATCGGACCCGGACCCGAGCCCGGACCTTGACCCAGATCGAACCCTGACACGGACCCGAACCTTAACCTGGACCCTAACTCGGGTCGGACCCCGATCCAGACCCAGATTCGACCTTGACCCCAGATCCGGACCCAGATCGTACCGACCCAAATCAGGACCTGGATCCTAGTCGGACCCATACCTGAACCCGACCCGGGTCGCGTATGGGCCGAGTTCGGGATCGTGGATTAATTTTTTTTTAAATTTATGAACATTATATATTTTATTTAAAAAATATTATAAGGATATTTCAATAATTTTATAATTTTTATTTAAAAAATTAATTATTTAGTCTTATGGCGAAACAGTATCGTCCATGGCGAAGTTAAATGATGTGACAACACTTTTATTAGACGTCTGACGTCAGGAAGGGCGAAGACGTTCCTGACCATAGAAAAACCCTACTTTCATTACTTAATTTCACTCTCACTCAACTCTCATAAAATGATACCCATTATTAAAATTCGAATTAAGCAATAACAATGCAATCAATAAGATTGACCTCTTAATAATATTCATTATCATTACTATTCTCAAATCTTACTTACGAAGCGGCCCTTACTTCATACTCCCTCCGTCCCGATCTTGTTTACACAATTACTGTGTGCTCGGAGTTTAAAAAAAAGTGATAAGTGTTAAGGTAAAAATAATTGTTTATTCGTATTTTATGTGATAAAGTGATAAAGTATTGAGGATAAAAATAGTAGTTTATTAGTATTTAATGTGATAAAGTAATAAAGTATAAATTGAGTATTTTCATTTAAGAAAATGTGTAAACAAGATTGAGACGCCCAAAATAAAAAATAGTGTAAATAAGATCGGGACGGAGAGAGTATATACTATATAGTGCCTTAGAAAAATTAGAATACTGTGCCAAACATACCCTTCTCAATATGAATACCCAATGAGGTAGTGGTACCTACTTTTTTTCCTTTTGTAATTAACCTTTTATCCATGGGTAGATCCCCATAAATCTTTTGCCATTTTTCACGATTCAGATTCACTGTGCATGGAAACCAGCCTGGCAATGACGGAGCATTTTGTACGGTACAAGACACTATTGCCATAGATGTGCAACGTACACCTGCACCACTTGATTACACGACACCACGTGTTAACGCCTAATTGGTCAGGCAAACTCCTGTCCAGTCAACGGTCAATGCCGCTAGACCCATTTGGCAATATGAGTGGTTGCTAGATTATCCGGTGCTTCGAGGTTAGATATTTTCGGACCATCCTTTCTAAATTGTTTCTGAGGTACAACGTACAACGTACCACCACCCTTGTATTTCTAATTCTTTTTATTGCTGAAAAATGCTAACGTGTGAAACCAGAGGTACATTTAAAGGCCCTTTCCTAGGATACCCCAACAACTAGTCCTTGTCATTTTTTTTGTATACTTTTTTGTGAGGAAGAGACGAGAAATTCTCCTACACGTGTCGTTGGCCCCTCAGTCGGACGGGTTGTAAATCGAAGGATGTGTCCATGTGACAGACACTTGTGGGAGAGAGCCAACATGATTCAATCCCCAGGACAAACCCCCCATAATATTGGGACACTTGTTTTTTTTGTATACTTATTCACATTATTGGATTTGGATGAATTCAGTATACATGTAAATAAAATAGAGTTCAATATCAAAATATTTATAAATCTTGTAATTTTAATTTTGTTATTAAAATTGAGATTTATTTTAGTCTATGATAAAAAAAAATTCTATTAAAATTACGGATTTAGAATATCAAAATATTTTAATATACTTTTTTCACACATCAAAACATATAATATGTATTTAAAAAATAATTATTTTAGATTGAATCGATGTCAATGATAAAATATACTAAAGTAAAAATTGAGTTGGATGGTATGATGTGTATGTGAATGATACATAAATGAATATTATATTAGAAGGTTGAGTTAAATGAATGTCAATGATAAACATAATCTAATTCATTAAACAGAGATATAGCAAAAAAGAATTATAGATAAATAAGAAATATAAATAATAAATAGTAATAAATAAGAGTTAGGATTAGAATATAAAATCCTTGCCCAAACCAACCTATTTTCATCAGAAACAAACAATAAATTCGAATACAAATTTCTGGAAAGCCAAAATCATAAGGGGACGCACTAATATCTGATGTATGAGTAGCATAAGAGTTAAAGCCCTCTTAAATTTCCCTTTCCTCTTTTGGGTCCAAAATTAAGAATATTCGTAAATTAAACTCAGAAAATGACAGCTTAAGAACAATTTAATTTGTATAAAAACACAGCTGGCTTTTCCACAATTTTAATTGCAATAAATTGATTTTGATTTTTATTAATGAGAAAAATATCTCATTACTTAATCTGGATCCATTTTCTAGCAATGTCGGTATTAATTAATTATTTAATTATTATTCAGTGATGTTTTATAGATTAAGTCTCAGATCATCCAGGAAGATCACAAGACTTATCATAGTCGATTTTAAAATCATATAACTTATTATCTTTGAAATATCTGATTTATTTTATTTTGAACCGATGCTGTTATGAAAAAAAAAAATAGTTGTATAGTTCAATGTAAATAAGTTACATCTTTTTGTATAACAAGTTGTATAATTGTAAAATGTACTATGAGTGTTGTTGTGTACTAAAATATCGGATTAGAGAGTTTAAGTGTGGCTTAAGATCTTAGTAACACAAACAAGTATTTTATGAGATATGAGTTGCATACATTGCATATAATTTAGTGTTAGTAAATTCGGTTACATAAATGCAAGAGGGAAATTGACAAGAGGTTTGGTAAGGTATGAATTCTCTTGTTATTTGGGTCATAAATGTCTCTATTTATAGTGATGGGGAGAGTGGAGCTCACACTCCCGATTTACAAGTACAATGACCTTTTCGAGGCCAGCTATGCATTTAATGCTAAGATACCTAATGTGACTTAAAAGGAGCTTGCAGGAGGTCGATCGAGATATGACTACCTCGATCAACCTCGCAGGCACATCGAACTGGGCAACTTCCCGGACTTCCAGAGAATTAGCCGTTTAAGTACACTGAGGGGTCAACCAGCACTGTCTTTCGCCGAAATCCTCCTGAACAAAGCATGGTTAGGGGAAGGTATCGTGTACCTGATATCTGATACACGTCACATCATAGTTAATGCTCTGACTTTGGCGCAACCGAAATCGTCCAACTCGCAAATAAGAAGGTCACGTGAAAGGATCTCGCGCTTTTCTCCACGAGGTGTTATACACTTATACTTAGGATTTTTACGGGTCTCTTACTCATTCGTGGTTTTGTCGACACGTGGGCTCGGGCCCACCTCGCGCGATATGCACACAACAAGTGCGATGTGCATTTGGATGCACGTGAGATTCATTCTTATAACTCCATCCCTCCCTAGATTTCTTTCACATGTACAATGACACTCATGTTGAAAAAAAGAGATTTAGTGTAGAGATTTGAGGGTTAATTTTGAGTGGGTTTCATGTGCACCTGTGTGCACTGTACATTTATAGTGCATTTTAGAAGCGTGCAACTATACAAAATAGAAACATGTAATTATTCCAAACAGAAACATGCAACTATGCTCACATATTAACAGTTGCACTTTTCTGTGTAAATAAGTCACAATTTTCAGCATAACAAGTTGCACGCTTCTAAAATACACTATGAATGCATGGTGCATCCGAGTGCATACAAAACTTAGCCATTAATTTTATAAATATTTATGTATAAAATAAAGTAAAAATTTGAATTGTATATACGTGTGAAATAAAAAATAATGACAATTTATATAAATTTATAAATATTTTGAAGATGAAATTTATAAATAATTTTTCTTTTATAGAGTATACAAATAATATTGAAAAGCTCAAATAAGATAAGTGTACAAATAATCTCGGGATGGGACGGGGAGGGTGTATATTATCAATTGATAGCCTGGATTTATATATATATACAAAACAATTTTTATTTTTTAGCATATTGTGGTAGATATTGAATGAAAAAAACTAAAAAAGGAAAGAGGCACAAAACAAAAGGCAAAAACCCCTTCCATAACCATAACTCTCTCTCTGTTGTTCAAGTCTTGCTTTGCAGCTGCACAATCCCCAAAAGAGGGGAGAGAGGAAGAGAGAGAGAGCGTGTGTGTGTGAAGGGTGACTGCAGCGCACGTCGGCGCACATTAGCGACACGCCCTTCTCTTGGATTCTCCTCCTCTTTTCTACTTCCTTCCATATTCCTCAATTCAGAGAAACGTGATTGCAAATTTGCACAAATTGAAGCATAATTGAAATCGCCCATGGGATTTGGATACAGATTTCGATTGTTGTTTCCCTAATTTGTTTCAGGAATTGCGTTTTTCATCGTCTCACTCTGGCGGACCTCCGAGGAACCGCCGCGTTCCTCCTCTCGTCGATTGATTCCAGCCGTCTGTATTTCAAATCGACGAGAAGAAATCTGAAATTCGTATACGGAGGTAGGAATATGCAGTGGATAATGCGATTTTCTGGCTTTTTCTTCGCGGCTATGGTCATGATTGCCCTCTCCCCTTCGCTCCAATCCTCCCCGCCGCCTGTGGCAATTAGGTCTTTTCACTCCAGCTCGCTTCTGATGTCATCAACGCCGTCGCATCCCGTCAACAAATTCTCCTTCCGGAGAGCGCCGGCGTTTCACAACGCCGATGAATGCCGCTCGCCGAAACTGAAAAATTACAGCGTCTGCAATCCGTCCCTCGTTCACGTGGCGATTACTCTCGATGTGGAGTATCTCCGCGGCTCAATCGCTGCCGTGCATTCGGTTCTCCAGCACGCGAAGTGCCCTGAGAGCGTGTTTTTCCATTTCCTGGTACCGGAAATCGGACTCGGAACCCTAGTCCGATCCACTTTCCCCAAATTGAAGTTCAAAGCCTATTATTTCGATCCGGAAAGAGTGCGAAACCTCATATCCACCTCCGTGAGACAAGCGCTGGAACAGCCGCTGAATTACGCTCGGAATTATCTAGCGGATCTGTTGGAAACTTGCATAACGCGAGTGATTTACCTAGATTCAGACCTGGTCGTCGTCGACGACATCTCGAAGCTATGGAGCACCAAATTAGGGCAAAACACAATCGGCGCTCCGGAGTATTGCCACGCCAATTTCACAAAATACTTCACCAATTACTTCTGGTCGAATTCCAGATTTCGTGCCGTGTTTTCCGGCCGCAGGCCGTGCTACTTCAACACCGGCGTAATGGTGATAGATCTGGCGAAATGGCGGCGGTTCGGGTACACGCGGCGCATAGAACGGTGGATGGAGGTGCAAAAAACCAGCCCGAACCGCATCTACGAGCTCGGGTCATTGCCGCCGTTCCTGCTGGTGTTCGCCGGCGACGTGGCGCCGATCGAGCACCGGTGGAATCAGCACGGATTGGGTGGGGATAATGTGAGAGGGAGCTGTAGGGAGCTCCATCCTGGTCCAGTGAGCCTGCTGCACTGGAGTGGAAGCGGCAAGCCATGGCTTCGGCTCGACTCCAAGCAGCCGTGCCCGCTCGACTCGTTATGGGCGCCGTACGATTTGTACGGACGCTAGCCCTGATTTTTTTTGTGGTTCTCATTTGTAAGAGCTTTCTCTCTCGCCGGTAAATTCCTACAGTGACCCCCTTTTTGTTTCATTATTCATTTTTCATATTTGCTTTTAAATATTTTGTGCCTTCGATTCAATTATTATTTCCTTCTTCTTCTTCTAAACTTGCGGTTTGTTTCGTGATTAGCTTATTGATTTACCTATATTGTTTGGTTTGTTGTTTTTTTTCTTCTAATATTCTTTCCCTTGAATGAAAAGGTGAAAGGCCAACTTTTCTTGACATGGAAATTATATTTATACCAATGGTGTTGTCATTTGAGAAGTTCAAAATTCACCAATTAGTTTAAAAGTAGATTGTGGAAGGATTAGTGGTAAGAATACATTTAGATTGATTTCGTGTTAGACTCTTATGATCCTTCTAGAGCTAAATTTCTTTAACGAGTTAGAAATAGAGCTCGACTAGCAAACGAGCCTAATGAAATTACAATAAAACTCTTGATTATCGAGCGTAACGAGCTCGAGTAAGTTCGTTAGTAAATCGAGTATTTTACGAGTTCGAGTTTTTAACGTCTGAGCTCTGGAGCTGTTCATTTTTTTTATAACAGCTCTATGTCTGTCTCACACTGTGGATGATCTCATATAATATAAGTTTTGTTTATACTCTTTTTTTTTTTATTAAGAACACAAATTTTGAGTCTGTGTGATTAATATCAGAGCATTTAAATTTGAGGAGATCCTGAATTTGGAAATAAAAAAACTGGCGAAATTACCTAGGAATACATCGAGAAATAAACTAAGAAGTGTGGTTGTTGTGGAATTTGAAAACAGCTTCCACAAACATTATTTTTAAAAGCTATAAGAGTGAGCTTTGAAAAGAAGTGCTTCTGGAAGCTATTTTAAGTGTTTTAAAACGCACTCTCAATAGAGTCCCGTAGTCCGCCCACAGAAGCTTTGTTTGATCTTTCTAATAAACTAAAGTAAAATCTAATTCTTTATATAGATCAATTTATAGACTTTTAAAGGAGTATATTTAGCTCAAATATGTGGACTCGTTAAGAGGGATATACACACATATATTAATCAATCCATTTTTATATTAATCACAAATTAATATATATTTAAAATGAACTAATTCAATTAAACAAATACAATCGTCAATAAATAAACATGGATTATTTTCATTTATTTTTTAAATTTCGAAAAAAGATAGACACAAAATAAAACAATGAATGAAAATATAAAGCACTTTGCTCATGTATTATATATTCTCTCTCTTAAAAAAAATCTATATCCATAAAAAAAAAAACCTTTAAATTAGGTTAAAAAAAGAACAAAACAATCAAATTGTAAAATCATGATATTAATGTAATTACTTTTAAATTTAATATTTAAGGTGAAATAAATTTTAATTTTTTTTTCAAACATACTTTCAAACTCAACTCGTTTATTTGGAAGGTCAAGCTTGAGTTTACTACTCCTCGAGAAAAGAAGAAAAAAAAGAGGTAATTTTTTTCTTTTGCCCAATTTTGCAACTTATTAAAGTTTTATTTATTCGCTCCTACTTCGTTTTTTTTTTCTTTCACCCATTTGCTAGTGATGACCTTAATATCATATTAAAATAAGAGGCACACTTGAATAAGATCTCACGGTGAGATGGATATAAGTTGGACATTGACGCTTTAACACTTTGGAAGAAGTGGGTGTGGTTTGAGCTAAGTTGTATCCCGTTTCATCCATGAGACCGTCTCATATGAGTTTTTATCATTAAATAAATTTATCTATTCGTATACCAAATCAACCATGAAATCCGATGATTCATTCTCTCTCTCAACCTCTCACCCCCAAAATATTACAGACACATTTGTACGAGACGATTTCACTATAAGACAAGACATAATTTGAGCATGACATTATAACACTTTTAAAAATTTATGTATTAATTTGTATTAGTTTGTTACTCGTCTCATATAAAATCAATTTATATCCCTAACGAGTTGCAATTTGCAACACAAACCCAGAGGCCTCATTTGTTACATCGAATACTTCCACACCTCCTGTGTCATTATGCTCCCCCACTCTCATTTCACATGCAACTTGAGTATTTATGTCAAGAAAGTCAAAGTGGTTAAAAAAAAATTCTTCCACTTTTTATAATTTGACTGCGTATAAAAGACAAGTTGCAAAATGGGTAGTTTTGATCATTTTCTAAATAAGAATATGTCTTCACTCTATTTTTTTTTTAATTGCATTGCAATTTCAGTTCTTTTATGCAATTTAGATATAACGATTATTGATTTTTTTAAATATAATTTTATTGTAATAAAAATGCAATAATTGAATATAACTAAACGTGTATATATGCAACCCGTTGTAACTTTAAAAAAAACTCTTTGCAACTCTTGTTGGGGAAATTAAATAAACAAAATAATTTTGCACCTTTTTATAAGTTAGGACTTTTAGATGAGACGAAATTTTTTTATGGTATCAGAGGCTCTGAATCAATCCAGATGTGAGTTCGATTTTCCACTCATTTAAAATTGTTCACTTGTTTAGCCTCCTCCCTAGAGGACAGAGACAATGATTCGACCTACGAGTGAGGGGGAGTGTTGAAGGAAATTAAACAAACGATTTAATTATGTACCCTTCTACAAGTTCGGACTTTTAGATGAGTTAATTTCACACATTTCTACAAGTTCGGACTTTTAGATGAGACGAAATTCTTTCTAACTCTCCTGTTAAATTAACTTGTATTCTTCCATATTCCATTTCCTTTCTTCCTCGATTTTTTTTGTGCTCATTATTTTTTATGGTTGATTTACTTACACTTACACTGTATGTTTGTGCACATTAGAGTAACTCCTGGACTTACGTAAAGTTTCACATTATTTGATGCAAGTTTGTGCTTTGATTCCTTTATTCACTTCCTTTCGTTACCCATATCCAAACATAGCATAAAGGAAAAAGTAAAGGATTCCCTTTTTTCCTTCGTTGAATTCGTTAATCCAAACATACTACTACGAAACACTACTACACATTTAATTTGAGAAATTTCCACTGAAAAGTTTTTATTTCAAACAAAACTCTCAAAAGTTTTAAGTTTGGAGAGCGGTTTTATTTAAAAAAAAAAAATAAAAATAGACGGCGGTTTAAATCATTTGTCCAAGAAAAAAATCACTTAGACAGCGGTTCAAAACCGCTTTGCAAGTTCACTTGGAGAGCGGTTATGAACCGCTCTCCAAGTGAAAATCCGAATTTCCACCATTTTTTATAGCTTCTCCAAAATTTTCCTCACAATGCATATACTCTCTTGTTCCTTATTCTCACGGTGATTTTTCAAGTTTGTCAAATATATGATTGTCAAGTTTGGAAAATATTTTATACAATTTGAATTGGTCTACAATATCTCATTTTTATATATATTTTATATATATATATATATATATTTTAAGAAATTTGAATTGATCTACAATATTTGATTTATATAATTTTCTAAATATTGGAATATATTTTATGGAATTTTAATCCGTCTACAATATACTTAATTTATGAGCAGGTCTCCTGTGAAACTTGTTTAAAGAAAAGTATTACTTGTTTAAATGAAAAAATATTACTTGTTTAAAGAAAAACATTACTTATTTAAATAGAAAATTATTACTTGTTTAGAAGGAAAAGTATTATAAGTTTAAAAGAAAGGTAGTACTTTTTTTAAAAAAAGTACAAGTAAAAAATATAATATAATTTAATTTAATTTAAATTTAAATTTATATAAAAAAAATTATTATATAAAAATGTGATTGAATTAATAAATAAGATAATTAAAATAAAGAATTTTAAAAAAAATATAAGAAAAAATAATTTTTAGAACATATAGAATTAATTTCATTAAATAAACGCAAGAAAAGTATTACTTGTTTAGATAAAAAAAGTATTACTTGTTTAAAGAAAAGAATTACTTATTTAAATAGAAAAGTATTACTAGCTTGTTTAGATAGAAATGTATAACTTGTTTAAAAAAAAGTATATATTACTTGTTTAGAAGAAAAAATATTACTTGTTTAAAGAAAAATATTACTTATTAAGATAAAAAAAAGTATTACTTGTTTAGAAGGAAAAATATTACAAGTTTAAAAGAAAGGTACGTAGTGTACTTTTTTTAAAAAAAGTAAAAAATATAATTTTAATATAATTTAATTTAAATTTATATGAAAAAATTATTATTATATAAAAGTGTTATTGTGTTCGATACAATTACTCGATTAATTTGTACACGTTAGAGGGACACGTGTATTAATCAACTATTAAAATAACCATGCTCGATGGACAAGTACTACTTTGTAGGCCAAACAAGTTTGTTGCCGACCAAACAAGTTTGTTCGCCAGCTTGCCGACCAAACAGGTTTGCTCGCCAACTTGCTGACCAAGCGAATATGCTTGCCACTTGCCAACCAAGCAAGTATGCTCGCCACTTGACGACCAAGCGAATATGCTCGCCACTTGCCAACCAAGCAAGTATGCTCGCCACTTCACGACCAAGCGAATATGCTCGCCACTTGCCGACCAAGCAAGTATGCTCGCCAAATCTGGCAAGCATTACAGTCATTCTTATATGCTCCGATATAAAATTGATATGGTCAAAGGGGCGAACAGGGCAATTAGTCGAGCAAAAGTTGATATGGACGACAAAAAGAGTGTCTTATAAACAAGTAAATCCAAAGGTCAATCATGAAGACGAAGTTGAAAAAGTGGCAGCATCACATGAGTTCTTGCAAGACACGAAGTCTCCAGCTCATGCCAGCCAAACCAGCTCATGCTTGTCAAAGTACTATAAATAGGTCCAAAAAGAACAAGAAAAAGGTTCAGAAAATTTCCAGAGTGGTTCAGAAATTTCCCGTTCAGAAATCTTCCATAGGAGCTTAGAAAAATCCCTAGCACTCACACACTTACTCTCCAAATCATCTTCTTTCATACAAATTTTCCCCATGAGAAGTATTGTGTACTGTATATGTAAACCTCGCAATATGACATCTCTGGCTTGGAATGCCCCCAGAGTAGTCTTTTCTTGACGAACTGGGTCAACAAATTCCTGTTATTTACCGTATATCGTACACGTACTTATTTTGTTTGTGAGTTGTTATCAAATTAGCCACATAATATTCTCCATAAAAAACGACTCGCAACAATTGGCGTTAGAAGGAGGGTAGAAAAAACCAGCCCATACACAATCCTGTAGATAGCCGAAGCAGAAAAAAGAAATATAATGCCTCAATCTAGGAATACTCAGATGGAGAGGTCGGGACAGAGCCGACCTCATGCTCAGAAAGAGGCTCAGCATCAGCCTCACAAAAATCAGTCCGTGGAAACCATCAATCTTGAAGATATCGCCAACGATCCGACGGCCACAACAAAGGCCATCACTTTCTTGTTGCGAGCATAGAAAGAGAGGGCCGAAAAGGAGTTGGCCAAGTTGAAAGTTCAAGATGATGATGATCGACGCTCGCATGCACCTGATAGCGAGCAAGTTAAGTTGAAAGCTGCGCGGAAGCGGGCTAACAAAAAGGCTGATGATATGTCGGATGACGAGCAGCCTCAAGGGTCCAGACCATCGGTGTTTGGACGTTTGAGGCTCTCCGTTAAAGACCGAATCGGCAATCATAGGCGTCAGGATCCCGGGAGGGAACAACCGACGAACATCCCGGCTCCCTCAGATCCTCATGATCGCCCGCATCCCGAAAGACAGCAGGAACAACAAAAATCGACTGGAACTAAATTGTCTATCCATCATCGATTGGGTAGTCAAGGACGAACTTGGAGAGGGGGACTGCCCCATCATGAGCATGACCCCCCGGGTCCTCATGATGGGACACAGCCCCGATCCAAGTCTGTCAGTTCCACGAAATTTGCAGAAATGCAGAAAGTAATCGAGGGTTTACAGGCCGACCGCCGCAACGAAAGGACTTCCGCGGGCGACCATAATGCCATGCTCGCCACTAACACCGGCGATCATGACAGCCGAAGTACAAGAAAAAGTGGCAAAGATCCGACCACCAATTCCTATGTTCGATGCTGAGTCTGACCCACATGTTCACCTCAGTAAATATTCAGACTTTATGATCGCCATGGGCGCCACCGACGCAACGCAGTGCCGATCATTTCCCATGACGTTGGGCGACCGCGCCCACCGATAGTTTTCTACTCTGCCCGCTGCGTCCATCATGTCTTTCACCCAGTTAGGACAGAAATTCCTGTCCCATTTCTCATCTATGTGTGCTCGCCCAACACCAAAACAGAGGTTGACACATTTCTCCCAGCTAAAGAGTGAGTCAGATCGAGCATACATTGAAAGATTTGACAAATGTTTGTACGATGGAGCCCCAGTTGAAGAGGATGCCAAGATCCTCACGGTGGTCGGAGGCCTGACCCTGAATACGGATATGTGGAAAACCATGCATCAGGATTGGCCGAACACATATGCCGAATTTCGAGAGCGAGCAGCCAAGATTGTGCACATTAGAGTAACTCCTGGACTTACGTAAAGTTTCACATTATTTGATGCAAGTTTGTGCTTTGTTTCCTTTATTCACTTCCTTTCGTTACCCATATCCAAACATAGCATAAAGGGAAAAGTAAAGGATTCCCTTTTTTCCTTCGTTGAATTCGTTACTCCAAACATAGTACTACGAAACACTACTACACATTTAAGCTTGGAGAGCTCTACTTGGAAAGCTCTTATTTCAAACAGCTCTCCAAGCTTAAGTTTGGAGAGCGGTTTTATTTAAAAAAAAATAAAAAAAATAGACAACGGTTTGTAACCGCTGTCCAAGAAAATCACTTAGACAGCGGTTCAAAACCGCTTTGCAAGTTCACTTGGAGAGCGGTTATGAACAGCTCTCCAAGTGAAAATTCGAATTTCCACCATTTTTTATAGCTTCTCCAAAATTTTCCTCACAAATGCATATACTCTCTTATTCCTTATTCTCACGGTGATTTTTCAAGTTTGTCAAATATATGATTGTCAAGTTTGGAAAATATTTTATACAATTTGAATTGGTCTACAATATCTCATTTATATATATATTTTAAGAAATTTGAATTGATCTACAATATTTGATTTATATAATTTTCTAAATATTGGAATATATTTTATGGAATTTTAATCCGTCTACAATATACTTAATTTATGAGTAGGTCTCCTGTGAAACTTGTTTAAAGAAAAGTATTACTTGTTTAGATGAAAAAGTATTACTTGCTTAAAGAAAAACATTACTTATTTAAATAGAAAATTATTACTTGTTTAGAAGGAAACAGGGACGGATCCAAGATTGAATAGTGGGGTGGGCTGAAAAATAATTTTTTTTGGGCACAATAAAATTTAGAAAATAAAACAGAGAGAACGGATTTCTTTCAGTGAAATAATAAAATATTACGATGTACATTTAAGTTGTATCCTACGAGACTTTGAAATATAAAATTGATTTATCTATACTAATAAAAAAAATGAGATAAAATTAAATCATATAACTGTAAGCAATACTAAAATACTCATTAATTAAAGTACTAAAATTATTTTCACTACTGAAATGCCCCCAATCAACAAATCAGTTCAATTATATTATTTCCATTATTTAATTAACATCCAGCTAGGGATTTTGAATTAAGATGTGCTTGTTTCTAAGTGGGCTGGTGTAGAAATAAGTTATATATAGCGGGTCATATACATACATATATAGGGAGCTATTCTGGGTCAGCACTGGGCTGGAGCCCAGTGCTGCCCTTGATAGATCCGTCCCTGGAAGGAAAAGTATTACAAGTTTAAAAGAAAGGTAGTACTTTTTTTTAAAAAAAATACAAGTAAAAAATATAATTATAATTTAATTTAATTTAAATTTAAATTTATATAAAAAAATTATTATATAAAAATTTGATTGAATTAATAAATAAGATAATTGATATAAAGAATTTTAAAAAAATTATAAGAAAAAACGATTTTTAGAACATATAAAATTAATTTCATTAAATAAACGCAAGAAAAGTATTACTTGTTTAGATAAAAAAAATATTACTTGTTTAAAGTAAAGAATTACTTATTTAAATAGAAAAGTATTACTAGCTTGTTTAGATAGAAATGTATAATTTGTTTAAAGAAAAGTATATATTACTTGTTTAGAAGAAAAATTATTACTTGTTTAAAGAAAAATATTACTTATTAAGATAAAAAAAAGTATTACTTGTTTAGAAGGAAAAGTATTACAAGTTTAAAAGAAATGTACGTAGTGTACTTTTTTTTTAAAAAAAATAAAAAATATAATTTTAATATAATTTAATTTAAATTTATATGAAAAAATTATTATTATATAAAAGTGTGATTGAATTAATAAATAAGATAATTGAAATAAAGAATTTTAAAAAAAATTGTAAAAAAATGAATTTTAGGACATATAGAATTAATTTCATTAAGTAAACGCAAGAAAGCTAATGCCTGAGCGGAATTGATCCCAACTCAGGCGCCCAAGGTTCCGTGTTCGGTCCCCCATTGGAGCGAATAATTGCCTCAATTAATTGGGAGGCTTGGTGGCTTATATATGTGAGATGCTTGGTGGGTCCGTGCCTAAAAATTGATTTTTTTTTTTTTTAAAAAGTGTTGGAGAGCGGTTTTTTTAACTATATCCAAAGTATATCTTCTGACGGTTGAAAAGCTCTTTGTCTAAGTGCCCACTTGCAATCTTGGTTAAAAAAAATTTGCCCAATCGCGATTTCTTGGACAACGGTTTTTTATGAGCTGTCCAAGCTTTGACAGCTGCTACTTGGAGAGCGGTTATAACAGCACTCCAAGGTCATTTTTAACAGATGTCCAAGTCCAAATCTGTATTAGTGAAAGTAATTCTTTTCTTTTTCTTTTTTTTTTCTTTACAAAGGAAGGCAAGAAGAAAGGGTAAAGAGGATGAGAAAAATGGTATTTTAAATTTGATGTAAGAGTCACTCTCCTATGCACCCTATGAACCAATTCAAATTGATGCAATTTGATTCAATTTTAATTTGAATGAACTATGCACTCTAAACCCTAATCCCTAAACAATGAACTATATATCATATATGAACCATTCAGGCCGGGTGAACCATAAACCACTTGGGCCGAGTGAACTATGAATCACTCGGGGCGGGTTTGGGTCCGGGCCAAGGGGAAAAAAACCTATAACTAAAATTAAAGTTAAAAGAAAATTGAAATTGAAAAAAAAAAAAAAAAACTAAAAACTAAAAAAAAAAAAAAAAAAAAAAAAAAAGATCTTCTAAAATTAAATTGCATAAAATTGATTTGGTGCAAATGGTGCACATGAGAATTTGCCTTGACGTAATTGGGTATAGGAGATTCTATTATTAATATTTGAAAAATATAATTTTCTTTTAATAATATATACATGACTGTATTGATAAATGGGATAGATATTAATTATCAGTATGCGAAAATTTTCCAGAAATAATGTTGGCCATTAAAGATTTTGTTTTTATAATTTCGTATTCTATAATGCCCTTTTCTTTTTAAATGACTTGGTAATTGGTCTAAAGAACAATTAATTCGATGAATCAATTTTATTGTCCACTACTAATAACCTAATTGAAGTCTGAGCAAAGTTCTATATGACTAGTCCATCTTAAAAATTTATAGCATCTTGGGGATTTTATATATTATTTTACTATATATTATTTTTTATTTTTGTTTATCCTAAAAAGATAGAACAGTTTAATATATAATTTTTCATTTTCATTTTTGCCTCTATGATAATGTATCTCTTTTATCCTATAAAGATAGAGCAATTTAATATATAATTTTTCATTTTCATTTTTGCCTCTATGATAATGTATCTCTTGTTCTTTTTAAAAAAAAAAATCAATATCTAGGTACCAACAATTGTCCTAGAAAATTACTTCTTCAGTCCCGTCCCGGATTCACACTATTAGAAATTCGTTAAACAACAACGTTAAATAGACAATGGATATTTTGAAATCCGTTGTCTATAACATGTGATACGTTGTCCTTTTAACTAACTGTTGTCTATTATCATGAATTCACAGTAATAGACAACGGATAATGGCTTACGTTGTCTTTTGACGTTGTCTATTATAAAAATTCTCGCTAATAGACAACGGATGTATGTTGCTGTTGTCTTTTGACGTTGTCTAGTTGCAAGAATTTTGCTAATAGACAACGGGTGTAGGTTGACGTTGTCATATTTCGTTGTCTAATAAATTCATGATATGTTTTTATTTGTAAAATTAAAATTTAATAAAATTAATTCGCTTAGTCCTTAAATATTTTGGTATACTATAATTATAATATTTTATAATTTATACAGTATAATTTTTATAACATATATTTATAACTTATAAATTGTTCTATCCTCTTCAGATTTCCACTCCTAATCGCGTAAGTCCTAAATGAAAGAATCAAAGTTTTCATAGAATTGATATACTGAAGACTGATGTTCTGCTTGATTTTAGTATCATTATATTTATCCTGATTTGTTGTTTTCCAATGACATTAAAATATTCATTATGATATTTATTTTGAAGTTTGGGATTTTTTGCAATTATTTATATCTCTCTTCTTCCGAATATTGTATTAAAAAATGTCATCACCAACTTTGGGAGTTTTCTAGAATGATCAAGAAGACACAAGGCGCATTTACATGACAATAATTTGTGGATCATTCTAATTACTCAAATAAGCAAAGTAATGTGACTAGAATAATCTAGTATGTATATTATTGGCTAGATCATTCTAGAATTACTAAAGGTCACAAGCTTATGAATTCTTTTAGAATCATCAAAGTTATTAGTAGATAGAACTTTGGAGTAGAAGCTAGAATATTCTTAAGTACACTATAAATATTAGATGCCCCCTAAGTGCGTGACATAGTGTCAAGAAGCAAGAGTAGTGTGAGTTAGAGTGTTCCACATATAAAAATAGAATCTAGCCTTTGGGTCTTGTAAATTGTAGAGTTTATTATAATTACTTTTTTGCTCTAATAAAAAGTAATTACATCACACTCTGAGTGCTGCTCGGTATCCAACATGTTGCTTACTAATGTGAAAATTGTTCACGAGTTATTGTATTAGAACCCTTATATGTCAAACAGCCTTAGTGTGCACTATGATATAGCCCCCACTTCACAATGTTTGGGTAATATCTTGATTAAATTATTAACAGATAGCTTAAACTCTTGCCTTTCTGTTGCACTAAATAAATATCAACTTACTAAGCATAGTTTATAGAATTTATTTGTGTCTGGAGTCCATGTAGATTAGTATCACAAGGTTGTGTTGTAGGGTATGTAATTTAGTAATTTAAGTTTGCTTATTGAGAAACAATTGTGTCGAGGGTTATGTTGTAGAGATGCACAATAAAAACAAACTTTAATAGGCATTGATTTTCTTACTTTGTTTTTAATGTATCCAAAATAGGGTTATTTATACCATACCTTTTTAGCCTTGATTTTATATATATGTTTCCTGTTGCAAATTGGTAATAATTATTTGATGTATCATTTTCAGTTGTACTGAGTTCTGATAGGATGCGTACCAGTTTTAGCTTATAGCAGCCTAGCAGGAAACTATGTAACTTAGATGTTGTTTCATTCCATTGAAAGCATTCTTATTCCATTTTTCTATATATGTTGTTGAATTTTTTAGTTAATTTTACGATCGGTAAAATGCATTTTCAGCATATTATTGAGAAACAAATTATGAAGTTCATTTGAGAGACTTGTTTCTCTTCTGAACCTTTGTTAATGCAACAGATCCTTTTTCAGAGAATGTGTATATGAATTGGTTAGATGTTCAATTTGACAACATTTGAAACTAAAATCTTATTCTCGAGTTTATAAGGTTTTATTCGAAGAATGTATTGGAATTCTCTTATTAGAAAAATAGTTTTAAAGCATTTCGTGACTCATAATTGTATTTTTCAGTTCCAGGATTCACCTATGTGTGTTTATATCTCGATTATCTTATTGTAGTTCGATTTGGAGTTTGCAATCTTCTTGGAGTTCTCCCAGATAATGTAATGAATATTGTTTTTTCTGTAGGAATTGTTTGGCCGGAAAAATGATGGATTGAAGATGGAAGAGTTGTTGGCATAGTATTTAGGTTTTTGTATATTTTTTTTTCGTTTTCATCAGTAATGTGTTCTAAAGAATCATTGGATTATATATGTATGGATATGAGAAATTTTTAATGTATGAGAAATTATGCTTAAGGTAATAATTATGTACTTGTAAATTTATGGTTTTCTTTTAATTTAATATTTTGTTTTTAAATTGAAATTTTATAATTTAATAATATATATTATTAGGATTAAAATAATCCTTAAAAGACAATGAATATAATCTGTTGTAAAATATACTAAATTGTGTTGTGATAGATGAAATAGACAACAAATATTATCCGTTGTTGATAAGCATTGTGGTAGATAAAATAGACAACGAAAAATACATGTTGTCTATCAATGTTGTGGTAGATCAAATTGACAACGGATATTAAACGTTGTTTATTAATGTGTGGTCCGTTAACTGTTCACACAATAGACAACGGGTAATATCTATTGTCAAAGAAGGAGGGTCTTTAACTACACCTTAATACACAACGATTATTCTTGTTAATAGACAACATATATTATTCGTTGTCCATTAGCATTTTTGTAGTAGTGTCAATTAAACATTTGTCAAAAAGTTCTGTCTTAAATTAGATTGAACATTTTCTAAAGTGGCAATAAAATCACTTAATCAATTTAAATTATCCCCGCCAAATATCTCAATATTATACCGCATGTTATTATTTTTCCCTCACTGAAAGCAACTTTATCTCCTTTTATTTAAGAGTTGGTATGCTGTGAAACTTGTGAAACTGTGTTTTTTTTACAGACATACACTTTAGTAATATAAGTCACACACTTTAGTAATATAAGTCACACACTTCAGTTATCACTACGACACTCTTTGCTATAATATAAGTCACACCCTTCACTTTTATGAGTAATACACTTTACAGTAAAAAGTCACACACTTTAGTAATATAAGTCACACTCCTTAACCAGTTTCACCGTAAAACTTGTTCACACTATACTTTGCCTTTATTTAAATCACATGTCATTACTTTACCATTTAACCTTAAAAAAAGACAAATTTCTAGAGACCTGGTTCACAGTGTGAACGCGGGTAAAACCTGATTCATACATTACAAAATTTTACTCATTTCCTAATTTTGTCTCTCTTTCTTCTCCCCTCACCCCCTCACGCGAAAACTATCACCTCTCTACCCTCACGCAAACTCGCTTCCCCTTCAACCAGTGTAATGTCGCTGCACCCACACATCGAGGAAACATTGTTACCTCAGAAAAACTATCACTGTTATTCATAAAAATTATTATTGTTATGCAAAAAAACTATCACTATCACTAGTAAAGATACAATTTTTATCTTTGCTCAAATTCAATCGGAAAAATCAGAATATTGAAGCATCAACAACAACAACAATGAGTTTCATACTATTGGATTGGATTAAAAATTGTTCATAGTACATGTTGTGAAGTTTTTCTCTTTACAATCGTTCATAGTGTTATTTTTCCCGTCACCTTCATTGCGTAATGTGAGGGTGTGGAAGAGCAACTAGATCATTGTGGAAGATTGATGGTGTGGCCACACGAGAGTGAGGGTGAATGAACTGAGAGCGTGGAAAGGCGACGTAAATTAACGTTGGCACAATGAATGGACTGGGGGCGAAAATTCGGGTCAAACTATCTCTCAAAATGTGTCATATTGAATTATGGTTCATGGTGTGAACCTAGTTCTCAAGAGTGTTACCCCAACAAAAAAATAACTTATACTAATAAACAACACTCACATTAAACTTCATGCAAATAATAAATATTCAATTGATTTTGTTACGGATGGAGTGGTAGATATAAAAGTAAAATGAAAATAAACAAAACAAAACAAATTAAAATTTAATATAATAACTAAAATAATATCTATTTTCCAATTTCTATTTTAACTAAATTTAATTATTATAGACATATTTCTAAGGGGAGGGGGAGAGTATATTTTAGGGTTTGTATGAAACTCGGGCCGCCAGTCATTGACACCTCAAGAGAATATAGAGTTAGTGGGTGTGGGGTTTGCGTTGAGATTATGATTGTGGAAGGAAGTATATATATTTACCCTCCCAAATTATTAATTATATGGTGTGAAATAGTGGGGGCCCATTATTTATATTGATATTAGGGAAGATGCACATTTGCTTAGTGCTTTGTTGTTGGTGGGAAATGAAGGTTTTGCTCTCCACTTACAAGGGTTGATTTTTTCTTATTAGAGGAGACTTCTCCTATTTAATTATTATAATTTCACCCGTCAAATTGTTCACGATGATACTTGACATTTGTTTGACTGGTTTCATGTTATTGTGGAAAATGGGAGGCATTTTCAAATGGACGGTGGGATTAATTTTTGAATTAGTTGATCTTTGGACCGAATACTTGATCTGAGCCTTGAGATCATTGGATAAAAACTCGTTGAAGATCAGTTCGATGTTATTATCAAGCAAGCTTGAAAATACTTTTATGTTCGGTAGAGTCTGGAGCTCGGCCTCGAGCTCGTCTCGTGATTGGCTCAATTAAAAATTCAACTCAATTAATTACTAAACAAGTTTAAATATAAATTTCAATGCTCAATAACATTTCAAACAAATTTGAAGATATATGTATGACTCATTTTACCGTCCTAATTGAGATCTGCTAAGAAGGGGGTGTGAGGATTGGTTAGAGCATTTCTTTTGCTGTCTATTTTCTTTAATCAAATGGGTGGAGAATTAATTAAATTAGAGATGCGAGCTTTTTCTTTTCTTTTAATGGGCCGACTGTGACGGCTTTTGGGCTGTATTGTTGGGCCATATTAACATAGATTTGGCTGTTGGTAGAGAAATAAACAAGCCTAATCTCAATTTGCCCAAATCAGTGGACGATGGGCCTTTTTGCAATTCTTGGGTTGAGCCACAGTTGTGGACTAACATTTTCATTTCTAAAATTTGATTTGAGCCTTATAAGGTTGAGCCCCGTACGTTAATTAAATTCTATGTTGGCATCTTGGATCGTAGATGGTGAGTGTTTGCAAAAAATTATTTTTTGAACAAGTGATTACTACAAAAAAAATGTTGATTTAACGAGAGAGTTCAAAAAGGAAAAAAGAACCCTCGTTAATTGTTTTAACAAGGGTTTTAAAGAGGGTTTCAGGCGCACGGAAAAGCGCGAGAGAAAAGTCGAGGGATTGTCCCTTGTCAAAACATTCTCGAGGGCGGTCCCCCTCGGCAAATTTTCTCTTGTTAATCAATTAGCGATGAGCAGTTTAAAGGGGATTATTTCCCTCATTAAAACCCTTGCCAAATTCGATTCCTTTTTTAAATTCCTCTTTATTATGAGAAAATTGATTAATAGTAGAAGTTGATGGTGTTAGTAAAAAAATTCAAAAGAAAAATTGATAGTCAAAAACAACTTTTAATTTATAGCTTTTGAAAGCTTATTTAATCATATTAAAAAAACACTCTAAATTGTTTATGCACACAATTCTAAATGACTATAAGCAGTTATAATTTATCCTCGGATATCAGCAACACCAAATTATGATTTGTTCATTTCTAAATTAGGCTCAAAGATGATATACATTTAGAGGATAATTATGTTTTAGATTATCATTAAATTAATAATTTTATTTGAATAAATTAATATATTAAGAACACATAATGTTAATATTGGCATTTACAGCTTCTTATGCATATATACATGGAGTGAGTCTTTTTGTAAACCCTAGCTCATGTGAACTTTTTTTTTTCGAGTGTCATTGTTATGCATATATACTATTATACATATTAAGTGTCATTGTTTTGAAAAGTACGTGATTTTTAAACAGTGACACTTCATATGTACTACTGTAATTGCGCGCATGCATAACAGTGATATTCATATGCACAACATTGATATTTGCAAGGAAAAAAGTTCACGTGAACTCAAGTCCACATAAATTCTCATCACGGATTCATACAGGGGCGGACGCAGAAATTTAGTCCAGACAAGGCAAAAAGTAATCGAAAAAAGATATAAAAAAATTTATAATAGAATTTCAAATGACCACGTTGGTTTGTTAAATTATCATTCATTCATTCATCACATTGTCTAATTTTTACTTTATAAAAAAATAATAGTTATGAAATTTTCTAATATGGCTATAGAATTTTCCAACAAAATAATTTCGTCCTTAAATAGTGAGCATTGCCTACAGATTTTTAACATTATAGTAGACAAACACATTCTCTACGAATTACTTACGGATTCTTAAAGACAAATTAACAAATTACCTGAGCAAATTATCTACACATTTATAATTTCAGTAGGCAAACAAATTACCTACACAAATAATTTCGTAGACAATTACATTTGTAATTTGAAATTGCTTACAAATAAATTTATCTATGAATTATATAGAGGATTGAAAAAGTCTATATGATTAGAAAAATTTATAGGCAAGTCCTAGACAATCCTCACTATTTTCGGATAAAATTATTTTCGTTGAAAATTCTGTTGACATGTTGGAAAAATTTCTAAGCGATTCTCTATTTTCTTATAATGTTAAAAATATTTATGAAATTTTAAAATTTTGAGGGAATCACAATGAAAATTGAGGTGGGGCGATTGCCTCAATGTGCGTCCGCTTATGGATTCATAGATCTCGGCAGTGGAGTAGTGACTTGAAATTTGCTATGATCCTCCTCTTCTAGGGTTAAAATTTGAAAACGATGATACTTCATGTCATTCCCGATGTAGACCTGCAAGAAGAAACAGTTTCTCCAAGTACTAGAATTGCACGGTGTAATGGGTATGCTTTGACAGACTAAATGCCACATTTACCTCGTGAAATTAGGTCAAATTTTGAAACTTTATTTATTAAAAAAAATCATATATAATAATAAGTAGATGTAAGAATACTGTTTCAAAAATTAATATTCAATCACATATGATTCTAGCTTGGTATCTATAAAGATTTTTTCCTTTTATTGACTTGACTTTATATTACTCTGGACGAAGGGACCAATCCTGAACTTGAAACATAAATACGTCTGTATGCTTTTTGAGTGAAATATAATATCATTTCCATTCATTATTAAAAAAACACAATTTATTTAAGTAAATGCCAAAACCGATCATGGAGGATCCCTCGTCTCAAACAATATTTTAAATGTTTTATGTCACAAATCATGTTAGCATTTACGTAAAAGACATTTAATTGTGATTGTTGAATCACATACGCCGTGATGTAATCGTCGTTATAATATTGATTGCTTACAAATCATGCTACTATATGCATACAAGACACTTCAATTGTGATGGTTGGAACATAGATGCCGTGATGTAACCATGATTATAATATTAGGGGCAAGATTTTATATGTGGTTAATTGGGTTTTGTCTATGCTACACAACAGTGTAGTGCCAAGTATATATGTGTTTTGATACTATTGGTTGAATTGTAATAAAAAAATACAAGTATATAAGAAAATGGTGGACCCTCATATGTGTATGTGGTGTAAAAAGGGGTGCTGGGCAGTGTACAGCAGTAGAATAGACAAAATTGGTTAATTGCACGAAACTCACTCGTGATGTGCAAAATTCTCTCTTAATTTGAAACTATACGAAATTTCTTTATGGTTTATTGAATCAAGCAAATTATCCATTTTTTTACGGACGAGTTAGTAATCTAATTTTATCAATTTTTTATGTTTCTCGTGTCCATTGAATAATCTCAAAACGTCAATATTTATATTAAAAAAAATATGAGAAATAAAGAAAATAGATAAAACTGTTAAATTAATTTTTAGAAAAAAAAGATAATTTGTTTGATTTAATAAACCGCGTGAGGGTTTCGTGCAATTTTTAAATCAAAAGGGACTTCGCGCAACATTTTCAAATTACAAGAGAATGTCGTGCAATTAACTCTTTTTATATGTCGGGTGCAACGTGAGTTTGCAACTCAAGTTCATTTTTAAACATACAATACATTTCCACTGACACAAGTTGCGTGTTTCAATGCGAAAAAAGTTATAAGTTTAAAAAATATATTGAATTGCTCAATGAAACCCATTACATATTACACCTACTTAATATTAAATTAAATACTTTGGAGCAAGTCTTTTGTACATTAGGTGTATAATGCACTTTTAAAACATATATTTAACTGAAATATATAATTTATTTCAATGCAATGTGCAATTTGATATATAATTTGTTTACACTAAAATGGACAATCGAAGTTCATGAAATAAATTGCACATTACAGTACAAACAAATCATATATTTCTTCTTTTTTTCTGAAAAAAAATAAATCATACATTTCAACTCACTTAATTATATATTTTAAAAATACACCATAAAATGCAGTAGCGTAAACGTGACTAATACTTTAATTTTAGGTGTAAACTATGAAGCACAGTGGGACCCATTTGTGGCGAATCGTTCGTCGCACAACTAAAAGCCTCCATATGAGTGGCTAAAAAAAACTGAAATAATTTAATTTATAATATTAAAATAATGAAGAATATTATTTTTCCCCTTTAAAGTTCAATTTGATTTCCTCTCTCTCTCTCTCTCTCCCCTTTCTTTCCTCTCTTTTTCTCTCTGTACAGAGCGGATTCTGCTCTACTGTATTATCGCAACCTCTATTCGATTCAGATCCTTGATTCCATCGTCTTCTTCAAGAATATTCAATAATCAACACCTCATTTAACAGCTGTTGATGAGATTTCCTCATAAGCACCAACCAATTGGATTTTTTAGTCACTGAATTCTTGAGGTAGACGGATTTTTTTTGAAATTGAGTTGAACCGAATCGTACTTGAGGTGTAGGGTTGGGCCATGCGACGGCTGTTCACGGCGGTGATCGGCCTCTTCAGAGAGGAGGACTCATTCAGCACCAGCGCCGTCGTTGATTATCGCTTCTCTGAATTTGAATTTGGTTCTGTTTCACAAGTTGATTGCAGTAAATCTGTCGATGGGTGTTGATACTCATGGCCCTAGCCCCAAAGGCCTCCTCTGCAATGCCGTCGCCGGTGCTGCCGCCGGTAATTAACTATAATTCAGTTTTCCAGTTTTCCAACTGTTCCCCCAATTGTATTCGATGTGCTTTAGATTTTCATTCTACCAAAGTCTATATTGAAATTTATCAGTTGACTCTGTTTACATCCCTAATTTTAGATAATTTCAAAGTTATTGAAGAATCTACATGTCAAGTTTGGTGAATGTATTGTTTTTGAAATCGAATATGAATTCCAGTTTGAGATAGAGGAACATGTGAGACTTAATTTGTTTTCTGTTTTTATATTTTTTATCACCTGGTGCAATTGATGTTATGCAAATATGTTCTTGGAAGAAATTGAATTTGTAATTTCTGACGAGTTTCAAATTGAAATGGTGCAGGTGTGATTGCAGCTACTTTTGTTTGTCCTTTAGATGTTATCAAGACTAGATTACAAGTCCATGGGCTTCCACAACTCGGTAGTGCAAATACTAGAGGTCAGAGTGCTTTTTTTTTCCTTGACTTAATGGTTTTTATAGGTTAAAATGAGATTAAGTTCGTTTTAGTTCAATTTCTTGTTTCTTGGATATGACTATCTTAATTGTGAGTCAGTGATCGTAATAAAGTATTAATTTAGCAGTTGACGGGCAGGAGTTGTATTCCCATACTGCTGGTATTTTGATATATGATGTCATTATGATGGATTAATTTTTTTCGTAATTGTCCAGGTAGTGTTATAGTGGGTAGTTTAGAACATATATTTCAAAAGGAGGGGTTGCGTGGTATGTACCGTGGACTCTCTCCAACGGTGCTTGCCTTACTTCCAAATTGGGCAGTAAGTTATTCTACTTAACTCTTCTGCTTTATCTCGATACTAAATTAAACTTGACTCGATTAATTTTATACAGGTGTATTTTACGATATATGAACAACTGAAGAGTTTTCTTGGAGCTGATGGTTAGTTAGTTAGTTAGTTTCTTGTTTTTCTTGCAAAACTCTTCTTCGTAGGAAAGGAGCACTTGCTTTTTTCTAGTTTGAGTCTTTCTGTTTTATGGTGTTATTGATTACTAACCTATGTTTGTGGAAATATCAGAGATAACTCATCAGCTCCCTATTGGTGCTAACGTGATGGCTGCTTCTGGTGCTGGAGCTGCCACAACAATCATGACAAATCCACTTTGGGTTGTCAAAACAAGGTTTCAAGTATGTCTATTTCTGGTTATTATTGTCGCATTTTTAGAGAAATGAGCTTTCTTGTGTGTATTAATGCTGGTCTAACCATAGCCCATTTATGTAATTCACATTCCAACTTCCAAGTGAAACTGCTCATGCTTGAGCTAAAGATCAGCAAGTATTTTCTGGGTCAAATTTGAACAGTGAATTTAAATTTAGTGGAAAATTGTTTATGCCATAGTTGCTTTGTGAGGATGATTTTGCACTGGTATTCATTTTTTAATGACATTATAAAAGGAAAGTCCCACCAAAAACTAATTCCTGGATTTTTGTTCCATACAATGATAAAAGCATTGATGTTCATTAGCTACTGATCTGTCTATCAACTACAACTTTATTATGCTTAACCTCAGGGTATCTTCCTCAAAATCTTATACTCTATGTGAATTGTTCAGTAATGAAAGTAGCTTTGATGAGGATAAAGTAGTTCTATAGCATGTCTGTGAAGGGTGGGTAATATGAATATATTATGAATGGTAAATGACACAATGGTCACAGTTTGCTCATCTATAGTATTTTTAAGTATATTGATATGGTTTATATGCTCAGTTCAATTATCTCCTGTTCAATATTCAAAATTATCCGCTTACAACAAAAAATGATTGCACATAGAATAGAATAAATTGAAGTTCCTCAGTTCATGTAGAAGTGCACATTTATGGCTTCAATACACGACGCATTTACCTGGTTGACTTTAATTATAGACACATCCTCTAGGGATCAATTATTTTAAGGATTGACATTTTATCTATATCTTATGCAGACACAAGGACTGAGAAGCGATGTCATTCCATATAGGAGTACACTATCTGCTCTACAGAGAATTGCACATGAAGAGGGTATTCGTGGATTGTATAGGTTAATTTTTTCTTTCTTGAATCATTCAAACAGGATATGCTGGATTAATCTTTTACCAGAGGAACAATTTCTTTCTTTACCTTATGATAATTGTGGTGTGCAGTGGTCTTGTGCCAGCTTTAGCTGGTATTAGTCATGTTGCCATTCAGTTTCCAACATATGAGAAGATTAAACTTTACTTGGCTGATCGAGGTATGTCAATGTTTACTTTTTTCTTTTCAGAAAAAAAAGGAACTTTGTAATTTCATCACATGCTTCGTTTATTTCCTCAAGAAATCAAGCTTTTGTTATTTTTTTCCCCTTTGCTTATGGTAGGTGGCACGACAACGGATAAACTTAGTGCAAGTGATGTTGCTGTAGCTTCATCAATTTCAAAAATATTTGCTTCAACCTTGACATATCCTCATGAGGTTGGTGAAAAGGCGACCCCTCTTTTTATTTTTTTTGTTTCTTTTGCGAAATAGCATGCATTTTCTTGTCTGAGACGTTGAAAAAAATTAAAAGAAGTTAGAGAATTTTTTTTATTTGGTTTATTTGTGAGCAGGTCATAAATTCAGGCCAGAATTAGTTGTCCATTCCAATTTTCTGCTGTGAATACATAAATGAATATAGCTTCATTGACAACGTAACACAGGTAGTACGTTCAAGACTTCAAGAACAAGGCTACCACTCAGAGAAGCAGTACTCTGGTGTTATGGATTGCATTAAGAAAGTTTTGCAGAAAGATGGAGTGTCTGGTTTTTATCGTGGTTGTGCTACCAACTTAATAAGGACAACCCCAGCCGCTGTGATCACGTTTACAAGTTTTGAGATGATTCACCAATTTCTTGTCGATTTGTTCCCTTCTGATCCACACCCTCAGCGATTATGCAGATGACATGATTTCGGATTCTTCCTGTAACTTTACTAGTTGGCAGATGATGATAATGATGATAACTTGTACAGGACATCTTACAGATGTTTTCAAATTTTCATTTTTGGCTTTAAAAGCAGATTGGGTTACTTTTGGACTTGGTACAAGTTGTTATTTATTCTCCCAGTTTGTTATAGTAAGAGAGAGAGAGAGATGATTATAGTAGTCAAGTATTGGAAATTTGGGGTATACAAGGATTTTGTTTTAGACTACATATGAGATGAACATTGTATATTACTTTTGCTCAATTACCTTACCAAATTTAAATGTCTATTTTGTAATTGATTGAATAATTTTGGTATTATTACAGAAAGTATCTCTACTGCTCTTTATGGCTGTGACTGTGTGCCAGTCAATTTTGTGGTTTGTTTTTCAGTACTTTAGATTGGAGATGATAATGGTTATAGAGCTTCTTCCTGTCCTATTGGGCCTATAATTGAGCCCAACTTTAGCTTGTGGGTGAGAATAGTGTTTGAGTGGATCACTCTAAAGTGCAAAGCCCATTTATTTCTTATTCCTAGGTCCAAACCGAATTTGTACTTATTATTAGGTGCAAAAAGAGTACTAAAAAGACTAAGGGTATGTTTGTTTCGGGATTTAGGTGTGCGGGGGAAGTCATGACTTCGAAATCCTATGGATTTGAAAATCCTGATGAATAGTAAAAGTATGTGTTTGTTTTGAAATTTTGGTAGGGTGAGATTTTTGTTTTATGTCCCATCAATATGTAATAGTGATTGATATTGTATTATTATATTGTATTGGGTGAAAGAAAGGTAGGAGAGAGAATAAGTGGGTGGAAGAAAAATGATGATATGATTATATTGAATTTTGTAAAAATAGATGTATAGGTATATTTTATAGGAGTGAATTTGAAAACTATATTTTGAAATCCCTAACTAGTATGTGACTTGGATTGCAAAGTCCTAAGTCCATCCGGGTGAGTCCCGAAACAAACATACCCTAATATACTCTTACTCTTTTTAAGTCATCTCCTGTATGTTCATCTTCCAAAAAATTACACATTTAGAAATTTCAAAAGAAAAACATTACAATTTGAAAAACTCATAAATTTAATGGTATTAGTTGATACTCCCTCCGTCCTCTTTTAGATTGTTCATTCACTGTTTGACTCGTGTTTTAGCGAGTGAATTGTTTATTAGTATATGAAATGATAAAGTGGCATTTAAGGAGTTGTAGGATAGAGGAGGGGGTATGAGTATCATACCCCACCTTAAAAATCTCTTTATCATTTCAAATACTAATAACCATCTCAATCGCTAAAACACGAGTCAAACAGTGAACGTACAATCTAAAACAGGACGGAAGAAGTAAGTATTAATTCTCTTGAAATGTAATAGTATGAATTTCATAAGATTGAACAAGTTTTACCGGAAATTCTCTTTAAAAAAATTCCATTATGTAGTTCCTTTTTTCTAAAAATCCCCCTTGCCTCATATTTTGTCATGGATTCTTGACTTCTTGTTTACTATGAATTTTGTTAGATACAACATTCACTTAATGTGCATCACATTAATTTCTTACAGATTGATTACTAACCTACATTCATTGAATATTTGGGTTCATTAAATTAAATTGGACGTCTCAGTATTATTCTTTTGGACCTTCTAACTATTAACATTCAGGTAAGATAAAGGTCTTGATCAGCCACCTACAATTTGCAGATGATACAGTGTTGATAGGAGAAGCGTCTCTGAAGCTTAGGCTGTTCGAGGTGGCATCAGGGCTGAAAGTTAATTTCTACAAGAGTTCCATTCATGGAGTTAATCTGAAAAATCAGCAGGTGGAGGAAATTGTGGATGTGTTAAGGTGTAAAATCGGTAAGCTCCCGTTCACATATTTGGGTCTCCCGATTGGAGCCAATTTTAGGAAAAAAGAAGTTTGGAAGCCACTGGTGGACAGATTTCGTAAAAAACTGTCAGGTTGGGAACGACGGTATCTATCATTTGGAGGTCGTCTTGTGTTGTTAAACTCGGTTTTATCAGCTCTACCAGTCTACTACCTATCCTTCTTCAATGCCCCTGAGTGTGTTATTAAAACCCTGTTAAAACTTCAACGGAATTTCTTATGGGGGGAAAAGGGTCATGTCGTAAGACTGCGTGGGTCAAATGGGAGTCTGTGTGTCGTGGTAAGTCTAGGGGTGGGTTGGGTGTGAGAGATATTAAGTCGTTGAACCTAGCATTGTTGAGTAAGTGGTTGTGGCGGTGGGTGTCTGGGGAGAAAGCGCTATGGGTCAGTGTCATTGAGTCAAAGTATGAGTCTTTTAAGTGGTTTTCGGACGTGAGTCTAGTTGATAAGAATTGGTCGCTATGGTGGAAAGATTTACATGAATTATGGTGGAGTCCTGTGGGCAGTCTTTTTAGGGATAGGTTGAGGTTCTCTTTGGGTAATGGTCTTAAGGTATCATTCTGGGACGACCCATGGGTTGAGGGTAGGTGTCGTCTGAGTGATAGGTTTCCGTCATTGTTCAAGTTGTCGGTTCAGAAAGAAGAGTCATGTCGGGAGTTTGTGGGATGGTGTGAGTGAGTCATGGGTACTTTGTTGGGATAGAGAGTTGAACACTAATGAATTTTTTGAGTTCTTGGATCTTTGGCAGTGTGTTTCTAGGTACAAAATGCGCCCGGACGTGGCAGATTCATGGTGGTGGCAAGGGTCGTCGAAGGGCAAATTTTCAACTAAAGAGATGAACGACGCTATTATGGAGGCCAGACCAGCTGAGGACGAGTGCTTCTTTCCTTGGAAAAAACTGTGGTGGAAGGCGATCCCATCTAAAATCTCTGCTTTCTCGTGGAAGACGGTTCGTGAAAGACTAGCCACAAAGGACAACCTTCTCAAACGTGGTATCCGTGATGGCGTGGGGTCTGGTGTGTGTTCTATGTGCTTGGGTCCGACGGAATCATCTAACCATGTACTCTTCTCATGTCCTGTGGCTCTTCTTGTGTCGCATGCTATTGCTATGTGGCTAGGCAAATCCCTACTTTATTCTTCGGTTGCTCGTGATCACTTCATTGAGTTTGTGGAGTCCGAAGATGGACATGTCAAGAGAAAGATTTTTGGATTGACCTGGCAGGCGACAATTTGGAAAATCTGGAAAGTCCGTAATGGGCTTATCTTCTAAGACAGTCCTTATACGTTGGACGAACTCATCGATGACATTAAATTCTGCTCGTGAAAGTGGATACGTGCTCATTACCTGGTATCTTTTGCTTTCCCTTTTTATTTGTGGGACTCTCAACCTCTTGAATGTATTCCGGTTAAGTTGTAATTTATCCCGGCAATAGATTAACTGTTTTTGTAAGGTTTGGGATTCGAGTACCCCTTGTGCTCGTGATATAAAATTTCATCTTTACCTTTCAAAAAAAAAAAACATTCAAATAAGATATTCACTGAATCATTAATTGAATGCGTATATCTGGGCTCATTAATTTGAATTGGATGTCAAAATATTGCTCTCTTATCTCAAGGCATTTTATCTGGACTCATAAACAATCACAAACCTCAACTTTAGACTAGTTTAATATTGTACCCCTCCACCTCATAATGACTGTTGTTTTAGGTTTTCAAGTGAAAATTAAGAAAAGCAATAAAATGATATATATGACCTTATTGATTACTCCATTAAAATAGTATTAGAATTGTGCAATTATGATGGGATAATTGGAGTAAAGATATAAAATGAAAAAAGGAAAAAAATATGTAAAACAACAATTACTTAGAAACAAACAATCTCCCCTAAAACAACAATCATTATGAATCGGAGGGAGTATACGTTTTTCAAACTTTGTTGTATCAAGCAATTCACTTTCCTTTTGAAGTAATTAAAAATGAATGAATTTTTCAATAATCTTCCAAATTTATTCAAATTCATGATCGAGGAAGTAAATCATTTGCAGAATTGACTTAAGAACAAACTATCATCGTCATAACTCGTTTCAGTTCCATGCATTATGTTAGTATATATCACTTAATTATGCCACCAAATTCCACATTCAATATTTACAATTGCATGTGAGTTTGTTACATGTATGTTCAACATAATGTTTTGAGGAACTATTTAGATAACACACTTTCCCTCTTTTTACCCCACCACTTTTTTTATATATACTCCCTCCATCTCATTCTTGTTTTCCTGTTTACTGTGTGCTCGGGTTTTAAGAAAAAATGATAAAGTGTTGGGGTAGAAATAATTGTTTATTAATATTTTATATGATAAAGTGATAAAGTGATGGGTAGTTGGGGTTAAAAAGAATTATTTATTAATATTTTATATGATAAAGTGATAAAGTAGAAATTTACATTTAAAGAAATAGGAAAACAAGAATGGGACGCCCAAAACGGAATACAGGAAAACAAATTTGGGACGGAGGGAGTTCTATTTTACATAAAAAAAATTGATTCTTAGAAAAAGGAATTCTTGCGGCATCCAACAACCGTGCGAATGACTCTTTCGGCTTTCCCAAGAGATTAAATATGATGGAGGCCCATTTGATAAAGAAAAAATTACAACTGGATACAAGATTGAGTAAACCATTACAACCAGATACAAAGTGTTGAAATTTGAACTAAAGTACGTGACACTTTAGTTCAAATTTAAACTAAAGTGTGAAAATTTTCTGCACTTTGTATCTGGTTATAAGTTTTTTGGTGACTTTGTAGTGGAATATTTTTCTCCCTTTGATAAAATTCATTAATATAAACATTGGAAAATTAATTGTGTAATTATAGTAAACATCATCCTTGAACTAATGTAAAAAGGTCAATCTAGTTGTACTCATTATTAATGAATACAAAATGGCTTTGAGAATATGCTCCTTAACGAGGACTATTATACTATGTCCCATTTTAAAAGCTATTAAGATTTAAGATTAATATACTTTCATTACTTATATAATTGTTGTGGTCCATATGTCTTTGCAAACTAATGACAGATTAAGTGCACTAATTAAAGGTATCTAGGTTTACACAGAGGGGACAACATATCAAAACATATATATTAAGAGTACGTCTTCGATGAAACTTATTCATATCATGAAATTTAATCAATTACAGTTATAAACTAATATCGTTACATTTATCAGCTGATATCATTACACTTATAAAATAAGATAATAGTATTACATACTATTAATATTTGTTTATAAGAACAATAATATCAATTTATATAAGTTTTATACTATGTTTGGACAAGTTTTACAGGATAGTTTGTGATATATTAATGATGAAGGTATTTTTCAAGAAAATTAGCTCGGGCCATTACTATCTAGACAAAAATTTGTATAGACCTGATTCATGCTATGAACTCAGTTATTTAAGTATCATTGTTACATACAAAAACTCTCACTGTTATGTATAAAAATTATCACTGTTATGAACAAAAACAATCACTATTTAGAAAATGTTTTATATTTTTAAACAGTGAAATTTTTTGTGCATAACAGTGATAGGTTTTACACATAACAGTGATAGAGTTCACGTGTGAACCTGATTCACATGAGTGTTACTCTACTATCTAAATATATACAAGTTATATATGGGTAGACAATTAAATAGAGTAATATCTTACCACATTCATCCTCATATTCATTACATGCATCATGCATGTGACAAACATTACGAATGCATGAACTTAAGGGATATTAATAAGCATAACCATTAATTAAATAACATATATATATAGTCATCTATAATTAATTGTTTGGTTTTATATAAGAGAGAATATATAACATGGAATAGAAAAATCAATGATAAATACCTTCATCATATCCTGATGGGCTGTAAAAGTTAAAGCCCTCCAAAAGTTATAAGGAGTGCAATGCTTTCATGATGTGTGGGGAATTCATATAGATGCTTCATGGACCCCTACCTTAATATTTCATATTTATTACCTTAATATAAAGTTATATCGTAGCTTTAAGATTTACAATAACCAATTTCCCATAATAACTGATAGAAAGGAATAATAACATTTTGCTATATAGTGGGAAGTAAGAATGGACCTCCATTTTCAATTTTTACGACAATAATAATTATGTCAGTACTCAATAGCCATATATTAGTGGTTTGGTTTATCATTTTGCACTTTTTGCAGCATGTGATATCAAATTATCAATTCAAAAGGTACTACTCACATATATTTTCATGTTAATATATTATTTTGGGATTCTTAATCTTTCTTTTTGAAAAAAATTAAAACACGAAAAATCATTATATTCATGTACATACAACTCTACAAAGATTAGTAAAGTTTCAACTGTGTATTCTTAATTTTATGTGTATCTATATAGGCCTTCAATTCAATGTAAGTATCGTTAAAAAAATCAGGCACATTAAGAAAAAAAATCAAAATACTTGATACACTCTTATTTTATTAATATTTCTTGATTAGATTTAATGAATGTAGGAGTAAATTAGGTTTTATTTATTTTTGGGACGGTTGGAGAGTAATATTTCTCAATGTAAAAGTTGTTGTCAAACGAATAGCCATATATTTTTTGGTTTATCATTTTCTATACATTAATTATATCAAATTATCAATTCAAAAGGTACTACTCACATATATTTTCATAAAAAATTATTATTTAAAAATAATTTTTTTAAATAGTGATAATTTTTATACATAATAAATTAACAATGATAATTTTTATACATAACAGTAATACTAAAAAAATCGAATTCACGATAAACTTGGTTCACACAAGATTTTGTCATTTTTTTAGTATCATCAACCATGATCAAATGTCCTTTTTCTAGGTTTTATATAAGTCTAGTAGGACAAGTAGGAGTGGCAACGGGGCGGGGCGGGGCCGGTTTATGCCTCCCCGGCCCCGGCCCCGACGGGAATTTTGTCCCCGAAACCGACCCGAACTCCGATGGGGAATTTTTTTAGTCCCCATCCTCGCCCCTAACGTTTTCGGGTATCCCCGAATCCGACCCGAAAACCGACTAACTTATATAATTTTTATTTTTTTATTATCATAATTATTTTATCTCCCTAAAAATAATGGAGAGCCAATTATGTTATAAAATTATTTTTTTATAAATTAACTTAAAAGAATAAAATATAAATAATCAAACAAATATTTAAATATATATAATGATATATACATATATAAATATAAAAAATATTAATATAATATGTATCGGGGCGGGGCGCGATGCGGGGTATATAAATACCGTCTCCGCCCCATTCCCGATTTAAATTTTATCAATTTTTTTCTAAACCGAACCGAAACCCTAAAATATTTAAAATAACCGCCCCGATCAGGGCGGTGGCAGGGCGGATTACCGCGGGGACGGTGCAAATTCCCATCCCGGAGGACAAGTATGTAAGTTTATTCGAAATTTCAGAACAAGGCATGCATATGCATAAAGCATGGAATTCAACATTTCCCCTTTTTCTGAAAACCGTACATTTTTTTATTTTATTTTTAGGCACAAGGCCATCTGAATTTTATGCATAAATTTTGGGAACTGTCAAATACCAATTACACCAACCATTCGGAGAAGACAAAATATAGTGTTGGGGCCAGATACTATTTTTTATATTTCAAAAATAATATTTCACTCAAAATAGTTTCACATGAATTTACTGCTAAATGAAATGTATAAATTAATTTCGTATTTTACGAGAAATTTTGATAAATGTACCAAATTCTGAAAATGCAACACAATGAGAATTCAGGGGTATAAAAGTTTATTCAGTGGCGAATGTTACTAAAAACAACACTTTTAAAATATTGTACATATAGAGTAGTTTTAACTAAAAAAATATGAGTTCAATTATCCAGAATTCCATATCAATTTAATTTGAAGTTAGTTTCTCATTAATCAAGTTTATGCTATGAATTTGAATTACTCATTTCACTCATTTCTAATACATTTTTTGAATCATATAAACTTGACGCTTCCAGATTATATATAGAGTAGTTTTAACTAAAAAAATATGAGTTCAATTTTCCATATCAATTTAATTTGAAGTTAGTTGTCAAAGTTTATCATGAAAATTTAAAAACAACGTAGTATTATCATTTTGAACCATGTCAAATATCATAAATTAAAAACAATGTTCATAGTATGAACCATGTCGATACACGTTTTTGTCTTTAATTTGATCTTTAAAAAAAAAATCTTCATAGGGTTGTTAATATGTGTCGAGATAATTCACTTGAGCGCAAAGTAAGCATAAGGTTTGGTTAAAAAAGGGAAAATAATTTTTTTTTTGAGTTTTTTTGTATGTTAATTTTTTATAATACGTGATATCGATTGAAAACTTATAACTTATCTCAACGAACAATTCCTGAGAATGACAAATTGCCTACCAACTTCTGTTGTGTTTGGTGAAATTGTTAATGTAGCTAGATAAATAAATAGTGTAACACTATCTAAAAATATTATTAATCAAAAGTTTGAAAATAATGGCACCATATGTGTTTAAGCAAATATAAGACTGGATATATAACATGTAGCCACGTTGCATCTTGGAGACAAAGCAAAGTAACCTTTATAAGAATAAATTTATTAGTAAATTACAGTGACAGAGTGGGTAAGAGAATTAGGGGGAAGAAAAATCACAAATGATCCAATAACTTTATTTGTTCCATTGAAGATTCAAAGCAACTCCAAATAATTCTTCGTACAAATTATCCAGAAGCAATGTTCGATCCGAGATCAAGGTGCTAAGCCGCTCCGATCAGACATTTTCTTCAAAAGTGTTCTTCAGGATTCTTATAGATTCAAAGCAACTCCAAAGTGTTCTTCATGCAAAGCATCAAAAGTAGTGTTCGATTAGAGACCAAGGTATTGAGCTCCTCCGATCAGACGTTTCTTCAAAGGTGTTCTTCATCATCTTCAAGTGTTCTTCGTGCAACTCATCCATAAGCAATGTTTCGCCTATTTTTGGGCTAAAATTTTAAAAAAAATTATTTAAAAAAAAAAAATTAAATTTGGTATCAAAATGATCAAAATTGATAAAGTAAAAACATATAGGGCTATTTGTGGACACTTACAGGATTATTTATGATTTTTTTTTCAAAAACTAATCTAGTTAAAGAAAATTGATCAAATGTCAGAATCAATATATTCCGTGATGGTTGTACCCTAAAAAAAAATTGTATGAGACGGGTTACAAACTAACACGAATTAACACATCTCATTTTAAAATATTCAAGCATCATGCTCAAATTAGATTCCGTATATATTGTTTTTTTTGTAAAACATAAAATTTTATTTTTGGATATATATTTATCGAGTAGTAGTATTATATGGGTTAATATCAAGAATTATTTTGTAATTTAGATTCATGACCAACTTTAGTCCTGTAAATTTATACTATTGTAAATTTGATGTTAATTTTAGTCCGTTTAAATCAAAACTGAAAAAGGTTAAAATATAGAGAATTAAAAATTAAACACAAAAAATGGATCAAAATTGAAAAAGTTAAATATATGGAACCAAAATTTTAATCATATATGCTTTTAATTTTTTATACTATTAATCATTTTGGATAAAAATTAACATTCAAAAATCTAAAATTGATTTTTTTTTTACAGAATATAAAACTAGACATTGTTTAAATTACAAGACGATCTTGATATTCTTGATATTAACTCCATATAAATTGTCCTCAAGTTGATTTAATATATGAAAATATATACTTCAACACATGTTTGTATAATGAGTAACACTCATATGAACCAATGAACTTTATCACCGTTATGTGTAAAAACTATCACTGTTATGACAAAAAATTTTCACTGTTTAAAAATATAAAATATTTTTTAAACAGTGATTGTTTTTGTTCATAACAAATGATAGTTTTATACATATACATAATGATGAGAGTTTTTGTATGTAATAAACGATCTTAAAATAATCGAGTTAAAAAGCATTGAATAATGTGTATACAAATTTTTGTCTTGTATAATATAATACCACTCTTCTCAAAAAAAAAAATACCGCTCACAAAGTTGACTCTTCATTGGATAGGCTCGCAACATAGTAGGCATCTTTTCAACTTCAAAAATACATTAATGTTCTAGTTTAGCAAACAACCTTATTAATTTGGGTCCAAAAATACATTGCATCTTTTCGTCAAAACTTTTTCTTTACATTATCCAAATACACTTAAAACCAATATGGCCGAGCATATGCTATTGCTCTCTCTCCAACAAATAAAATAAAAGATTTAGAATGTAAATAAATAATCAAAAGAACTACTCTTGAATTTTAATATATTTAAAAATAATCAGAAATAAAAAGCATTAAGGTTTGCTTCTGATTTGTTAAGTTACTTGCTATTAGATGTAATATTATTGTTCAACTGGTTAGAGCTTCATTATCTAAGATCCCAAGATCTCAAGGTTTTGGGTTTGAGACACGGAAACAAAATTTATTCTCTCTTGTGATGGTCCCCCTTGTGGTGGGATGCTGATCCCCTTTTGTGGTGGTGGTGGTGTCGTTGCGGTGCAGTTATGACTTCGGTCGATAGCGAGACGAGAAGACGTGTTATGTGCTCGGCAGTAGAAGAAACTTGAAAATGTAGTAATAGATTGTCTTTAAAAAAATGAATTATACTCTAACAATAAAAGGTAAAATACAATTTTAACTCATTATTATAACTGCAAATTGCAAAGTGCCTGGACAAAATTGAAAAGGGTACCCATGATTTATAAATTTTGAGAAATACGAATTCTTTTTCATAAGTCAAGTCTTCAAAATGTTTTTTAATCAACCCAAAACATAAGAGGCCGGCAAGCTCAATATTTCAGTATATTAGTATTTAATTTGAGCAAGCTTTAAATTTAAATTCCCTCTAATTAATTACCTAATACTTGTAACTAATAAATAAAAGAGAAAAATATAGCTATGTCTTATGTCCATTTAATTCTTCTTGAATTTAATAAAACGAAAATTTATGTAAAGAAGTTATTTAAAACAATAAAAGTTCTATTTCTTCTTACAGTTTTTTTCTTTTCTTTTTTGGGTTGATTGTTACTACAATTGATTTCACAAATTCAGATTATTATGCAGAATGGAACAAGTCAACAAACTTATAAAGACATACAGATACATACATTTCATACCTATTTAGAAAAACCCAAAAACAGAAAGTGTAATTCCTCTAGCATTTTCGTAATGGATCAATCTACAATTTTAATGATCAACTCAAAGAATATTGATTTTTTTTTCCAATTTCGTATTATTTCAAATATAGTAATTATATCATACAATGTATTGACTGGCCTCTGACTTAATACCTGATGAAACAAAAAGTTTGACCGCAATCTGAAATAAGTCAAAGAAAATAAAATGTAAAAACTCAGCTATTTAAAGTAAACACTAGTAAAATAAAATTGATACTCCCTCCGTCCCGTAGTTGATTTTTTATTTACTGTGTGCTCGAGTTTTAAGAAAAAGTGATAAAGTGTTGGAGTAGAAAGAGTTATGTATTAGTATTTTATGTGATAAAATGATAAAATGATGAACAATTGAGATTAAAAAGAGTTATTTATTAGTATTTTATGTGATAAAGTGTATAGAAATTTCTATTTAAGGAAATAAAAAATCAACTATGAGATGCCCAAAACAAAAAATAGGAAATAAGTTTGGGACGAAGAGAGTAGTTGGTAAACTTTTAGGAAAAAAACCTGAGCGGTTAAAATCCCGAGCCTGAGGTTCGGAGCGAGGTTCGTGAACACGGAGCTTTAAGCAAAGATATATATATTCAAAAGTGGGAGACACTCATACTCACAGCATCTGTATTCCAACTATAAAGCGAAGAAGAAGCTTTTCCAGTTAGTAGAGAGAGAAAAGGCGGTAGCCATGGCGAATGCCTCACTGTAGTATTCTAGAGCGAGAAACAAAACCGAATAATTCGTTCTGTATATCTCTATATGTATGTATTTGCATTTGTATTGAAGAACTCTAGTAACTGCCGTGTAATTTTGAATCCTCTAGTTTGGCGCAGAATAATCGAATTTAAGTATCGAAATCTGTTGGATGATTCTGTTTGTACCGGAAATTTGAAATTTGAAATTCTGAGATTTGTTTGAGGAGTGAATTTGGAATGGCGGCGATTGTTGAAGGTGGTTTGCCCTTTTCAATGGCGTCCGTCGTGGAGGATGTTCTGCAACAGCACGGGAATCGGTCGCGTGGCCTTGATTTGGATGCTCGTAGAGCTGAGGAAGCCGGTAATTTTCGAATTTTTGGTTTGGCGTAGCATTTTAAAAATTGATTGAAGAAATTGAAAGAATGAATGTGTTTGGATTCTTCGAATTATTAGTTTACGAATTAATGCGACTTATTCGATCAATTTACGTTGTGGCCTGCATCAAAGAATAGTAGACATTGAAACTAATTCTTTCTGAATTTAGTAAATAGCTGCAGCTTTAATTCTCATATTTGATTTCCAGAATTTTGGGGTCTGTTATTCGATTATTTAATATGTTTGTCGATGCAGCACTGAGACGATATGAAGCGGCTGCGTGGCTGAGAAAACTGATCGGAGTAGTGGCGGCTAAAGATTTACCAGCTGAGCCTTCTGAGGAAGAATTTAGGCTTGGGCTAAGAAGTGGAATAATTCTATGCAATGCACTTAATAAAACTCAACCTGGAGCAGTCCAAAAGGTTAATTATTTTCTGATATATTTCGATTTTCTATTCTGATTTTTATTTTTTTTAATATAATAGTATTTGAGCAGCTTTTAATTGTAATTCTGGATGGACCTCAATCCATGTGATGTACTTCAGGTTGTTGAAAGTCCGTGTGACGCGGTGGTCGTTCCAGATGGTGCTGCATTGTCGGCATTTCAGTACTTTGAGAATGTACGCAATTTCCTTGTAGCCGTGGAAGAGATGGGGATGCCGACTTTTGAGGCCTCTGATCTGGAGCAGGTACGCAAAGATACAGAGATGTTAACATTACTAATAAATTGGTAGAATTTTGATTAGGGAATTGTTTGGCTTAGGTTATATAAATTTGTGAAATTAACTGTTCATGATCATGATTGTCCTTAGGGAGGAAAACCGTCAAGGGTCGTGAATTGTGTTTTGGCACTTAAGTCCTACAGTGAATGGAAACAGAGTGGAGGAAATGGGTTATGGAAATTTGGTGGAAATGTTAGAACCACTACATCAGGAAAGCAATTTGTTTGCAAAAATTCCGAGCCTTTCACGAGTTCCCTGTCAAGGAGTATGTCCATGAGTGAGAAATCTCAGAATGGTGTCTCTAGTGAGACAGATTCTAACAGAACAGTGAGATTGCTGTTGGTTTTAATAGAGCATTTAGTATTTAGTCATCTTTAGCACCTTTGAAGTTTTTTTCTCTTCTATTTTTCTGCAGACTAATTCTTCCTTGAGTATGCTTGTTCGATCAGTTCTACTGGATAAGAAACCTGAAGAAGTCCCAAATGTAAGTATACTGTTACATATATGTAAGTTATGAACCTTGCTAGATGGATGAAGATCTGACTGAAAATTTGAAAATGATATATATATCATCAAATTGTAATATGTCATTGGGAATACTACATCCCTAAATTGAGAAATTATGTGTATACTTCTTTGATTTGTACTGTTTTTTGTTTATTAAACTTAGCCTTGATTCTAAGATGAAAAATTTGCTACTTTGCAGCTTCTCGAGTCTGTGTTAAGTAAGGTTGTAGAGGAGTTTGAGCATCGCCTTGCAAGTCAAATCGATTTGGTAATAGTTATTTTCTTTTCTGTTGTTGGAGCAGGCAATGCAGTTGTGAAAATTTATTCTTTTTCTCCTCATGATTTATTTTTGCACAGACTTATAAAATTTTTGATTATATATGATATTGGCATTTCCCGACATTTGGAAAAAAAATTGAATGCTTCCTCATTCAGTTTGCCTCTTGTGCGTTTGTCTACCAGAAGAAGACTAGCTTTACTGGCTCCAACTCCAACTTTTCTCATGCCAACAAATCTGTGTTAAAGTCCTCTTCATCTTTTGTGAAGGTGGACTCTTTTAATTAAATGTCATGGATGATAACTACTTATCATCTATAAGTGTGATTAACTTCACTTAAGAGTGTTCTTTTTAATGATACATCTTTTGTACTCTTTCCTGAATAAGACTGAACAGAAGAATGCCTCGAATCTGAAGAAAGATGATACATCACAGAAAACCAAGATTGATGAAGAATCAGAAATTAGATTAATGAAGCAACAGAGGATCGTAGATCAACAACATATGGATATTCAGGTAAGAATAAAATGAAACTGGAAGCACTTTCCATCACACTAAAAATTTATTATCCTTTGAGTATTTAAGCTAATAAACTGCTTTGTTTTGATTCATCTGGTCTAGGTGCTGAAGCAAACTCTATCTACTACAAAAGCTGGTATGCAGTTCATGCAAATGAAATTCCATGAAGAATTTAACAATCTTGGTATGATTTGAAAATATGGTTTAATCATTTACATAAATATATATATATATATATATATATGTATATATCCCAATCTTTAACATAAGTCTAATGTCAACAGGTCTGCATATTCATGGACTAGCTTATGCTGCTTCTGGTTATCATAGAGTTCTTGATGAAAACAGGAAACTTTATAATCAAGTTCAGGACCTTAAGGGTAAGATTTTTTTTCCTCCTATCATTGTGATTTCTCCTATTCCAAGTGTCTGCATGTAGAATTAATCTCAAATATTTTCATTAAACCAGGAAACATTAGAGTGTACTGTCGTGTCAGGCCATTCTTGGGTGGACAATATGATTATTTGAGTACTGTGGATCATATTGAGGAAGGAACAATTGTAATAAACACTCAAGCAAAGAATGGAAAAGGGCGGAAATCCTTCACATTTAACAAAGTGTTTGGACCTTCTGCAACTCAAGGTTAGCCATTATCTATTAAGACGTATAATGAGGGCTCTTTTCACTTGGCTTCTATTTGAAGATTTAAAAATGATGTCCTTGTTTTTTTCTTTTAATTGTTTTCCAGAGGAGGTTTTTTCAGACACTCGACCATTAATAAGATCAGTCCTTGATGGTTACAATGTCTGCATTTTCGCTTATGGCCAAACAGGTTCAGGAAAGACTCACACTATGGTAATATAGTAACCACAGTATCTAATTACCAATATTTTCAACTTTTTTTCTGTTTATAAATGACCCATTATTTTTATCCAGAGCGGACCCAAGGATCTAACAGAGAGTGGTCAAGGTGTAAATTACAGGGCTCTACGTGATTTATTCTACCTTGCTGAGCAAAGAAGGGATACCTTTCACTATGATGTCTCTGTTCAAATGATTGAGATTTATAATGAGCAAGTTAGGGATCTACTGAATTCAGATGGCTTAAACAGAAGATATCCTTTCTATAGCTCATACCTGATCAAATACATTAATTATTTAGAATTTTCATGAATACTAAAATTCCAATCTATCATGGTTTATACAATTATGTTCAGATGAATGAATTCCTTTACTTAAGATTACATTAGAAATCCGAAACAGTTCTCAGACGGGACTTAGCGTACCAGATGCAAGTCTGATTCGTGTCTCTTCCACATCCGACATTATCGATCTGATGACCATTGGACAAAGGAATCGAGCTGTGGGTTCAACTGCACTTAATGACCGTAGTAGTCGCTCCCACAGGTGAGCAATCGAAGCTACCAGTGCACAACTAATATTGTTCAATGAAAATAACTAATACCATTTAGTGAAAAAAACAGCTAACATTGACCAACTAATACCATTATAAAATGCACTTGAATTGCACAGTGCAATTGGTGCTTAAAAGTATGTCTTTATCTAACAGTATTTCCATTGCAGTTGTTTAACCGTTCATGTCCAAGGACGAGATTTGACCTCCGGAAACATCCTCCGAGGCTGCATGCATCTAGTTGATCTGGCCGGCAGTGAGAGAGTCGACAAATCAGAAGTAACTGGTGATAGACTCAAAGAGGCTCAACATATCAATAAATCTCTTTCAGCATTGGGTGATGTGATCTCTTCTCTTGCCCAAAAGAACTCACACGTCCCGTACAGGAATAGCAAGCTCACTCAGCTGCTCCAAGACTCACTTGGTAAGGACAATCAGGCCCTGAAATCGATTTTAAGTGCTCATTCTCCCTTCTAGCTTGAACTTATGCAATTTTCTTTTTAGGAGGGCAAGCCAAGACACTAATGTTTGTTCACATAAGTCCTGAGCCTGAAGCCAGTGGAGAGACAATTAGTACACTCAAATTTGCTGAGCGTGTTGCTACTGTTGAACTTGGTGCTGCACGAGTAAATAAAGATTCTTCAGATGTTAAAGAACTCAAAGAGCAGGTTCTAAAGTGCTTATAAATACACTTCTTATATGTTCAAACAGTTGGATCATTTTTCAGTAGCTCAGTTTCTCTATTTCTATGATAGATCGCTAGTCTGAAGGCTGCATTAGCAAGGAAAGATAGAGAACCAATATCCCTGCACCACAACATATCTGATGGTTCATCACCTTTTCATCAACCTAATTTAAGTGCTAGAGATGTAAGTTTTCAGTCACCAAATGGGCTCAGGAAATCAATGGAAGATATAGACAGCATAGAGGTAAATGATTTCATACCATCGAAACAGTTTGTACATTTTTACTATTATTAGAGTTCTCTATAAGGAAGTAGTAGACAATAAATTACATTTGATTTGTTGTATTCTATATTATTACTCAAACTTAACTTAACTTTTCTGTGTTAATTAGATTCTACTATTCTTGTTTAATGTTTTGTAGCTACCACATTTCAAATATAAGTATTCGTTTGAACAATATCATGTTAAAATAGTTTTATAAGCATTTTCCTCGTACTTTTAGCTATTCCAAATCTTTTAAATCCCTTCAAATTCAAATGATCATCCCTTGTTGAATTCATAGGTTCACCGTACTCCTGCACTGAGGCAAAAGAGGCAAAGCTTGGATCTAGACGAGCTACTGGGGAATTCCCCTCCGTGGACAGCCTTAAGCACCTCCAGTCAAAGTAACGGGGACGATGATAGGGAAATGAGCTCTGGTGAGTGGGTAGACAAGGTCATGGTCAATAAACAAGATCATATCAATGGCCTCGATTGGGATCCAAACAACACCAATATCTCCGATGTTTATCAGAAATATTTACCGGATTCTTCAAAATTCTACCCCGAAAAGCCGTTTGGCCTGTTTCCTGGAACTAATCAGTTTGATGATCTGTATGATTTGGAGCCGGATTTGATGTGGCAGTTTAACCATTCCAAACACGGGAGCTTCACCAATGGTGTATCTCCAAATGTACAGAAGCCTAACCCAAAACAATCCAAAAGCCCAGAATTAAGGTGACTATCTTATCAACATAATTAAATCATTTGTTCCATTATTTCCATGTTTGACACGTGTGATATAACCACCTATTAAAAACAAAGTAGACGAAAATTAAGATAACCTCATGATATGTACTTGAGCTAAAGATCATCGTCTAGAGCTTATGCACTGAGTTTCTAGAGCTTATGCACTGAGTTTCATCGTCTAAGGGTAGCATTGTCCTTCAATGTGTCTAAAATAAACTAATTTGGGCCTCTCAAACAGATATCATGTCTCAGTAGCATTGTCCTATGTCTCATTTTGGTTGGGTCCTATATTTTTGTGGCTAATAGTGGCGATATCTTTGGCCTCTCAAGATTTCATAACAATTATGATAACATAATTCAATTGTATTCTATTTGATCAGGAGCATGATCCCAAAGTTAGCACCATCACCATCGAAAAAAGTTGTTAACGAATGTGGACAAGGACACCCCCCACCAAGGACTGGGAGGCAAACGACTGACACTCGACGAAAAACAGGCAGTAGAAAGTAGAGAATTTATCAAGCTTTGTATTTTTATTTTTATTTTGTGCTCGAGGTGAGAGAAAATATATGTAGAGTTTGTTAATTTTTTTCTTCTTTTTTACGTACATAGGCCAAAAGAGAAATAGTTCCAGTTGCTTGTATTTGGAAGGTTTTTTATTTTTATTTTCTTTTTATTTTTTTAATTTTAATTTTTTAATTTGTCTTTAAACAATGGATTTGTATGATTCAGATTTATTGAGGATTTCATCTGTGTCTTTCAGTATGTACACTGTGTTATAAAATTAACTGAATTTTTATGTTGGGTTACTATTTTATATGAAAAAAGCTTTTGTGCATTCCAAATTTCCAAGTGTAAAATGGGAAAGAGAATGGTTTTGTTAGAATCTAATTAAACGGTTTTCAGGAGTATCTTAGGGCGTGTTTTGAATCACTTAAAACAGTTTTCAATAGTACTTATTTTTAAATCTTTCTCTCACAGCTTTTTAAAATAAATCTTCTGAAAGTTGTTTTAAGTGTTTTAAAACACACCCTTAGTCTATGCGAGTCTTATGACTACTTGATAAAATACACAAACAGTAATTCAAGACAAACAAAGTTAGATGTCCATTACAATTACAACAACACCCTTTATTAAAAGGAGGCTGCGCCGGGTGTAATCTATTCAGGAAGCAAAAGACTAGGAAATACAAGTAAATGGTCAAAAAATTAAACAAATAAAATGAGAAAATGGAAGACAAAAGAATAAAAAAAAATTACAAAATCAGTGAACATAATACGAGAAAATGTCATTTTTAATAATGTAACTTCGAACATTTTTCATTTTTAATTTTACTTTTTCAATTTTTGTCATAAACTTATCAATTTCGGTCATTTTTGTCGCAAATTTTAAAATCTCGCATGAATAACTTTATGCACCTCAAGTGACACTTCAAAATTATCTTCTTTTTTTTTTGTTACACGACAGTCCACTAGTGTAGATCGCCGAAAAATTAAAAAAACTCAATTTTGAAGTGGCACGTGAGGTGCACATACTTATTCCGACAATATTTTAAAATTTCCAACAAAAAAAGGTTGAAATTGACTCATTTTCGGGACTAAAATTAAAAAAGTAAAAAGTTACAGAATTAAAAATAGAATAGTTCAAAATTACAGGTCTAAAAATGATATTCTCACGTAATATTGAAGGTGGACAAATTCTCAGTTTTTGAATTTAAAATTATAAATTTTATAATATTAATTTAAAAGTGTCAACGTATAATAATTCAAATTTCATGCTATGAACAAGTTTAAAAACTTTCCCTAGTTCTAGAGCTGGCAAAACGGGCCGCCCGGCCCGGCCCAGCCCATCGGGCCGGCCTATCATCTAGTTGGGCCTACAAAAATGCAGCCCAACCCAGCCCAGTATGGGCTCAAAGGCCCGCGGCCCGGCCTGGCCCATGATATTTTTATTTAATTATTTTATTTACGTTACAAAGTTACATTATTTCTTTGTAATTCTTTTGGGTATTTTTCTACCTTTATCAATTTACTTTGTTTTCTGATTAAAAAAATAAAATAATAAGTATAGTTATTAAAATACAA